>JADHKK010000041.1:0-18418 GCA_019925535.1 Leptographium radiaticola | reverse complement strand
GCCGCCCCCCCCCCCCCCCCCCCCCCCCCCCCCCCCCCCCCCCCGCTTGGAGGCTGAAAAGTAATGTGCAAGGCAACAGAACCCTTTGAAAAACATACCTAGACGACAGAGATGCCACTGGGACAGGCGGTGCAAATTTGGTCGTCGTCGGCGAAGGGGGTGCTGGTGCCGTGGTAGGGGGTCGTCTTTCTACTTGAGTGCGATGAACGCCAGTATCAGGTAAGGATTGGACATAGGTGGGAGAAGCGCCCACGGATCTCGTTGAGGGTCCAGAAATATCGCTATCAATAACCGATCTAGAGCGCGGCTTTGTAGAGGGAGTTCGTTCTGCCATGGATTACGCCATTAGGCAGGCGAAGATGATGGAGGAATCAGCGGCGTATCACGGTAATGTCGTCGATATTCGTCGCCCGCTGCGCAGAGGAGGTTGCACTGCTAGAATATGGGTGAAGCAGACCAGTTACTTGGTCCGGAAATGGTGTGTATGGGGTAGGGTGGGCGATGGCAGTGTGTGATGGTGGGATGTCGTGGAAGGGAATGGTGAGATGGGAATAGGCAAGCCAGACCAACCGCGAGTTCATTCTTACAGTAAGTACCTAAATGGGCACAGTTCCTAGGTTATGCATTTAACTGGTATTTCCAAGCAACAGCTCTTTTTGCGCATATTAGTACCCCGCCTTGCTCGTCGGAAGGCGTCAATAACCTCCCCGCGAATTTACAGCCTCCACTACCTAACGGCAACCAGCCGGGTTTCGGCGGCTTAATATTATTGAAGCGCCAGAATGGGGATATATGAACAGTAGTCCCCGATCCAAAATTCCATCAGACTGCACTTTCCAATTGAAAGAAGAGACTCAATAATAGAGATACAGAGATGATGAAAGCAATCAATACTCTCGTCGTCCCCGGGCGGGTATCTTGGCCTTCTTTACTAGGGAGCCGATCTATATTTCGGGCTCATCGAATGCTGTTGGTCAACCTCAGTTTACGCCGAAAGGTCAGCAACCTGCCTCGGAAAGCCGATTCAAACAACGTTTCATTTCCTGGAGCTATCAAGAGCGTATTCACAAATAAGCTGAAGTTTGAACTGGCCTCAGACTATCTAGCTATGCCAACATATCGGGTTCTCGATCAGCACGGCGTTGCCATTGACCCGACTTTTGAGCCTGATCTCAGCCATGCGGAAACCATCAAACTTTACCGAGATATGCTGACTATCTCAATAATGGATATCATCATGTTTGATGCTCAACGGCAGGGCCGCATCAGTTTCTATATGGTGTCTTCGGGTGAGGAGGCTGTCTGTGTGGGTACAGCCTCAGCCCTATCTGCGGACGATGTGATATTTTGCCAGTACCGTGAGCAAGGCGTATTCCAACAGCGCGGTTTCACAATGAAGGAATTCATGAGTCAGCTGTTTGCAAACAGGCACGATGCGGGGGGGGGGAGGAATATGCCTGTTCACTATGGCAGCAGGAGGCTGAACATAGTATGTCACTGCTTACTGAGTGTGAAGCCTGCCTCGCTAACATAATATTAACAGCACACCATATCCTCACCACTAGGTACACAGTTACCACATGCTGCTGGCGCCGCGTATGCACTGAAAATACAACGTATGCAGAATCCAGCAACCCCCCCTAGAATATCGGCTGTTTATTTCGGAGAAGGTGCCGCCAGCGAGGGAGACTTTCATGCGGCTCTCAATATAGCGGCCACCCGTTCTTGCCCGGTCGTATTCATATGTCGCAACAACGGATATTCCATTTCCACCCCTGCCCTTGAGCAATACCGTGGCGACGGAATTGCCAGCCGTGGAATGGCTTATGGAATTGACACGGTGAGGGTTGACGGCAATGACATTTGGGCTGTTCGGTCTGCAATGCGGAAAGCAAGAGATATGGCTCTTCAACAAGGCGGAAAGCCTGTTCTGTTGGAATGTCTTACATATCGCATCGGCCACCACAGCACGTCTGATGACTCGTTTGCATACCGAGCAAAAATGGAGGTGGAGGATTGGAAGCGGCGAGATAGCCCAATATCTCGACTGAGGAAATGGATGGAAGCAATTGGGTGTTGGGATGACGTCAAAGAGAAGGAAGCCCGCGCGGACATACGAAGAGATATTCTCCAGGCTTTCGGGGATGCCGAGAAGGAGAAGAAGCCTCCTATTCGAAATCTTTTTGAAGGCGTGTACGAGGAATTGACTCCAGACCTTCGGGCACAGATGCACAGACTTCGGGAGCATTTGGCCCGATATCCAGATGAGTATGATGTTAGCATGTTCGAAGGTGGAAAGGATAGTCTATCTTAATCGCAATCCTTGACCTCGCCCTTATATAGTTCCTGCCCATTTTCATATCGACGTGCTCTTCACTGTTAATGAAGAAGATACTTCCAAGTGATGTACAGACGTAAATGTGTATTGTAGGCAAGCCACATACATATATGCACCGCCACTAATATTTTGAAACGAAAAATACACTAGTGTCGAGTTCTCCGTAACCAGCAAGGAGTGCGGAATACTCTTCATAAAAATACAGTACGGAAGACGTGACAACAAGAATCACAGAATGGCGGCTCGATCAATGCATCGTTGCCGGGTTATTCCGAACAATCGGACATCCCAATACAATAACCCCTTTTACTGCTTCAACTTTTATCCAAGCACTCGCAGACTACAGATATGCCCCTTCTCAACAAGACTACGAAGTCTTGAGAGCAACGTCGACTTCGCAACCCCAGAAACAGCACACCCCGAGAAAAAGACTCATTTTGGCTTTGAGACTGTGACAGAGACAGAGAAAACAAAGAAGGTTGCCGAAGTTTTCACCAGCGTCGCCGATTCCTATGATCGGATGAATGATCTTATGTCATTTGGCTGGCATCGCATATGGAAGTCCGTTACATCTTAAAAGTCACCTTTTGGGCTCTGTCTAATGTACCGAACAACTACAGGGATCACTTTGTGAACTCACTCAATCCGGGGTTCACAGCAGAACGTCCATTAGGCGAAACAAGTACTCCCCAACATATACTCGATGTCGCCGGAGGTACTGGGGACATTGCCTTTCGACTACTACGCCACGCACATATTGTGAACAAAAACCCGAGCACACGTGTGACGATATCCGACATCAATGCAGCGATGTTAGGTGTCGGGCAAGAACGTGCCCAGATTCAGCTCTCGGCTGGCCAACAGGAGGCACTTTCATTTCTGGAGGCTGATGCCACTAGCTTTTCCACCCCAGCCGGCGACCATACCGTGGCGTCGTCTAGCATCGACCTATACACCGTGGCATTTGGTATACGGAACTTCACTGATATCAATGCAGCTTTGCGTGAAGCGTACCGTGTCTTGAGGCCGGGTGGTGTCTTTGCCTGTCTCGAATTCAGCAAGATAGCTTCCACGAGCAACAACCCAGCAGCGGCCCTGTTTGACGGTATATACAAGCGTTGGTCTTTCAGTGCAATCCCTATGATTGGCCAGCTTGTTGCTGGTGACAGGGACTCTTACCAGTATCTGGTGGAGAGTATTGAGAGATTTCCAAGCCAAGATAACTTCCGGGATATGATTGTGGATGCCGGTTTCACTGTTGGGGGGTGTGGATATGAGAACTTAACAGGGGGCATTGCTGCAATACACAAGGGCATGAAGCCACTAGATGGTTAGCAATATTCTAGACTACGCACACCACGTCGCGTATGAATAGTTCCTGTGACTCAAATGGCAAGCACAAGTGGTATGGCCACAAAATTGCTAAGTACAACCGAAAAATCATCTACGGCTCTCCCATATACTGCGCATGCATTCATCATTTGGTTGCTGTTGGTGTTTCGCTCGAACTCCAGGGAAAGCCTACACAGGGTCTGGTACATGATACTACCTAACAAGGACAAGGAGCCTAATCATAACTGCATTAGGGCACTGTTACATAGAATAGAAACCAATGCAATGCGCCGCACAAAGAAGTGCACGAATCAAGTGTCAGCTGGAATAGACGCAGTCGGTGCCGATGATGCGTTACTCCCATCGCCCTTGCCCACACCGGCAGCACCCCTTGGGCCACCACGGCCGCGAGGGCCTCGGCCGTCACCTCCACGACCAGCTGCCCGACTACCTCTCACGCTCCCACCGCCTCGCCGTCCTGCACCTTCACTATCGCTGGCTGTTCCAGTCCCACCCCCAGCACTCCGATACCCGCTTTGACCTACAGCACTCGCACTACCACCACGGTTACTGCTTCCCCAGGTGCCTGCACCACCGCGCTCACCACGCCCGAATGGTTTGCTAGGTTCCCTAGGAATGAAATTTCTTACAAGGGGCCTCGAGCGATCCTCTGTGGCGCGGTGCTTGGCCTCTTCAGGAAGTCGAGACATAGCACCATCTCGGTCTTCGACAGTCTTGAAATGAACCACCTTATTCGTTTGCCCATACTTTTCGATTTTGGTGATCTTGCCCACATCCTCATCGGAAAATAGTTCGCGGGTTTGCTCATCAGACTGCGCATTCATAATGAACAGCCCAACAACGTCCTGGGCCGAGCCCCTCAGAACAGGAGGCTGTGCTGAATCTGTTCCATTTGCCGATCCATTTGCGGTGCCAGAATGCTTGTCAACGTCTTTGAACCCCACCATTGACGAAGGCTGGGGCGTAGAGGATTTGGCCGAGCCCGATCCCGATCCAGGGTTGGGCGCCACAAACTTTCCAGTGCCAGTTCCACTAGATGTGGACTGCTGCTGTGATCCGGGTTGCTTTTGGGGCACGGCAGAATGGACCTGGGCTGGTGGTGGTTGTGTAGGCGGTAGGGAGGCAATAACTGGTTGAGGCGAGGCAGTTGAAGTAGCAGCCGGAGCCGGTGCTTGGTGGGCAGTGTTGATTTGCTGCTTCATGCCGCGGTGTGAGAAGTTGAAGCCTTGGGCCCTCATTTCGGTGCCGATACGGCCATCCTGGATTTCTAGGATAAGATAGCCAAATGCTGCATCCGCCAGGTTGAAATTCCACATGTTTTTGAAAGCACTTTCGTCCACTTGTCCCAGCGCAGGCGGGCCACCAGCAGATCCGAAAGGATTCCCACCCGCTGCCGTTGTTGGCATTTTTTCCACTATGCTGAGAGCATTCTTGAGTAGATTTTGTTGTGCTTCGTTCTGCTGAATAGCTGGCTCAACCTCTCCTTTAACAGTTTCCCACACATCATTGAATGATGCTTTGCTCGCAGCCAACTTGCCACGATAATGATCAAGAGTGGGATTGACGCTGAACTCGTTGTATGAGCTGCCGTATCGAAAATGCAGGCCCGCTGAAATAGAGAAGTCTGCTTTGAGGGTGACTGAGAGCTGGTTCAAAATACCCTCACGGGCAGGTGACGCATGCGTGATGAAAATGCGCGTTTCAGTGGGATCATAAACGCGATTCGCAGTATCCACCAATTCGCCCATCTGAAGGAGCGTGGTCCACATGGTCCCCTGACCTCCAGCGATGGTGGTGCGCCCTTCACCGTTGTCAAACAGCTTGTGCATAACCACGGCACCACCTAGGCCCAGTAGTCGAAGCTTAACGCCACCAACCTCCAATAGCATAGACTGGGCCTCATCGATGATATGGAGATTGGGAACTTTGTACTCGCGAGACCGGAACTTCTCCAAGACGCGAACATCTTCGCAGGCACCCCACACCGTGTAGACAGGCACATTCAACTTAAGCTCTCCACTGAGCAGAAGGGGTAGCTCGGAGAGAGGCAGCTCGCCAGGCAAGAATCGGGACTTCACAGAAGCACCATTCCCAGGTAGTGCGATGGCCTTTTTGACGGCTTCAGAAATCAAGGGAGAATATTGGGCCACGTGCTTGAGGGTCCTAATTGACGAAACGTCGTTGGTCAGGCAAAGAGACGCTGGGCAAAAGAAACGTCCGTGGGGCGGGGTCAGATACTCACTTTTCGGCGATGCGCTCCAGGGAAGTGTCATCGTAAAACCCGAAGTCACCGGTGTGAATGATATAATCAGCACGCGCCTGTGTAGCGAGGTCGTTTAGGGACCGTAGGTTTCCTGTGTCGGGAATTATGATCAGCTCTTGTTGGTTTCGACGAAAGAATGCCAGCTACTTCCCAGTCAACTATAGCTGGGGAATATTATTGGAGGAAGTAGAGAGGTGTTGGGTGTGTACCTCGGACATCCGCGATACAGAGAAGCCGAATAGGGCCTGTCTGTATAATTCGGCCTTGGTTGGGTAAAAGCGGCCTGGCTTCGGTTGATAGAGCAGGAGACGGAGCACCCGCGCCTCCGTTGGGAAGATACCCAGTACCGCTATGGCCAATATACGAATGGCGGGGTTGCTAATATTATCAGCAATCAGTTCTCGTAACCCATTGCAGTTTCGGGAGATGGGCGAAGAGTTGGAGGGGAGAGGGAGGTAACTCGTCTGCTGGAGTATTGTGATAGTGTGAATGTATTTGCGGAAATGTCCTGTCATCGAAGGGTTTTAAGGTAAGGGTGAATTTACCGATGCCATAACTTTTGGCGATGCTTTCGGGTCCTAAAAGATGGAGGCGAACGGTATGACTTTTGGGAGGAGGGTTGCAGAGCGGTTTGACTGATTCGCTGCAGCGAGAAGCTTTGAAGAGATACCGTCGATAGAAAGAAAACAAAATGAGGTCGTAGAGATATTATACTATGTTGTTCGGGGAAGAAAGCTTTTCGAGCTCTGCACTGTAAGGTCCGTGGCGCCGAACAACAAAGGACGACAAGCCAATGTGGAATTTTGGGGGGTATCAAAGAGGTGGTTGGAAAGATGTCTTGTTGACGAGAGCAAACATCCACTCGCTCGACAATGGTGCGGTAGGATTTCGGCGCCTGGTTTTGTCGTTTGCACGCTGGGAAGAAGGTATCCTAATAGATGCAGGAACAGAGAAGTAAAAGGGAGAACTGCAGGTTTAAATTTAAATTTCTATCCTTTTTACTGCATGTTTGCCAGGAGAACCGCGACCAGATACGCACTTGCTTCATTTGGACTAGCTTCTTTTATTATCCTGGGTGCTTGTATTTCCCGCTATTATACAGAGCTCAATTCCGATCGTGGAGAATATAAAACGGGTGTAGAATACTTCATGTAAGTATCCGTTTCTAGAAGCTGTCTAACTAAGATTTTAAGTTGTACCAGGCAAGTCGAAAAGTGGTAAACTTAATACCAAAATAACCAAATAGCGTCACAGTATAATAATTCAAGCTACAAGTAAATAATGTAAAGTGCATCAATGCTATGCTATAAGAAAACTCCTTACTCCCCATCCATGCATAAAGCTATGAATATGTGACCGAAACAATGCACACAACGCTACAACCCAAATGTTTGCTTGTAACCAGAACAGTGTAGGGCACGGGAATTCCCGAATATTACATAAACAGAGCGTATGTCCGTTGGGAAGACTAGGGACAGGATCGCCAACGAGGATCTCAAAGCGCAGAGTGTGTATAAAAACACCCGTCAGTAGATAGGAGTCGGCATACGTCCCAAAAGTTCGATTCCCAATCAGGCATTCACCACATATTATCGTCTTCGCGTTGGTTGTCATCAGAATGGCCGCCATAGTCATAGTAGCCACGAGGTCCACTGTTCTGCGTGACGTGTCCATAATCTTCGTCCGGTCTAGAGGGATCTGGCGTATCGGTTACGACCGACGAGTCATGGTCGTGACTGCCCTGGGCACAGTCAAAACTGCGAGCATCATCTGCATTACTGAGGCGACCATGCTTATCATGGCGGTGGCTCGAGTCTCCATATTCCATCTCTGTCTATGTTGGCGAGGGTACAATGTCAGTCTGCAGGCTCTTTGCAATAGTGGCAGGTCATAAGAAATTGTACCAACCCTGTGGTACTCGAAGCTGTATTCCTCAATGCCGGGTTGAGACTGATGCTGCATCTGTTGCTCGACATATTTTTGCTGGTGCTCTTCTTGTTCGCGCCGTTTCCGGTCTTCCTCTTGTCGTTTTTGCTGGGGCGAGGTCGGTACATTTAGCTGGGGGTGCATGGCCTGGACCTTGGCCAAGTACGAATACATGAAATTCGACAGAAGTACTTGGCTCCGTAAATCACGTCGAGGATTAGCGAGCTTGATATGAGCCATTCGGTAGATGGCGCGCTCCTCCACGATGGGAAAACGGGTGAAGGGGTAGTCGACGTCTGGGCGCAGTAATATCGTTTGGGGTTCCGGAGACGCTGCTCTCTGCTTGCCCTTGCTGCTTGCACCTTCCTTATTCTCCTTTCGTCGTGACCCTCCAAATATCGAACCAAAAGAGAACCCATCTTTCTCCTTCCTTCCTTCGCTGGATTTTCGACTGATGTCCCTTCTCTTTTCGCCGAGTGCCTTATTGTCGCTACTGTCCCGGTCAAGGACTATGCTCTCCCGACCTCTGTGCGCTGCATTGTCGATAGAACTCTGAAGCACATCAAGTCGAGCGCTGTCATGAGGCTCCACGGTATTCTTCACCCTTGCCTTCTTAACCTGCTCATCCTTATCTTTCTTCCTTTTGTCTTTGTCGTCACTCTTGAACCACTTCCAAGTTATGGTCTTCCCCCCATCGCTTTCCTCTCTTTCCTTGGCCTTCCTGTCTGGTTTGCGTTCATCTATAGACACACTGGATATAAGAGTCGGACTATCAGACCGGGTAGAGACAGCTGTCGAAGCGGATGACGGGTGTTGGGCATTTTCATGGATGATAGCGGGGGGAGGAATAGAAGAGGGGGGTGCTGAATCAGTCATAGCAGTCGTCACTGTATATACTTGGGGTGTATTGGATCCCCCGGCAGAGGGACGTCTTTTTGATCGAAGTGGGGGGTGCTGCTCGTCCGCACGCGCGTGGTGCATCTGTGCAGTCGGTGTAGGGCTTGCATTCTGTGATGATGACCGCAGAGGAAATTGGTGAAATGATTCCGTTGTAGTGGATTCACGAGAATGAGTGTCAGAGGCCTGAGAGGAGAGCTTAACCGTGGGAGCAGCAGGACCGATTTCCTTTAAGGGCGACGTAGGGCCCGACTGTGGCGCATGGAGTACAACACTTAAAGAGTTCTTCAGTGGCTCGTGCGATATTTCTGATTCTGGGGAAGATGTCGCCTCAGGCCCTTGGGTGGCCTCTTGATTGTATGTAGGTGGCCTTCTCGTAGGGCGAGAGAGGCTCTCCCCAGAAACAGGTTCCGTCAAGGCATGCCGCAACACACGACCTGGGGTGGGTGTCTCATAGAGTCGACTTGACACCACATCATCTTCTTTCTCATTCTCTTTCTCGGCTTGGCGTGCAGCTGCTCGTTTGGAGAGCGGGTGCCGGTTGCCAGTTCGAATACTGCCTCCTTTCCGATAGGTTGTTCGTGTTGATCTCCGCAGACCCATCGTAGGAACGGGGAGAATAGGCTTGTCGTCGTCCAAGTTACTTACCTCCGGGCTGGAATCAGCCTGTCGTTGTGTATCCATCGCAAGCTTTTGGACTACCTTGCTTGGATCTTTGACTAGCTCATTCAAGCTCAGCTCCGGTGTGCCGAACGAGGTGTTGGCCAAAGATCCTCTCTTTTTCTTGTTTTGGAATTGGATTCCGCCATTGTCATTCTCGACTTTCCCGTTGTTAAAGGTTGCGCCATCGCTGTCCAATTGTCTTGATAGCATAGACTTCTTCCTTTGTAGGCCAGTGGATCCGGCCTGATTGGTATCGACAGATAAAGAGGACTCTCCTGATCGCCGCCGTATGGACTGCACTCGGTTTTCAAGGAAGCTCTTAAATTGGTCAGGCGCCAACTCCGGATGCACCTGGGCGGGGACCCAGAGCAGCCTGGATATATCGCCCTCATCATCCTCCCCAGTGGGTGCGATGGACGGCATCGCCATTAACGACAAGCCTTGAAAAGGCATGAGATCCGGGTCAGCCGTATTACCGACATCTATAGACATGCGGCGCAGTGCCTGGAGATTGCTGAGTTCCTGAGCAATATCATCCGGGTTATCGATATTTGTCACAGGAAATTGCGACGTGCCATGGGCATCTGACTGGGGGTTGCGAAGAGATAGCGTCGGGGACAAAGGCGATATGGCTTGAAGGAGGGGTACGGAACCATCGTAGACTGGAGCATTTTTCTGATTAGATGCTCGGGGCGGTGGCATCTGAACTGGGTTTGAGAAAGTGCTGCTACCTGGGGGTGTCGTCACTGAAGCCGACGCCGACGATGGTTTAGCTCCAGTTCGGTTGGGGCCGTCGGTTTGGCCGTGTTCGTATAGCTGGTGAGGTAGCCATACTTGCGGCTTCAAAGGGGGGTGTTGGGGCTTCTGGATTTGTTCTCCACCAAATGGAGATGCCATATAACTAAGCGGCCGGCTGTTATTTCGGGTTTCAAGTGAGTCGTCATCGCTGTCGCCGTAGAGAGTTCCGATGGCTTCCGTGACGTGGTGGCTAGGATCCGATATCGACAACTGATTGCTGTGGCCTCGCCGGTTTGCAAAGCTCTCGCCATTGTCGAGGGAACGAGACGAGGTCTAATGCTCAAGTATCAGCGATTAGCAACAGAATAGCCAGGAACGATACGGTGTATTGGGCATGACCGCTCGCGCTTTGGCATTATTGCGTGCTCTCTCCTATACAAGAACACGACCGAAGGGCCAGTCTCGACTGGGGGGGTGTATAACGTACCATCATCGAGGGCAACAAAATGGGGCCACAGGCGATGCCAGGCCTGGCGTTCCCTTAGGAGGGGTGCACCCTTTGTCAAACTACTCGTGCTATGGCAAGATATACAACGGTTCCGCAGGAATATCATGGGGGACCCGTGTGTAATGGTCCGGTGTGAAGGACGGTTCGAGCAGCAAGAAAGCGAGCGGGGCTCTTGGTGAGGAAGTGATCAGTAGGGACTATCGACGATCAATAAGAACTAGAGCCTGGTATTGATTGGCTTGTGGTATGCTGGTTTAGAAGAAGGCCTGAACTGGTTGTCGAGATGCGCACATTCACGTTCGGGTCGGACAACTATCGGTTCCAGCGCTGTCGATCAGTAATCGCGACTAGAAGCTGCAGCGTGTAGGCTGTTTCCCAGTACGGTCCCGTCTTCGTTTCTTTTCTTCGAGTCTTCTGTGGTGGTTTGAGGCAAAAAGTCATTAAGGAGAAAAGGAGAGTAGAATGGAGCCCTATAGTAAGCAGTTGGACGACTTGATGTTTGGAGTATTGGGTTCTCTTCTAGTCCTAGCGCCTACATTCTACCATTATAATAATTTAGTAAATCGAGTATCACGTGTAGTTTTGCTCCGACAGCCGTTGGCTTAGTAATACATTCTTTAATCCAGTAGTGAAGTACCCCCACTTGTAACAAAATACAAGTGTTAGATCACGTGTAGTGGCCGCCGCAGGATCCACCAATAATACTCAGTTCTCCCCCCAAGTCTAGGGAGGGTCTCGTAATCCTGAGTAAAATTAATGTTTTTTTAAGGGTACATATTCGTCTACTAGCAAGGGGTTCTATTGTTTAAAACCCCCTAGTTCATTATTTATTAAGCCCCTTAAAACAATATTCAAAGCCTTATTATAATAGACGCATTATATAAAAGCCTCAAACTAGACTAATTGGTTTAGTAAGGCGGAAACGTACAAAGCTATAAGTAAGACAACATGCCTAGGATATTAGGTGAGACATAAAAGTATTAAAAAGGCTTACCTTTTTTTTAAAAGGATTGTTACGCGTAGATAAGGCTACATAAGGAGGACTACTTAACTAGTGCTATGTATAGGCTACCTTACGTAAATAGTTAACCTTTTTTAATAAACTACGTAAGTACGTAAGGATTGTAATATTCGTAAATAGCCTTGTATATAGGTAGCGTATAAATCCTTAAGAAGGGAGTAAAGGCCTTTAACTAGGTGGTGCGTATAAGTAATTATAATAGATAAGTATTTAAGGTATAAATTTAAAGGTAGTAAGTTAGTTAAGTCCTTTACTATAAGCTATAATTCCTTATTTTAACTCATATATATAGTTTTAAATTATATACTATTTACTAGCGTAGTTAGTCCTTAAATTTAGATTACATATATAGGTACGTATTTTTAAATTTTTAAAAGGCTTTAAATCCTAATTACGTACGCTATATATAAGCTACTAATAAATTATTAGTTACATACGTAAATACATACTGTAGGAGTTTTGTTAGCGGTCTTATTATAAAATTATAAAATCTTATAATTTTTACTATATAGGCTAAAGGGTATAAGGGGCTTAAAGAATATTCTATGTTTTTTTTAAGGTTAGTAGTAGTCCTTTACGTATATTTTAACTAGTTTACTAATAAGATTTGTTTATATAAGAAAGGCGTAATTTAGGTTTATATAATTATAAAAATACGTACTCTTTTTAAACTACGTTATTATAAAGAATTTTATAATGTTAAGCTAGTAGTAAAGGCTAGTATTATAATAATTAAAGGTATAAATAAATAAGACTTCTTAATTCTTACTTAAATAAGTAGGTAGAATACTAATATAAGAAGCTATCTTTTCCTTTAATTCTTTTTAGTGTATTATAAGTTTTATAACTATTACTTATTAAACTTATAAGATTTTAGCTTTAATACTAAATAATAAATTAATTTAGGTGTTTACCTTGTATAGGTATATTATAAATATATTATAAATATTAATAATATATTTATACGTCTTTGTAGCTTTATATAAGTTTTAAAAGTTATAAGCGGGTAAGACTATAAGTATAAGGAGAAATAATAAATATAAAAAGACGGCTATTAGCGTTTTAATAGTTAGTATAAGGTTTAAAGCTACTAATGGCATAGTTATAAAAAGACCAAAGTTACTTCTAAAGTAGATAATAATCTTATACTTTTTAGTACTACATATAGGGTTAGGAAATTAATTCGTTAATTTTATTATTTAATATAATTTAAAATTAGGTTTTAGTATTAATTTGCTTATAAACTAAATTAATGAAAATAATTAATACTAAATTAGTTAAAAAGTTAAAGACATTAATCGTATTTTTTTTAGCTAAAATTTATAATAAACGTCTATAAAATATAGTAAAGAGCTATAAAATAAAAGGTATTAGTAATAATTAGGAATAAATGCTAATAAATGCTAATAGAATAGAATAGAAGTTATTCGTAATAATTAGTAATAAAAGTAATAAAAGTATTAAAAGCTAATAACCCTACTTTAGAGGAGGAAGAGGAAGGTAGTAGTTAGTTATTTAGTTAGTTATTTACTAGTTAGTTAGTTTTTTTAACGGTAACGCTTATATATATTAAGCTTTTAAGCTTATTAATTTTTAATAGATTTTTAATACCTTATACATTACATTTATAGTAGTAATACTAGTACTATAAGATAACGCAAACTCGGCGGTTTCTAACACTGTATAAGTTACAGTAATAGGCCTAGCAGGTAGTCTACTATACTAAATACCGTTAAAGTAATAGCTTATAGGCCTTATAGCGCTTAGTTTACTAAAATACAGCGCTTAATTAAGCCTTAAGTAAAGTAGCTAGCCTTTTAAGGTAAAGCGCACTATATTATATAGTATAAGGCTAGCCTTATAAGGACTAAAGTTACGCTTATAGGCTTAGCGTTATAATATATTATTAATTATATTAATTATATTAATTATATTAATTATATTAATTTAGTATTAATTAATTAATTTAATTTAAAATTAATTTTAATACAATTAATTTAATTAGTTTAATTTAAGGTTAAAACTACATTAATAAATTAATTTCTATTATAAGTATACTTAGTAAGACTAAGTAAATTAAGCAAAGGAGGAGGTATCTTAGTATTAGGAAGAGAAGGGAGTAGGATTTAATAGCTAACTCTTGCCTCCCCTACCCCTAAGGGGGTGCGGGAGGCGGTATATATTAAGGGCGTAGGAGGTGCGCAGGCTTATCGTAGGAGGAGCGCAGCCCTCCTGCTATTAGCCCGTATACCTAGCCTATGCGCCTTGTTAGTCTGAGCTAGGTAGTTTATATAGGGTTACGTAACTAGTTACGTAACCTTATCCTATAATCTTATATATACGCCTTAGTACTTACGCTAGCGGCTTATTACGCGTATTTAGCGTACTCTTTACGCGCGCTTTACGCGTTACTATACTAATCCTCTTTTTAAAGGGTAAGCGTTATAATTACTCCTTTTTTCCGCTTAGTACCCTTAGGCTAAACTTTATTATTATTAAGCTATATTTAGTAATATAGCTATAGCCTTCTTTATTAGCCTTTAAGGCGTTATTAAATAGCCTTTAGTTAAAAGTAAGTATAAACTAAGCTTACTTATAGGCAGGGTTAGCAAAGTAGTATAGTAGTAGTAGTATTTACTTGTACTAGTACTAGTACTAGTACTACTAGTACTAGTACTAGAAATACTAGTACTACTACTACTACTACTACTATAGTAGTACTAAGACTTTAGTACTAGTACTACTACTAGTACTAGTAGTACTATTACTAAAATTTAATTTTCTAACTATAATAGGTTAGATTAAGTTAATAATACTACTAACTACCCTATAGTTTAGTAAATAAAGCGTTATAAGGCCTATAAGGCTACTTTAATTTACTTTTTACTATAATAAGCCTATAACTAATTATATTAATATAATTTAAATATAGTTATAAAGCGCAAAGGCTACTTTATTACGTAGTACTAGTTATATAGTAAAAGTTGTTAAATAAAAGCTGCTATTAAACTTTAAAGACTAATAACCTTAAAAATAACTAAACTTAACTACTTTTACTATTACTTTTATACCCTAAATCCCTTTTAAAGTCTTCTAAGTCCTTAACCTTCTAGCTTTTTAACAAAATTACCTTCTTAACTATATCCGGTAAAAGCCTATTTCTAGGTTTAGTAATAATATTATTACTAACCGAAAAAAAACTTTTAATAGCAGTAGAAGTAGTAGGAATAGCTAAGTAGCGTTTTGCTAATATGCTTAAAATAGGGTATTTAGAGGCATATAGCCGCTAATACTCTAAAGGATTAGTTTAGTAAAAAGTTAGTAAGTATAAAAGTAATTAGCCTTTAAAAATGCTTACCTTTTGCCCTTCTTTATCTTCGTTAAGATATAAAAGATATTCCTCTTTTAATATAGACTTTAAAATAAATAAGTCTTTTTTAGAGTTTTTAAAGTCTTTAGAGACTAAATTTAAAGACATATCTGAATCGTTATATATATCTTCGTTTATTTCGTTAAAAGATATAGTAGTAGGCGTAGACTTAAGCCTTTAAATAGTTAGTAATAGTAATAAGCTAATTTAATAAGGGCTAAAAACTTACTTATAATATTTATCCTTTAGAATATTAATAACATCGCCTAAAATATAGCTATAGTGCGTTAATAAGCCGTCTTTCTTAAAGTACCTTGTTTTAAACCTTAGGTTTAAAACAAGGCTTATAAGAAAAGGCTTAAAATCGCCTATATTTAAAGGCGTAAGTTTAGGGTAATACTTTTCTAACTTTAAAATGCTATAGTTTATAGTAGTAATAAAGTTAGAAAAGTATATAGCCTTTTAAGAAAATATTAGTAAGTAAGTAAGTAAGTAAAGTAATATATAAAAATAACTTACTAAGGATTCGTCCTTTAAAGCTTGCTTTTTAAAGCCTTTTATAAGACTTTTAAGCTTATTATATATAATATATATATATAATAAAGCTTTAGGTAAAGTTGTATAAACTTACCCTTATAATTTAATAGAAGGCTTTAAAAAGACTTTAAAAATTTATAAAAGGTTTTTAATAATAAACTAATCCTTTAAAGTTAAAAACAAGCCTTTATAGTCGTTATTAGTAGTATTATTACTAATATACGTTAAAGGCTGCTTTAACGTATATAGCGTATTAAGTATATAATAAGTCGAATTCTATTTTATAGCGTTATCTTTTTAAAAGTTAGTAATAAGTTAGTAACTTTTAAAGACTAAACATACCTAACGGTATAACTTTAACGTTAAAATTAGAAGGTAAGTTGTTTTTTCGAATAGCGTTATTAATGCCTTTTAAAAGTAACTTACGAATTTATTATATATATTTCGTTAACGTAATAATTCATTAAATTCTATTAAAAAGGTTTTAAAAGTTAGTAAAAGCTATACTTAGTAAAAGGTATAATAAAACGTACCGTTACTAGTACTAAAGATATAATTATTATATATATCTCTAGCAACTAGATTAATAACGTGTATAACGCATTTTATATCGTTGTTAAAGGTTGTTTTTAATTCGTTTTTATATTCGTCTTTAAACGAAGTTAAAAACGTATTATTATTTAATGCGTTATCCCTAGTAATGCTTTTTAAAAGTTAATAACTATTATAATCCTTAAAAAAACAGCTTAAAACATACCTTAAAATATTTTTTAAGCTTAAAGAGGGATAAGGCTTTAAAGCGTTTATAAATTTAGTATATATATATTACCCTGTATATGCTTCGTTTAATTCGTTAAAGCCTTTTAAAAGTTAGTAAATAAGTAAGTAAGTAAGTAATAAAAGGTTAACTTACCTACTAGCTTATAAATAAGCTTAAAGTCTTTGTTAATATAAGCTATTATAATGCTTAAGTAAGCTATTTGTAAATTAAAAGTCTAAATATTAAACGTTAAAGAAAAGCTCCCTAATGCTTTAATATTGTCTTTTAACTCCTTATTAAAGCTTATTAAATTAAGGATATACGTTTTGTTTAGTATATCCTTAATTTTTTTCCTATTAATAGTAAGAGCAAGCCTTTAAAGTTAGTAAGCAGTAATAAGTAAGTAATAATAAGTAAATATAAGGCGTAACTTACTTATTATAGTAGTTTAATAAGCTTTTAAACGAGTCCGAGTTAAGTATATTAAAGGAAAGGTTGTTTTCTATAATAAAATTTAAAATCTTATTATAGGCGTCGTCTTCGTTAAAGGATTCGATAATTATGCTTGTTTAAGGCTGTTTTCGTGCTTATAAGTTAAAAAAGTTTAAAGGACTATTATTTATAGTATCCTTTTCTAATTATAAGTTAGCTTATTAAGAATAAAAGTAATTAAAAGGGTTAACTTACTTATTTATAAACCTTTTTTAACTTCTGCCTTTTTATTAAAGGCTATAGTAAGGTATACGTTTTTATAATGTTTAACGTAATTAAAGGTTTTAAACCTTAATAACGTATTAACTTTTTTAAAAGTACACCTTTAGTAAGTTAGTAAGTTAGTAAGTAATAAAAAGTAATAAAAAGTACTTACGTTATATAAGTTATAAGTACTTCTTAGTCCTTATCTTCTTTATACGGTAGTAAAGTCTGTATAAATAAGCCGCTTTTAATTATATAGCTAGACGATTTAGAATCGTTTAGTATATAATTAGGATCGTTATAAATTTATTACTACTTTCCTTTTTCTTTAGTTATATCGTCGTTATTACTATTAGTAATAAAAGAAGAAGCAGCCTTAGTATTAAGGTCGGTACTATAGCCGTCGGAAGACATTGCTAGTAAGTTATATTAATAAATTATACCCTTTAAAGGTAAAGCTTAAAGCTATTAGCTATAAGCTTTAACTTATACCTATTATTTATTTACTTAATATATAAGCTTAAGTTTTTGCTTATATATATTGTAAATAAAGGTATAAGTCTTATAGCTTATAGCTAAAAAACTTATAAAAACTAAGGGGAATAAAATAAAAACATAACTTACTAGTTATAAAGGAAAGGGATAGTAGTAATAGCTATTACTACTACTATTGCTATAATTGTAGTTGTGCTTGTTGTAATTGTTGTGCTTATTATAAAAAAAAAAAGCAAAGGATAAGAGGTAAAGACGGCTAGTTATATACACTTTTTAAAT
Source organism: Leptographium radiaticola (assembly GCA_019925535.1). Taxonomy (NCBI): domain Eukaryota; kingdom Fungi; phylum Ascomycota; class Sordariomycetes; order Ophiostomatales; family Ophiostomataceae; genus Leptographium; species Leptographium radiaticola. The sequence continues at coordinate 574 of JADHKK010000041.1, read as the reverse complement.
ATTTAAAAAGCTTTTAAAAAGCTTGTAAATTAAAGCTTGCAAATTGAAAAGATTATAAATTAAAGCTTGCAAATTAAAAAGATTACAAATTAAAGCTTACCTAACAACTTACAAATAACAACTTACTTAATAACTTACTAATAACCACTTATTAATAGTATCTTACTTAATAACTTACTAATATTAACTTACTTAATAACTTATTAATAATAACTTACTTAATAACTTACTAATAACAACTTACTTAATAACTTACTAATTATAACTTACTAATAATAACTTACTTATAATAACTTGCTTAATAACTTACTAATAACAACTTACTTAATAACTTATTAATAATAACTTACCTAATAACTTACTAATAGTATCTTACTAATAGTATCTTACTTAATAACTTACTAATAACAACTTACTTAATAACTTACTAATAGTATCTTACTTAATAACTTACTAATAATAACTTACTAATAGTAACTTAGTAAGAAAATATTACTAAGGAGATATTACTTAATAATAAATTAAATTACTTAAATTACTTAAAAAACGTTTTATAGCTATTATTAATTATTTA
>JADHKK010000040.1:0-97823 GCA_019925535.1 Leptographium radiaticola | reverse complement strand
TTATAATATATAAAAAATTAATTAATTGTATTAATTGTATTAATTTAGTATTAATTTATTAATTTAATTTAGTATTAATTTGCTTTTTTAAAATTAATTTTAATTTTAGTATAATTAATTTAATTAATTTAATTTAAGGTTAAAACTAAATTAATAAATTAATTTCCCAACCCTGCATAGACTCGGACAAGACAACGCACAGCGACCTCCGCGAAAGAGCGCTTTCTCCAGCAACAGGCCAGTTTCACACACCCCGCGCGTGTTCATAATCATCAAATGCCATCGCTCGGAAGAGTCTTTAGAGCGGCTTCTCAGCGCTTTAGCTTGCCCTTTCGGCGCAAAAATGCTGCCTCTCGGTGTCTACACCATGCTGCCCCTTCAAACATATCAGAAGAGGATCGCTCGCGATACGCACCCGGAGGCTACCACCCTGTCCGGATTGGTGATGTTTTCAACGACGGAAAATACAGCGTAGTGAGCAAGTTAGGATATGGACTGTACTCCACCGTTTGGTTGGCCCACGACGTTGAGTAAGATTAACTACATTCATAATGTATATCGCCTCTTTGATCACCTGCTAAGCAAACCGTGCTAGGACAAAGGAAAATGTCGCACTCAAAATTCTCACAGCCGATACATACGATGGCCAAAAAGACTCATTCGAGCTTGCCATCCTTCGCCACATACGTGAAGAAACGGCGACCCACCCGAAAGGGGGCCAGCATGTTTTGGAGCTTCTAGAGGACTTTTGTCACGTTGGTCCAAACGGCCAACATGTGTGTCTTGTCTTCAAGGCTATGGGGCCAGACATGAGCACACTTCGGGACACTTTTCCACGGCGTCGACTTCCAGTGTGGATGGCCAGGAAAGTGGCACGGGACTTGGTCACAGCCCTGGCTTTTCTCCATGATACTTGCGGTATCATACATACCGGTACGTCCAATATATGCCGGTGAGAAGGACAACTACCTAACAAACAGATATCAAACCACAAAACATTCTTATTGAGACCGAAGAGTCCAATGACATGTTTACCAACGCGCCGCCAGAAGTCTTCCGGTCAGAATCGTCCCCGCTGCCGCCGCCTGATGACTACTACATGCGGTCCGAGCCTGTGATATCATCTGACGAGGACTTGGAGACGTCCAAGAACGCAACATTTCGTATTGCTGACTTTGGGACATGTAAAGTACTGTCCTGCTACTGCTTTGGTTCTATACTGACTCTTCGAAAGCAAGTTGGAAAATCAAACACCTGACGGAATGGATCCAACCAGACAAGCTCCGTGCCCCTGAGGTGATTCTTGGAGCTCCCTGGGATCAAAAGGCTGATATTTGGAACGCGGGACTTGTTGTGAGTAGCATGAACAGGGAGATGCCGAATCAATTTTTGACACTTGTAGATCTGGGAGCTTGCCACCGGACAACTCTGCTTTGACGGACAGGCCACAGCCACTGCTAGCTACTCGTCCGCAGCACACCTCGCTCAGATGGAAGCCATTCTGGGACATATTCCCGAGTCACTAATTGCTCGTTCAAAGTACCGAGACGACTTCTTCGATGCTAATGGTAACTTAGCTCTCCCATTCTAATGAGTGCACGCTGACAAGCTAGGCCGACTCTCGAGCGGAATCTCGTTTCCATCATTTTCATTGGCCGCCCTCTGCCAAGGAGGTTGTGTGTTCGAAGCACAGGCCGACACGGATGCATTTGTTGCCTTTATAAAGAGCATACTGGCTCTGGAGCCAAATGAACGACCAGACGCACGCGACTTACTGGAAGCAACGTGGCTGCGGGCTTGAGCCTCGAGGCCGGGGCCTCTTCACCAAAACCTAGTTGTCCAGGGGCAAGTTTCCACGCGGGCTGCGCTGTGCGCGGACTGGTCCTGTCACGAGCCCTAACTTTTTTATTTGCATCCGCCGTGTAGCATGCCTCCTCTTCTGCTGTGTGCACCTTTGGTATCTTATAAAAATGCGTTTTAGTCTTTGCCATTGGGATTTTTTCACAGTGGGTAGCACTTTCTTGGTTCTTACGTTCAGTAGCGCTTTCCTATCGCGGTTTAACCGTAGACCAGGTCGTCCAGGCTTCGAAATATCCCATCGCCCGCTTTTAAAGTTTGTCAACATTAATTTTGCCGTCGCTTTTCTGGTCATACTCTGAATTGTAGTCTGTATCATTTCTTCTTCGTTTTCGTCAGCGACCTAATCCCCGGGCGAGAGCTTTCATTCTCGGGGATATTCCAGATTGCCCTTACTTCCGCCGAATGGGTAAGCTCTAGAAGACTTTGCCTATTCTACTACAGGGCAGTTAAGCTGCCAGCAGTATCCTACGGGCTTTACGCACTGATATTTCCTTGCACGGCACTTAATCACTGTCGGATTGCGCGAGCTTGTCATGGAAGGTGGCCCCTGATTGACCAATTAGAGCTCCACCACTCTTAAGAGTTATTGCAGGAGGTAACTCCCCTGCCTTCCTTATAAGCACCTAGTAATTCAAGTCAGACTCACAGGTGATGAGTCCGGGAGCAATCCTGGAGACAACAGGTGTACCAAGGCCCCGAGGAAGAAGAGAGCCTCCCAGAGTCACAGGAGAAGAAACAGCGTCCCCTAGAGTCATTAGAGGAATAAGGTTAGTTCGTACAAGAGAGATGAAGATTGGCCATATCCGAACCTGCGAGATCAACATCAACACTCCATACGACAACTGGAAATGGAAGGCAGACGCGCAGGTCCTTCTCGAGTACTTCCAAATTGGTGGCGAACTTCCTTATGGCGACCGTTTGATTTACGTCGACCACGGGGGGATTTGTTAGGGGCTTGGGAATGTATCGTCATGCTACCGTACCAAGTGTTTAAAATAGTATTAACCGTTGCCTTATTCGTGATTCTGGTACATAGCTAATGATTCTGGAATCTAGGGTGCGCGAATCGTTTGACCAGGCGCACAGACGAGTTTATTTTAATCGTTGCTCCGCCTACATTATAAGGAATTAACAGTAAGAGCACTCCAGTGTGAAACAATAAGCGCCGACTTTTGTGCATACAGCCAGCGTCTACACGGTCGTAAAGTCGTAAGATGCACCCGAGGTGCCCTGCTGGAACAGCTGATCGAAGCCGCTGATGGCGTCGAGAAAATTGGCCCGTCTTGGCTGCAGCGGGCTGAGCTGCAGCATCGACTCCCAGCCGGTATCCCGGGCGTCTACTGGGAACTGAAAGTTCATACCGGCGTCGACCTGGTCGCTGTCCGTGTAGGGTTCAGACGGCATGTCGACGGCGGGCTCAAACAGCAGCGTCGAGTCAAAGAGCTGTGTCAGCGGAATGCTCACAGACGGATCGAGACATGCGGCCATGTTGCTGCCGGTCCGAAGACGTTTGGGTGCCGATTCGGCGGGTACTGGATCTGGACCTGGGTCTGGATCAGGATCTGACGGCGGCACGGCCTCGGCGGGCAGAGGTCGCTTAGACCTGGCCGTGCTAGAGGCCTGGACATCACGGTTCCAGCGCGCAATGACAAAGCTCTGGTTCAGGACGGCGGCCATTCGATCGGCGGGCTGGTAGACAGGGCCCATGTCGCGCAGGGCCATGAAGAGTACTCGCAGATGCTGCAGCGGACGGGCGCGTTCGGCCGGGTCCTTGGTCAGGGACAGGCTGTTGATCAGAGCGGTGCAGGCGGTGCCGGCGTGCTGGACGGCGCTGAAGTAGACCTTGCGTACATCGAAGCGCAGGCGCAGACGGGCAAAGATGTGGGCCACCTTCATGGCGTTTTCAAAGCAGATGGCCCGGGACACCAGCGCTAGATGGTAGCGGGCCGGGCTGCGGCAGAGGTCTGTGTTGTGGTACTCGGCGAGGTCGCGGTGGAGGAGAATGAGGCTCGAGTGGTATTGCTGGCTGCAGAGGGGTTAGCGGAGAGGGAGAGGGAACGGAAAGGGGAGAGAAGAGGGACGACGCAAGAGACGTACTGCAGGAGAAAGAAGCCCGATGGAGCCGTCTCAATGTTGGTCTCGTTCCACTGCAGAGCCTGGGGAAGTTCCGAGTACCAGACGGTGAGCTTCTGGTAGATGCCGGTGATAAAAACGTACGAGGCACCGTCCACGGCGCGCTCTGCGTGCTCGACATTGTCCGTCAGCGCAGCGAAAATGTCCATGAGCCCGATGAGGGCCGAGAACACCTGATTCTCGAGCGTCTCGGTCTCGGGCATCAGACGCGGGGCCACAATGTCGGACCGTTTCATGGACGTCGGCCGGCCAAGATAAAAGGACCAGTATCTGACCGGTCAGTTTTTTTTTTATATTCTGTCTCTATGTCGGGGGGCACGCTCTTACCGGTCGTGCATGTAGCAGGCCCAGAGCGTGGCGCGCCAGTTGCGCCACTCCCAGGGCGACAAGGCCGCCTTGGGCGGCAGGTTGAGGCCGGCGTCAAAGCACAGGCGAATGGCCATGCCGCCGTACATCCAGCCGGTCTTGTCGCGGCCGCAGGCGGCCTCGAGGTCGCCGAGGAGCAGCAGGCCCTGGATGCTGGGGATGCCGCCGCGGCCCTCGAGCTCGTACTCGACCAGGTAGCGGGCGCCCTTGTGCAGCGTGCTCTCGCGGTTCGGCAGCAGATAGCGCGCCACGTCGGGCCGCGCGCGGTCGGCGTAGCGCAGGCCCATGGCCAGCAGGATAATGTGCAGGAAGCCGCTGTAGGCGCTGTGCGAGCGCGAGCCGCCGCCGCCGCGGGCCTTGTCGTGCAGAAAGGCCTCCTTGTCGACAATGAGCAGCATCGCGTTGCCGTACTCGAAAAAGAGCGAGAGCAGGTAGCCGTCCGTGGCCGGCGGCACGTCTTCCAGCAGCCGGTCCGTCTGGCGGCGCTGCTCGCGCGACGTCGACGACAGCGTGGCCAGCGCCACGCCCGCCGTGTAGCCGTGTGCCGAGCCGTGGCCGGGGCCGAGGCCATACGGGCCGCAGGCGCCCAGACTGGTCACCGTCTCCTCCAAGTGGGCCACCACGGGCTTGCTCGTGTTGCCCGAGGCCAGCGAGTTGGCCGTCGAGGGCGATGACGAGTGCCCTGATGACAGCACTGAGTCGTGCGTATTGTCCGGCGAGTCGTTGCTGGCGGCGACGAAGATGCGCGGCTGCGACTGCGGGTGCGGCCCCGGGAGTCCATCGGGGGACAGGGGCTGCTCGGGCGGCCGTGCCGGGCTCTGGGAGGGCCGTGCTGTGGCGGCGGCCTCGGGCTGTTGGTGGTGAGCCGCCTCGTCGCTGTCGACGCCGTCCTCGATGCCGGCCACAGCCGGCGCCCCCTGCTGCGCCTTGAGCATGCCCTCGAGCATCTGGACGCGTCCGTCGAGCTCCAAGATGCGTGCTTTCGACGCCGATTTCTAGACCGTCAGCGGCGGCGGCGCCTTGGCGAGACGGCCCGGTTGGCAACCCACCTTTCTCTCGTCGTCGTCCTGGAAGACGCACGACAAGCTCTTGCGCACACAGTAGCTGCAGCCCGTCTGCCCCGGCTCTACAGTACACTCGATCACAGTCAGAACGGGGCGGGCCCGGCAAGATACAATGCGCAAAAACAGCTGCTGCCCTGGAGCCCTACTTTGGTTCGTCTGGCGCGGCACGACAGACATGCGGCCGAGGCCTTCTTTCTCTGCCTGGATGGTGTTGCAGATGTCGGCGCGGGCCCGGTCATGATGCCGCGTCCGCCAGCGATTCTCTCTTTGGAGCGCAGCAACGCGGGAGCGGGAACGCGTTTTCCTCTCGCACAAGTAGTCTACGGCATGTCGTGTGGGGTTGTGTCCAGGCTCTGGGAGATAGGATAGCTGGGGTGCAGCCTTATCGACATGACAGGGATGCCACGCCCCATTGCCATTAGAGGCGAGCTACCAGTAGTCTGCACAGAGCACGCGTAGGCGCTTATCACTGGCACCTATTTGTAGCAGCCCGGCGGTGGCAAAGCTCTCGCCCGCAGTACTCGTCGGAAAATAGATCCGATGTGGATCCACGGGCAAGCTCCCACCCGGAGACTGGCCCCGTGCATCTTCGGATTTCGAGGCCAGGAGCCGCCGCGGACGGCCTTGAGCGAGCCAGACCCGGCTGCGGCAACATGTCCATAAAGAAGAGCTTCGCTCTGCCGAGTAGCAGGCCGATTTCGTTGCATCCACGCTCACTCTTCTCTTAGCCCAAATACAAGGTAGCTCTTATCCGATGTGCCCTCCAATAAGACGCTGTCTCACTGACCAGAACAGAAAGAACAGAATCATTCAGCTCCACAACCATGTCTGCCGTAACCTACACCGACTACGCCGGCCCCGGCGAGTACAACCGTCGCGTGTTCTCCTACTCGCAGGCCGTGCGCATCGGCCCCGTCATCCAGTGCTCCGGCCAGGGCGGCTGGGACGCGGAGGGCAAGATGGCCGTCGGCGACATCAAGAAGCAGGTCGAGAACGCGTTTGAGAACCTGGAAAAGTGCATGAAGGAGGCCGGCGGCGCCGGCTGGTCCGAGGTCTACAAGGTGCGCAGCTGGCACACCAACCTCGACAACAGCTTCCCGGTGGTGGTCGACCAGTTCAAGAAGAGCATGCCGGACCACGCCCCCATCTGGACCTGTGTCGGCGTCGCGAGCCTTGCGCTCCCGGGCATGGAGATTGAGATTGACTGCGAGGCGTATGTCAAGGCTTAATGGGAGCTATGGAGAGAACAAAAGTCTGGGATGAGTCTGGTCGTTTGTAGTAGAAATACAGATATCTAAACACATCTGCTCCTTAGCTCCACATAACGTGATGGCATTGTGTTCCATGGCATTTCCACGAGCTGAGTAGACTTGGTACGAGTACGTTGTATTGTACTCTGAGACGATCAATCGATCGGTAGCTTGCATAGTGTAGCTCTCGAAAATCGCACAGCTTTGTTTAGCTTCCACATACTTCAAGCTTTCCCTTTTCACGTGTTTCTTGTTTGCACGTTGTCACTTTTGGGAGCGATTTGATTCTAGAGTTCAGCGCTGCGCGGACGCAATGCAACGTCTATGGCGTAGTAATAAACACACGAATCTTCTTGAACTTGCCGTCCTCCAACAAGTATCGAAATATGCAGTGGAACTTCCCCACATCGCCCTTCTTTAACGGCTGCCAGGCCTCTGGATAGCCGGCCGCATCAAAGTCCTCCTTCATCAGATCCTTGAGCGCCTCCCACGTGTAGATCACCTCGGACGCAATCGACTTGCCATCGGAGCTCTGGAAGAAGTCGAGGACCTCAATGCCCTCCGTCATGCAGTCGTGTGTGAATTTGCGAAGCTCGATAATGCCTTTCTTGTCGTTGTACGTGACGTCATTCTCAATGACTTCAATGTCGTCGCAGTAAAATTGCTCGGCCGCCTCCACCATGCGGCGGGCGCACACGAGCTTGGTGTACTCGAGATACCGGTCACGATCCATCGCGTGCTAGGCGTATCCTCAGCGCTGTATGTTGTGAATTGGGAAGGTTGACGGTGCCGACGTGTGAAGCAATCCGGTAAAGAGACCATTTGGACATCTTGTCATTATGTACAAAATAATGTCTCTGCTGGATGCTTATCGGCCACGGCGAGCTGGAACAGGGAAGTATGATCCGGCTTCGAACGGGTGGGCCTGTTAGCGATCGGATATGTGTACTCTCGGGGGAATAGCTGTACTGTGTGGAGCTGGACGGATCAGGGCGGCATTCAAGTATTAACGCTCTTGACAGCCAGCTTGGACTAGTCGCTCCTAGCGTGTCCTACGCCTGAATAATTTCTGCCTAATTTGTCAGGTATCCATTAAAGCTTGTGGGCTAGCGGGTGGTGAACTAGTGGGGACAAGAAGCTGCCTTAGGTCGCATCGGCAACGGCTGACGACAACTAACTTCACAATACTCCGTACGTCATCAAAATTGCAACGATGGCGCATAGACACAGATACGAGTCGTCTCTCGAGGCGGTCATTGGGTGTTCTAACCCGTCTAGACTAGAAGAGGCTCAACGCAGCAGAGGGAGGCAGAGATTCTACCAGCTCGTAGAGCATTTCAAAGCTCAAGCCAACAGCGACCGGCCGTACAGCCGCCCCCTGTTGCTTCAGTATACATACGAATATTCAGTATCGGAAGATTCAAAAGACAATTTTCTCCGCGTCTTCTTTGATTCATTGGGAATCCCTCTCGTTGGAGAGGAAAGTCCCGACTACGATGCCCTGGCTGACGATTTCAACGGCTTTGCCGAATATCTGAGGGAGGACTTTTTCCAGCCATGTACGTACGCCCCGTATTGCCTATTTTATTGCCCAGATACCGTTTTCTGTTCTCACTGTTCCCAACTGACGGCATGGGCGGATGTGTAGTGGTGGCGGCCGGTAACAAAACAACACAACCGACACCAAAATACGACTCCGCGATACAGAAACTGCAGGCGGCCCACTTGACCGTCGGGACCCCTGACCGGATAGCTAGTCTCCGAGGTGCTTGTCTACAGCGAGACAAGCACCGTTGTGTGATAACAAGACGGTTTGACGCAGACGAGATGCGCAATAAGATCATTGGGCGCCGCGAGCTTATCGACGACGATGGCGCACCACTAGCAAACGAACTGGACGAATCCGAGGTGTTGGAAGTCGCTCACATCTTACCACACTCACTGGCAAAAGCTGATTCGGAGGCGAATCCAAAACTGGCAAGTGTGGCCTACAAGCCTTACCACGAGACGACCTCCTAACATTGAGTAGAGCGCCTCAAAAATAGCGGCGCTGAATATTCTCAACTTATTTGACCGTGGAGTTGTGCATCTGATCGAGGGTGTCGACATTGACCGGCCACTTAATGCAATCACAATGTCTCAAAAGATGCACAAGTTCTTTGGGAGATTTGATGTTTTTTTCGAGCCAGCAGGGTCGAACGCGGACGACCACAAATACAAAATCGACACGTTCTACCCGCAACTTTTTTTAAATGTTCTACCTGTCACGCGCACGCTCTATGACACGGACAAGAGCATTGATATGCCGTCACCGCGTTTGCTCGCCATACATTGCGCTATTGCACACATCTTACACCTTTCTGGCGCCGGGGACTACATTGATAAGCTTCTGCGCGACATTGAGCACGTAGCCGTTCACTCTGACGGCTCATCCCGGCTAGACGAGATGGTGAAGCTGCGTCTTGGCGGTTGGTGGGACGGCACGGTGCGCAGCTGATGAAACTCGGGCTACGAGTAGGAATCAAATGAGAGAACAGCTCACAAGGGCAATGCTTTTTTAGCCGCTGGTTCATGAGCTTGTCGTTCCACTTCGCCCTATGGAGTACAGAATGTATAAATATCCTTCCCACTAGAACCCAGACTCACGTAACAATAGCGAATAGACTTAGTACAGTGTATATTCCCCACCACTTTCTGTTGTAATTGGAAATATTGAGCATCAGCCACTAACTAGGTGGCTGTCCTGAATGGCGGCTTCAATGGACTGCCACAGCGGATATACATGGGGATCTCCAAACGGGAGAATCTGTGAAAAGCAAGCCGCCGCAACCCCCTTCTCGCGGTCAACACTCCAAAAGCAGTTACAGAGACCCGTTGCAGATCCCCGAGGATATATGGCTGGATTTGCATCTCCCTCGCGGGCCTCGAGCAGCATGGTGAGACCCCAGCCAAACGTGCCTGGAGCCGGCGCAGGTCCTGCTGTCGGGTCTTCCTGGACGCAAAGGTCGGGCCTGCTCACAGCATGGGGATGCCCGGTGATATATTTGACCGTGTAGTCGGGAATCTGGTTCTGGAACATCTGGTCAACAGTCTCTTTCGCCAGGATTCTCCTTTGAGTGTGTGGCGACAGGCCGTCATTAAGGAGCATGGCAAGCACTCGGCTGTAATCCGTCACCGTGCTTAGGAGCCCAGCTAATACGTCAGTGGTTAGCCCAGCCATGAAGAAAGCAGAGATAAACTGGGGGTAGGGGGGGAAAGGAGTTCTGACGGACCACCACCGGACTGGAAATGGCCTCTGGTTTCTTCTCGTGCTGGGCGGTAGAAATGCGGCTGTGAGGTCAGATCCTCTCCCCGCTGATGGAAACCTGCCATCCGAGACCGCATCTCTGCCGAGGGCGAGAAGCTTGTGCTGGTCATTCCCAAGGGCTGAAAGATGATGGCTTTGAAGAGTTCTTCGAGTTTCATTTCTGTGCGTCGTTCCATGAATACACCAGCCCAGTCCACCCCGACCTGCGCAGAGCACGGTCAGCAAGGATGCAGTGCGCATACCAAGGAGCAATGACTTGCCGAGTAGTCGTGGCTGGTGCCGGGCTCGAAAATAAGCGGCTGCTGTATGCCGGAAAATTCTCCCTGGAACTCGTCCAGGGATGGGTCCATGTGGAAGTGATCTTGCCAAAGGCCCTCATGGTAAAACGAGTAAGACAGTCCGGCAGTCTGCATGAGATATCGTCAGCCATCTGTGCAGAAACGACCGAATACAGCGCAGGCGAGTCTGTCCTGACATGTGCCATCAGCATCCGCAGGGTGATCCTGTTCTGCTTGGCGACCAGATTTCCCTTCTGCAGGATCTGGATATTCTTCAGCTCGGGCACGACCTCTTCCAAGAGGTCGGCAGAATCCAAGTCGGCTTTGCCCTGTTCCACCAGGATCATCAAGGCTACAGCCGTGACCAACTTTGTGCACGAGGCAATCCAGAACACGTTGGCAGTCGTCATGGGCTCGGTAGAATCGAGTCCCTTGCGCCCGGCGGCACCAGAGAACATTGTTTTGCCTTGGCGGTCGACCACCTGTACGACAACTCCGGGCACATCTTGGGCGTTTGCTGTGGCCTTTTGGATCAGAGAGTCGAGTCGCGCCGCGACGAGGGATGTTGCTTCAGAGTCGGCCATGGAGAAAGACAGATTGAGTCTACCCTTGCGATTGCTTTGCTTTGCGACAGGCCGAGTTGCTGTCTGGACGTTGACCATCTAGCACGCAGCCATCCCAGAGCTTGTTATCTTGCGGGGTTGTGTGGGGCCGCATTGGACGGATCAGACTTCCGACCCGGATTAGCTGCATGCGGTGCCATGTCTCTCGCAGGTGCTACGAAACAAGAACACGGGAATTTCTGTAAGATGCACCGCCAGATATTTCTCTCGACCTCGGTGTCGCCTTCTGTACCTTATTCCGGTTTAAAAAACAAGTTGCGCCGCGATGGCTTTAATCCCATGGAAAGAAGAGGCATCCAAGTGCCGGGCCATTCTCGAAGACTCCATACTCAAGCAATTTGAGCTCCCCAAGGCCGAGCTACCGCCAGAGGGCCAGCTCAATGTGCTAAATGTGCCAGCGCAGACGGGACGGCTTTCCTCCCGAGAACTGCAAATCACCGAGTGTGATGGAAGCAGTCTCGTGTCCCAGATGGCGGCAGGAAACTGGACTGCGGAGGAAGTTGTGGTGGCCTATCTGAAGAGGGCCACAATGGGACAGCAAATGGTTCGATTTGAAATTCAGTGTGCTTTGAGATGTTTTAGTCTTGTTGCTCACACAACAACAGTTGAACTTTGCCACCGAGTTCCTAACCACCGAGGCGATTACAACAGCAAAGGAACTGGACAGGCACTTCCGGGACACTGGAACCATCAAAGGGCCGCTTCACGGTGTCCCCATATCTGTTAAGGTGCGTGAGGCCGGATGGTGACGTGCCCACATCCGTGTCGAAACCGTCGGTTGACCCAATGCCATCCACAACAGGAGCACGTTGGCATCGGCGGCAAGATCTGCCACACGGGTTATGTGGCACTGATCAAGAATGTGGCGCCCGAAGACGCTCTCGCAGTGCAGCTGCTGCGGAAGGCCGGGGCTGTGATTCTTCTGCGCACCAACGAGCCCCAGTCCCTAATGGTGCGTCAATCGAGAGGCCGAGATAGCAAAAGCGGAAGCATTAACAAGACGACAACATAAACAGCACGGCGACACGGACAACAACATCACGGGCCCGACGCTGAACCCGGGGAACCGAAGCCTCAGTGCGGGCGGTTCTTCCGGAGGCGAAGGCGCTTGCGTTGCGTTCAAAGGCTCGGCCATTGGCGTTGGCACCGACATTGGCGGCTCCATCCGCATCCCGGCGTCCTTTAACGGGGTGTATGGATTCCGGCCCACGGCCCTCCGACTGCCGTACAATGGTGTGTACACTGTCGCCGGAGGCCAGGAGGCCCTGCGCTCCGTCCTTGGGCCGCTGGCCCGCAGCGTGGACGATCTGGAGCTCTTCATGCGCAGCATTCTGCAGCAAGAACCGTGGGACATTTCCATTGGCCTTGTACCCCTCCCCTGGGGCCGTCCGCCAGACCTGTCGGATATGACAGTGGCCGTGATGCATTCTGACGGGTGCGTTGCAGCTATCTCTTTGGGACAAAACCGGGACCGAACGGCTAACGTGGCAGAATCGTCAACCCGTCTCCTCCTATGCGGCGAGCACTGAAGCATGCCGAGACGAAGCTCCGGGAAGCCGGCATCCGCGTGGTCGAGTGGCTGCCGCACCGTCACCAAGATGCATTTGACCTTTTGGTTCGTCATCCCGCCTGGTTTCTCTATTATTTTTGAGATTTATCTGACGGGCCAGCGATCCTTGTTTTTTGCCGACGGCGCCGACAGCCACAGACAGGTACTCGCCGCGTCCGGCGAGCCGGCCCTCCCCCTTACAGAATACGTCATGTCTGGCGCCAAACACATGTCCTTTGCGCAGTACTGGGAATGCAACACGGCACGCGAGACGCTGCGCGAGGAGTACCACCAGTTGATGAAAGACCGCGGAGTCAATGTCATCGTCTGTGCCCCGACAAATGGCACGGCCACGCGACGAAACAACAACGAGTACTGGTTCTGCACGGGCCTATGGAACATCCTGGACCAGCCGGCAGCCGTCTTCCCGACCCATCTGGTGGTGGATCCAGAGCAAGACCCTGTCGACCAAGACTACGTCCCCCTCAATGAGCTGGATGGCAAGGAACAAGCAAAATGTGAGACAAAACTCATCCATTTTCTCGTGCTCTATGGGACTTGCACTGACTTTGCAGACGATCCTCATCTCTTTGCGGGCTCTCCGATATGTCTTCAGGTGGTTGGAAAGCACATGCATGACGAGGAGGTTCTGGCGGCCACGCGCATCATCGAGCGGGTTGTTGCCGGCAGCAAAGAATAAAGTAGACCAATTGAATTATAGCAATTAAATTGATAGTGTCACATAATAACCAAGGACTCTTCTCTATTTGTCCCGCTCGTACATGGGAACCTTTTCGCCCTCATCCAGAATGAAACTTTTGATCTCACCGGCGTAGACAAGGTTGTCTGGATTCACAGTCTCCAAAAACTCCTTGCTCGTCAGCACAGCCTGTAGATCTTCCAGTGTGTCTGCCGACAACACGCTGATACCCTCGCCAGGGTCCAGCACAACCGAGCCAGCCAGGGCCATGCCCGCTGCCCAGGCCTTGCCGCTGGCACTCTTGATATGGTACTGTATTACAGACATGAGCATCACCACACGCACAGCTTTGGATGATGTCATATCTCACCTGCTCGTATTTGGAAATATACCGGCGGGCGAGGGGAACGCGGTCGAGGAACATGGGTCCGTGGACTTCCTGCCAGTAGCGGTAGAACTCGTCCGGCGTCGTGCCCGGCTTGCGAGCAATGCTGATCACCAGTTTGACAGTCATGATGGCGTCGTACTAAGCTGCACAATAAACAAGGAGGCTACATGGCGAGACGGCGACGAGAAACTCTGCACGCATTCTGCTTTATGCTGTGTGGTCGGACTTTGCTCGCTGCCGTGAATGCTGATCCCGCAGCTGCTCCACTGTAGCTGCCACTAATTAGTGACCGGATAACTGTTCCGATGATAAGACGACAGGAACCAGCACCAGCACCGATTGCGATGGCGTGCCGGTACAGTGCACGCTTGTCTTCTCTTTAGTCTCCTTTGTATGATACGGGATGCGGATACCTGCGGGTGATGCAACACGTATAAACACGACCAAGGCGATTACGGGGGACTTTGCCCGAACAAGCAAGACAACAAGGGCCACCAGCCAACACAGAACCATGCCGGCCACCACTGCGTCTCCGAGTACACCAATGGACCGCATGACGAGCCCCATCCACACGGAGCGGCACGTTCGCATCATCTGCATTGGGGCGGGGGCTTCAGGCCTGTGTCTGGCATACAAGCTGCAACGCTCGTTTGAGAACTACACATTGACGGCCTACGAGAAGAACGCAGAGATTTCGGGGACGTGGTTTGAAAACAAATACCCGGGGTGCGTAAATTTGGCCCCTGTGCCTCCCAGCTGTCCTCCCATTGCTGACCTGGCGACAGCTGCGCCTGCGACGTCCCGGCGCACAACTACACCTGGTCGTTTGAGCCCAAGCTCGACTGGTCGGCCGTCTACGCGAGCAGCACCGAGATCTACACGTACTTTAATGACTTTGCCGACAAATACGGACTGCGAAAGTATGTCCGGACCAACAAAAAAGTCACGGGCGCCACGTGGAACTCCCGCACCGGCGGCTACGATGTGCAGGTGACCGATACAGTAACCGGCGAGATTGTGCACGACGCCTGCGACATCCTGATCAACGCCTCGGGCATTCTGAACGCCTGGAAGTGGCCCGCCATCCCGGGCCTGCAAAGCTTCAAGGGCCCACTGCTTCACAGCGCGAACTGGGACGGCTCCGTCGACCTGTCCGGGAAGCATGTCGGTCTGATTGGCAACGGGTAAGCTCCGACGTCAAGCATGTCCCGGCTATTACCTGACTAACCCCAGCGGGCAGCTCCTCTGGTATACAGATCCTGCCAGCGATCCTTCCTGAGGTCAGCAAGATCACCACTTTTGTCCGGGGGCCCACGTGGATCTCCCCTGTGCAGGGCATCAACCAGCACGTTTTCTCGGACGAGGAACGCGACACATTTGCCAACACGCCCGGCGCTCTGACAGCGTACCGCAAGGCCAACGAGGACGGCATCAACTCGCTCTGGCCCCTCTACACGCGCGGCAGCGAGATGCAGGAGGCTGGGCGCCAGTCGATGCTGAAGCAGATGCGGGACCGGCTCAATGACCCTGTTCTCGAAGCCATGCTCATACCCTCATTCAGCGTGGGCTGTCGGCGGCTGACGCCTGGTGTCAACTATCTCGAGAGCCTCCGGGACGAAAAGGTCACCGTCGTCTTTGGTGGGATCAGCGCTGTCACGGAAAAGGGCCTCGTCGGCGGCGATGGCAAGGAGTGCGCACTTGATGTTCTGATCTGCGCGACCGGCTTCGACACGTCCTTCCGCCCACAGTTCCCGCTCATCGGGTCGGCGGGATCCAACCTGCAGGATGACTGGGCCGAGGAGGCCAAGGGGTACATGGGCATCGCCGCGCCCAACTTCCCCAACTACATGGTCTTTATGGGCCCAAACTGTCCCATTGGAAGTGGTCCCATTCTTGCTGCTATCGGTATGGACATGATCACGAGTCCGGTTGTACGTGGTTGCTAATTGATGTGTGAACGACAGAGGCCCAAGCCGACTACATGCTCCAATTTATCAACCGGTGGCAGACGGAAAACATCCACTCCTTCTCGCCCAAGGTCGACGCCACCGAAGACTTTGTGGCGTACACGGAGGCAATCATGAAAAAGACCGTCTGGGTTGACGACTGCCGGTCGTGGTACAAGAGTAACTCGGCGTCTGGACGGGTCAGCGCGCTGTGGCCAGGCAGCAGCCTGCACTTTATGGAGGCCATGCGGGAGGCTCGCTGGGACGACTGGGATATTACGTACAGCGGAAACCGGTTTGCCTGGCTCGGTAACGGCGCCAGTCAGGCCGAGCTGGACAAGACCTGCGATATGAGCTACTACATCCGAGAGGTGGATGACTCGCCGTATGCGAGCCGGAGGATGCAGAGAAAGGTGCTCACGAAGAGCGGAACAAGGGATGCTTCGGCGCCGGTTACGTCGTTTTGGAACCTCGAGTAGGGGCTGGGAGAAGTCTGTACATGTTCGATCCCATGAGAAAAAACGTGTAAATGTAAATGAAAATGAAAATGAAGAGCATGAATCTTTTCAGTTATCAGGTTGAAGGGTGACAATGATATTTAACGCCGTGACCCCTTGGGATATTGAGTGTGCAATTCTGGTTCCTCCTCAGTCTACAACACTTTATTTCCCAGCAGGGGAACACCTTCCCAGCGCAGTATGCAAGGTGGATAAGACCAATTATAATAAGAGTGAACTGATATACAGATTTTGAATGGAATATGAATGCCCGCCATCACACCTTTTCCATGGCCGCGTGTACAGTTTTCCCGTCATCTGCGGCCAAGAAATCACTGCTCACGAGAATCTCCATGTCCGGCGCTTGATATGTCTTGTTGGCGCCGGCGAACCAGGCCACTCCCATGATGATAAAGGACGCGACAAAAATGACGACGCTGTAGTTCATGTTGTTTGCCACAATGGGCTGAACAGACGGAATCTGACGCTGTGAGAATGATGCCAGTGGGAAAAGCAGACGCAAATACGTACCATAATAAGGACAGTGGCCGTGATCGCATACAGCACGGATACAACGGCGCAAACGTAGCCCCATCGTCCCAAAGAATACGGCGTCTTTTCAAAGCCTTGTCGCCGAGTGCAGAGCATGACGACACTCGGTGCGGCTGGAGCATCGCTGTGGTCAGCTTCAGTTCTGGGATACTGGCAATACAGCTCACTCACCGTAGCTCAGAATCATAAAAGCTGCATCGACACCGAGAATGGCATTGAAGCCGGTTGACGATCCGAGGTAACTGCATGTCTCCTGTCAGAATTTCCTGTGACGTAAGAATAATTCGGTGTATCATACACAAAGCCAACAATCACGGTGATGAAAAAGACCAGATGGCAGGACCACAGGGGGACGTTGAGCGTGGGATGCACTGCCGTCATTCTAGGCACCTGTTAGCGGGACAGTTCGTTTTCAAAGAAAAACCCGGACATTGCACACCTCGATCTCATGAACAGACCGCCGTCGCGAGCAAGGGCAAAGCCCTGCCGGCTTGCCGTCAAGGTGCAGCCAATCGTGCCAGACAGGTAGTTGAACAGAAGCAAGACCATGAATACATATTCGGCGGCTGCACTGTTGGTAGCAAGACGGACCACCTCAAAAATGGGAACACTGAAATAATCTGCGTTAGCATCCAGAGTCCCTAAAGCGATAGTGAAATGACGCACCCAGAATGCGCGTTGATGACTGCATCGTCGTCCGTAATGGAAAACCCAATGACCAAGATCCACACCGTCCCGACAAGGAACTGGACGACAATCGTCAGGTAGAGAATACGCGGGATCACTCGGGTCGGCTGCGGGATCTCCTCGGCCATGTGGCAAGAGGCATCAAGCGCCACCAGGGCCGTCATGCTGTTGTAGAGGCCCAAGACAACGGCCATGGCCGAGGACTTGTAGCCCGACTCGTTGACCACGGTCACGAAGACAGAGGCCGCATCAGCCTTGGGCGCCTTGGCGAGCAGAGCGACGGAGAAGCCGATAAAGCCCACCACAGTAGTCCAGCCTGGTCACAGTATCAGCATAAGAGACAAGGGACAGAGGCGTAGACGACGCACATCCGATATTGGCAAGAACGGGAATGATGCCGAGAAGGAACATGTTGATGAGCCAGGCAATCACCGCTACGCCAACATAGACGAGAAACAGCTGGTAGCGGCCGTCGAGGGCGAATTCTGCACGAGATTGCAGGACAAAAGCAAATATCATGGGAGACACAATGGCACAGCAGGCCGCCGAGGCCAGCGACCAAGCCAGAAAGTTGATCCAGCCCAGGATAAAGCTCGGGAAACGGCGGTGTTTGCGAGGGATCAGAAAGGCAGCAAAGTGATAGGCACCCCCTGGAGATGAGCTGTCAGAGACAATAACACACAGAGAGCCACGGATTGTGGGAGTAGAGAGCGCCATACCAGCGGTTGGGAAGATGGAGGCACACTCGGCCAAGACGGCTACCATGCAGGCGACGCACAGAGACGACCCGATGCTACCAGCCTGTCAGCAGAATCACGAGGCTGTATAATGATAGAAACATACAAGCCATAAAAGATGGCCGGAAGGCCGCCGTCCGAGAAGCCGACAACAAAAATGTAGGAGAGCCCACCAAACACGTTGACGCAGTTCCAGGCCAGACTGAGCGCTCCCATCCAGCTGAACTCGCGCACCAGCTGTGTGTCATCCGTGCCGACCACCCGTGCCGGCGTTGTTTCACTGCCCGTAGTAGACATGGCTTGGTGCACTGTTGGCTTGGCAATGGACATTCAGGGGGAAGAGCTGTTCAGAGGCTGCCGACGAACTCTGGACCGCAGACCAGGACGAACACTATGCACCAGGGCGCAACCCGCCCAGTTTTAAGACAATACCTGCATCTTGTCTCACGCTCCAAGTATCGGCATGTGTTTGCAGGCTTCCATGATAAGATGAACGCTGGCCAGGATAATGCCCATAGCGTCGAGACAAGCCACGCTTGGTCGGATTCAATATCCGCAGATAACAGCAGCGCAGTTACAGTACTACGAGATAAGACCCCCGGAGCGCCGGAACAGGTAAGCCATGCTTGCACATTGTATTTGGGAATTAAGACACCTAGCAAAAAAAAAAAAAAAAAAAATAGACTCGCTCTTGGACAGGGTCAAATGGCGTACTTGTTATCTAGGAGGATATCTAACCATGAAATACTGCCACACTGCTACGTCTGGTTTTCGCATGCTGTGACTTGCTCAATCACCTCGTTGCCCCATTGGATTTGGTCTGTGTGGTCAGCTATGCCCACCTGGCTCTGTGGGAGCAACACCCCTCACCTCGCGCCGCTTGATAGTTTCCTTGGATCTCAATGGCTTGCCCGTGCATGGCCTCGTCTGTGAGGGTCATGTTGACAACCTCGACAATCTTTTCCAGGGGCGTGAATGACGCCTCGGGAAATGCGGACCAGTCCGTGTCCTGCATCAGTCCCGTCAGGACATTACAGGGGTTGATGCTGTTAATACGGATGCCGTCGTGGCGGAAGAGCCTCGGAGCGACCGAGCGCATGAAGCCCACGCAGCCGTGCTTCGCCGCGCAGTAATAGGGGTTGTCTCCACAAGGATAAAAGGAGCCTGTCGAGGCCGTGATCAGAATACTCCTATTCGTGCTCGCAGGATGTGTGTCGGCGCTCTGGCGCAGAAAATGTAGCCCAAGGTAGCACGTCAAGATTACACCGTCCAGATCGATGCTCAAGGAAGCAAGATCTGGCTTGGGGGGAAAACCGGCTGGCCCCGACGCCTTGAGGTCATAAAACAGCTCGCGGTCAACTATACCAGCATTGGCAAACACTGTGTGTGTCAACCTTGACGTCCATGCAGCGAATTGGAGGGCGGCATAGGCGACAACAGCAGAAAGAGGAACGCACCAAAGTCTAGGCGCTTGTACAGGGCAAAAGCCTTGGAAAATGCACTGCCCAGTTGCTCGTAGTTGGACACGTCGGCCTGAAAAAAGGCAGCACCAATTTCGGCGGCAACGTTTGCGTCCGTGGCCATGAAACCAACAACAGCGACTTGCCAACCTTGTAAAAGCAGTGATTTCGCGACGGCGAGGCCCATCCCGGACGCTGCAAGGAGAGCATCGTCATTTTACTGCTACCAGTTGCATAGAAGGGGGCACAAGACAAACCTCCACCCGTGATCAACGCTACATTCTTTGCCATGATTCAAAGTAGATGCTGGGGAATTGCTGATCTGCTGATGGGGTCAGTCGTTATCCGAAATAGCACGGGTGAACACTACTTTCTGGTATGATAAGCGCATTATAACCACTTTCAGAGTGTGTCTCGTATGGATACAACTAGTATGCGCATGGGTGTAGATGCAAGAGTGGCCTTATTTCGGAGGACGATTCCGGTGACCATTTGATTACGGATGACAATAATAGGTACGTTGTCTTATCAAAGTGCCTGACAGTGGTGTAGGAAGTATCGGACCGGTCAGAATGCTTGCAGATAAGTGATAAATGGGAGCTGGGTTTGTGCGGAGGTCACATCACTTCCGGCCGTTGATTTGATCCGTTGCAACTACAAAAGAAGCTAGCCTCGTGAGTACTATAAGACATCCGTAGGTAACAGTACTTGCGGCCATTTGAAGGTACTGTCGATGTGGTCGTTATTAAATATCCTGATCCGCTCCATATCAAGATGGCGAGCGTTATTGGCTCATGTAATCTATATCTTTTTGGATGCGGTAGCTGATAAGGCAAACAGAAAATGTAACAGAGAAGGGCAAGCACGCATATGGAGACGGGGCACGAGAGAAGAGATAAGAGCGGCCTCGTTGCATGGATGGTACGTAGAACGCCAAGTACTCTAGAGGCCAACATATGGTAAACTGTGGGAGGGAGCTCCATGTTCCGTAATGAAGCCGTAGAAACCGGTAGATATATACGTGATTATATTTCGAAAGGCTTCTATTTGCGGTGCCTCGACCTTTCGGGGCGAAAGTCCACCGGCGAGAACGACGGGTTGGATGGACGCCAAAGTGCAAAACGCAACAGCAAGCCCATCCTTCCCTCTTCACCTTGCTTGTCTTGTTTTACCCTTTTACTGACCTCGGATCAGGACCTCAGCTCCCGGCCGCCTCTCAAGACCAAGCCACATGTCCGAGAACCAACTCTCGCCGCCGGCAATGTGGTATGCTGGCTGCTTCTCCGGCAGGATCGGCTTGAAGCACCGCAAGAACTGCAGCGGTCCTTTGTACAGCTCCATGCGTGCGAACTCCTTGCCAAGGCAGATGCGCGAACCGTACCCAAACCCGAACTGGTACTTGGCGTAAATGGCGGCGCGGGCATCATCCTCGAGCCAGCGCTCCGGCCGGAAGGCCTCGAAATCGGGCCCGTAGATGTCCGGGTCACGATGCACGACATACGGGTTGCACGTAATCTATGCATGTCAACATGTGGTCACCTCATAAGGGTCATCTATGTCCATATCATACCTCTGTTCCTTCGGGTGCTACTTTCCCATACAAGTTCAGACCACCCTTCGGGGCCAGGCGGGGGAATAGGCTTGGGGCGGGAGGACACAGACGCTGGGTCTCCTTTACACAAGCCATGTCTGCGCTGGTTAATGAAGCACAAGTGAAAGCTAGCCACGAAATTTCACACTCACAGTAAGGGCAGTTTTCGACAACCTCGATGAATTGGGGCACGTTGCTCAGTTTCCCGGCCCGGGTGCATTCATCCAGCTCAACCATTAGCTTTTCGTAGACCCTGGCATCGCGCATGATGTAGTTCAGCAGCGCCTGAATTGTTGTGCCGACCGTATCGGCGCCTGCCACTCTGCGCGATGAATCAGTAAACGTGCTACAACAACAGCAAGATGAGTGGTGGACCGTCTTACAGAATGATAAAGACTTCTGTCTTGATGTGCTCAAACTCCAACGGCTTCTTGTCGGCGGTCTTGATTTCCAGCAATCTGCAAAGCGAGTGAGCCATTGCCAGTACTTCCTTAGAGGGAAAGAGGGACTGCCATACGATTGGAGCAGATCCGATCTGCCGTCAAATTTACCAGTCTCAATGTCCGAGAGTCTCTGGTTGATGAGCCCATCGCGAAACTGCGCATGGTTAGCCAAGGTGAGCCGAGAAGGCAGGCGTTGCAGAGAAGATGTACCCGCATAATTTTGCCGATGCCGTCGTCGTTCTCGGGTCGGGCAATCATGTACTTGTTTGCAAACCAGGGAAACCGTTTAACAAAATTGGTGACGGGATACATGCGGCCCATGGCGCCAAACAGATGAAGGCCAGCATGGTAGCCACTAATTAGATCGTCAATGTCCTCGCCGCGGTCTATGAAGCCAAACGGCCCCCCAAACCCGAGTTCAGAGACGACATCATAGGCCCAAAAGACAGGCCAGAGCGCAAAATCAAATTCTTTGCCGGACTGCGCAAACTGCTCGTCCAGGCGCTGGATCCATTTGACCGTGTGTCTGTCAATCATAGGCTCATTCTTCTTCATGTGGCTGAGCGTATACTGCGTGCGTGGTGAGTACAATTCTATAGGCAGCGCGGCTGTACTGGACGAAAAACTCACGGGCCCGGCAATTGCCTTGCGATACTTGCTGTGCTCCTCATGCATCTGCATGTGGAAGAGACTTTCGGTCGCGCCAAAAGAGCCGGTGATATAGTGCTTGGACTTGTGCGCCTGGCGGCTGTAGATTTCTGGCAGCTTTGTAGCATCGCTGACGTGCAGCAGCGCCGGACTTATTCTGAAAACAGGACCTGGGGAGAATTAGCTAAATGTCAGACAGTACGCAAGCCCAAATGTGCAAATATCCACGCACGCACCGTATTTTCTGGACAGCTCCTGAAGCACATACGGCTCCTTTTCCTGGTAGCATTGCCAGGTGATCCAGAGCCTAGTAATCTTGGCGAGAAAGGGGCCGGGGAACTTGGCAAGAGGATGAAAGTATACATTGTAGATGGCATTCAAAATCAGATAGGCAATCAGCAGGGTTGGAATAGCCAGAGAAATGCGCAGTGGTGTAAGGAAGGGGGAAGCCCTCTGTAAAAAGCCTTCGCTACCGAGAGAAGCCATCGCGACAATCCTAATTGAGGAGTCAAAGAGGATTGGTGAGAAGCACAGACAAAATCGTGCTTATTTGGTGTGGCATTGGCTGTATTTGCCGGGGGGCTAAATAACATTTCACGACAATACACCGTATCCACACGAGATGCGGCGGCACATTCTAGGGCAGGTCGATGTGCCAAACAACGCCCGGGATTGAGGAAACAGCCCGACGGCGTATCTCCAAAGCACACTTGCGTTATCAATCGCATTTGTTTTTCCGACATGCAGTGGGCCAACCTTACCTGATGCGTCAAAGATTCCAGATAGGACATTTGACACCAGCCTCGATCTGTTGCCATACTCCAGGCCACACTTTGCGTATCTCATGAAGCGCGATCACAGCGGTCGGACAAGATAGTCCAAGGGGGGGTGCAAGTGACGCGTATAAGTAACAGGGGCGTCTTCGTGTAGCAAAGGAGGGTCCCTCGCCATTGGCAAACAGAAACGGAAAAATACACATCTACTCTGCCACTGCATCGCCACCACTTGCAAGTGCGTTCTGACCATGGACGACAAGAACGTTGCGGAAAACGAATCCTCGTCCGAGGCCGCCGCGCCTGGGGCGGTCGACCCCTATGGCGTGCCGCCGGGCTACTACACAAGCTTCCGCTTTCTCGGCTCGATGCTGGCCGTGGGACTGGGCTTTGGCGCCGGCGTTGGCGGCTACTCGCTGGTGGCGCCGATCCTCTCGTACATTAACGCAGACCTTGGCCCCGACGACAACATCGACTGGGTCGCGCTGAGCTACACGCTGACCTCGGCCATTGGGCTGCTGCTCTTTGGGCGGCTGTCGGACCTCTTTGGGCGGCGCTGGTTCTTTATTGGCGGCAGCGTCATTGCGCTCGTCGGCAGCATTGTCTGCGCTACGGCCAACAGCATCAACATGCTGATCGGCGGCGAGACGCTGCTCGGGTTCGCCGCCGCCAGCCAGCTGTCCTACGGCTTCACCCTGGGCGAGCTGCTGCCCATAAAGTACCGCTACCTCGGCGTCAGCTACTGCTACCTCTTTGTCATTCCCTTCTCGGCCCTCGGCCCCGCCGTGGCCTACGCCCTAATCCTGCACACCGAGGCCGGCTGGCGCTGGTGCTACTACCTGATGATCATCCTCAATGCCATCTGCACGCTCTGCTGGTTCTTCTGCTACTACCCGCCGACCTTTCACATGAAGAACGGCGCCAAGTCTGTCTGGCAGCAGCTACTCCAGCTCGACTACGTCGGCCTCTTTCTCTTCACGGGCGGCCTACTGCTTTTCCTCATGGGCCTCTCTTGGGGCGGCGAGATCCACCCCTGGAAGTCAGCCTACGTGCTGTGCACCATGATCATTGGCATCGTCATGCTGATTGCCTTTGTGCTCTACGAGACCCTTGCCGGCCTGGAGACGCCCATGATGCCGGTGCACCTGTTCAAGGAGCCCGGCTATGCCTCGTCCGTTGTCATGGTCTCCATCGGCGCTAGCGTCTACTACGCATTTGCCATTGTCTGGCCGGCCATGGTCAGCGCGCTCTTCTCCGAGGGTCACAGTACCATGTGGATCGGCTGGGCCTCGTGCACGACAAATGCTGGTTTTACTCTGGGCGAGATCAGCGGCTGCGTGTCCGCCAAGATCATTGGCAAGGTCAGGTACCAGCTCGTGCTTGCCGTCTGCGTATCTGCTGCCTTGCTGGCCGGTATGTTGATCCCGTCTTCCTCCCTTGCAGAAACCATACTCACCACGCAGCTGTCGCATCTTGCACCCCCAACACAGAGAGCAGGGCCATTGGGCTTCTTTTCGTCGGCACCGTTCTTGTTGGCTGGTATGAGTCAATCTCCTTCACTTTGACCACCATTCTTGTGCACGACCAGTCTGAAATTGGCACGGCTGCCGGGCTCGGCGGATCTGCGCGATCCGGCATTTCCACTGTGTGCTCCGTCATCTATACCGTCATCCTCGACAACCGGCTGGCACAAACGATCCCGAGGACGGTGCCAAAAGCAGTTCTTGCGGCGGGTCTTCCTGAGAGCTCGGTGTCGGCGTTTCTGGCGGCCTTGAGCGACGGGACGACCGCCGCATTCGACGCAGTGCCTGGGATTACTTCCACCATTTTGCAAGTCGGCAAGGAGGCGTACAAGGTTGCCAATGCGGAGGCTTATAAAACAGTCTCACTGACCACGCTGGCTTTCAGCGGGCTGGCCGTCATTGCATCGCTGTTTGTGGGCCGTGTCGAGTCGAAGATGACAGATGAAGTCTCGACGAAACTGCTGGCCGGCGCCAAGGAAGAGAAAGTGTAAAGACATTTAGTCACATATCTGTAGAAATGTACAGTCATATCCCAAACAGACATGCATAATTTCCCCATTCATCCTTGCACCCAAACAGGCCGATAATGATGATTCTCCCTAGCCTAGGCTCTATTACCAGTCATAAACACTGGGCGTCTATTTACAAAGTCTTTATAGAAAGAAGCCAGGCTAAGCAGTTGATTAAACTTGCCGCACACGTACAGAGTAGTAAACAAAGCCTACACACTTCTGCCGATGGACCCAGTCGTGCCCTTACTGATCACCACCTCCTTCTCCGCAGACTCGACCGCACTAATGAACCGTCCCAGCGCCATCATGGGGAAGTAATGGCGGTACAAAGTATACCCAAGGTAGAAAAAGTTGGGAAAGCCCGTCCCGGTGTAGAGTCGCTCGGGCCAGGACGAGCCGCCGTCAAGGCCCTGTGGCCGATCTGTCTGCGTCTTGACGAGATATGAGATCCCTGCGAGGACGGCGGTATTGTCGGGCGTGTACACAGTCAAGAGGCCCATGAGGGCCCACGCAGTCTGCGACGGTGTAGAGGGCCCGCGACCAGCACGGTTGGGGTGGCGGTAGGACTGCAAGGACTCGCCCCAGCCACCATCTTCGTTCTGCACCTGCCGCAGCCAGTTGGCGCCCGCGGCCATCATTGTGCGCACAGTTTCCGCATCTGCAATGTCGCCTGCGTCGCTGGTGAAATGTGCCAGTCCGCATAGAACGTTGCTCGTACCGTAAATGTAGTTGGACCCCCAGCGGCCGTACCAAGCACCTGAGGGTTCCTGCTCGGCCGACAGATAGGCAATGGCGCGCACAGAGGCCGCGTTCATGGCGGCACGCATGTCCGGGGCCAAGTAGGCGTACCTCCCGCCGTCCTTGGCGGCTGTGCGGCGCAACAGTCCAAAGGCCTCGATAATGCGGCCAGTGACATCCGCCGAAGATGGGTCGCAAAGCGCGTTCATGTCACTAAAGGGGATGCGGTTGAGCCACAGCCGATCATTGCCAACGTCAAAAGCGGCCCAGCCGCCGTCGTCGTTTTGCATGCCGCACATCCAGGTCACCGCCTGGGCCACCGTGCTTGACTCGACAGCGGCCCGGTCATCCTGGCGGACGAGCGCCAACACCGCGGCTGCCGTGTCGTCCACGTCTGGATACCACGTGTTGTGGTACTCAAAGCTCCAGCCGCCGGCCGCCAAAGCCGGACGGTAGACACGCCAGTCGCCTTGGGGCGCAAAGTGCTGCCGTGCTTTCATCCATAGTGCAGCCTGACGTAGGCGCGGGTCGGCCTTGTCGACCGTGCTGCTGCTATGATCGCTGACATCACACAGACCCCGCATCATGAGCACCGTATCCCACACGGGCGACACGCACGACTGCAGGCGCTTGCCGCCTGCCTCGTCGCGCCACGTAAACCGCTCAATGGCCGCGAGGCCCAGCTGCACCGGCTTGCTGTCTAGGCTGTAGCCCTCCAACAATAGCGCATACACGCCTGCGTGCATCGGCGGCATAATCCCTGCCCAGTCGCCCGTCGGCTCTTGGCGGTCTAGGATCCACTGAACACACCGCCGACGTGCCAGACTGCGCAGCGGGTTGCGTCGCAGTCCGCCAGCCCAGTACAGTGCTCGATCCACAAGCGTGAACGCGTAGGACAACGGGTCCGTCGACAGCGGTGCCAGTAGCGATGGACCCAGTGGCACCATCTTGCTCTGTGCGTACGGCCCCGTCCACAGCTCGTCCAGAAACGGATTGTTGGCAGACTGGCCGTTTGGCAGCGCGTAGATTGGACGGTGGTGGGCAATAATCATGAGCGGGACAATAGTGGACCGAGCCCACGAGGCCAGCCGATACAAGCTGATCGGTCCAGAGTCAGGGGCAAAAATAAACTCCAGCGGAATCTGTGGTGTGGCGTCCCAGGGAAACAAGCCAAACATGGCAAAGAAGAAGCGAGTAAAGACTCGCACCCGGGCCACTCCGCCCTGTGCAAGAATAAAAGCACGACCCTTTTGCATTGGAGGCGCTTCGGTCGACACGCCGAGGATTTTCAAGGCCAAGTACGCTTCACAGCTAGTGGATATGTCCCCTGGATAGTCCGGTGCAATGCTCCAAGACCCATCGTTTTGCTGCTCACTGAGGAGATAGCGCGTATACTCCTCAGCATCGGGAATCCCCTTTTCTCCTCGGATAGACTGGAGAAGAAATATCTGTTCGGCCGTTATGGTGGCGTTGGACTTCAGCTCTCCATTCCAGTGTCCGTCTTCCTTGAAAATACTCCATGAAAATTCAGCAGCTTCCGCCACGGCCTGCTTGGCCTGGGTGGCCACCGAGGCGACTGGATTCGCAGAGGAGGGCATGTCGTGGGCCTGGGGAAAGAGATGAAATAGCAGTAGGGTGATGAAACAACTGGGGGGACAGAGGGAAAAGGGGGCGTCAGCCGAGAGCTGTAAGAAAGATGTACTATTTGTCACTGCAGGAGAGACATAAACAGGAGCATTTATACTTCCAGCGCCGGTGTGTGCATGTCAGCCGGCGCAGATATACCTGGGGTATTAGGCATCACTACGTCTAGGGCTAGGCTTATGTTGACGCAAATCTGCGCACAACGGGCTGGGCAGTCATTACCACCAACAGCCCAAATAAGTAAGCACGTCGCCAGAGGGCCATTACCCCTACTGGACAAGTGCAAACAGGACCGGAATAGTATTTTACTACTGATTGGTCCTATTCTGGCACGGCCCGAACCAGTCTTACCGATAGATGACCGATCTAAGTTAGGGGCACGCTTGGGATTACTCGTAGAAGTCTCAGGGAGCGAAAGCGCGTGGCTGGGGTGGGGCACAGCAACCGGTGAGAACAGATGAGATCTATCTCACATTTAATATGTACCATGTAGACAGGGTTAGGTATACTCGCAGAGACATTATGTTAGCTCTTTCCGTATTACATGTGATAATGTATAAGTGATCGAGTCTTGCGTCGTATTAAGAGGCCGTACCAAAAGCATCCAGCTCCCTATCGGTAAATTTGGTTGCACATCCCTGCCACGTCACAATTTATTGTCCGAACCCTTTTGGGAAAAGATACACATGGGGTGGGTCTTTCAGCTAAGACTACTCCTGCATTATTGCCTTTGTAGTCGCGCTCCGCGCGCTCCTTTCAATATCGTTTCTATCTGTCTCACCTTTCTTGCTGCCGGGAAATACCTCAAGTACTGCTAACCATATTGTTTTACCGTTACCCTTCACGCCTCCCACGGGTACTCGCATATTGCACTTCTACCGCCGCCTTTACCGATACCACCGCCTACGCTCTTCCTGCTGCTTGCACTGGACCTTACCACGGCTATTCCATAGGCGTACTTGATGGTGCTCTATGGCCCATTTAGGCAGCCACAAAGGGCGGGCTTGTGGAGGCATAAGTATATGGAAAAGAAAATGATGGCCCATTATGGCTTCATGGCCTTAGTCTATGTGTTTCATGACCCCAATCTGGACAACACAACAACACAAGGCTCACTTGCTTTGTAACACAACAATGCATTTGCTAAGCAGACGGCCTCGGCTCACCCTGTTTCGGCTTGCTCAATCCACGCTCACCTCACGTCATGTTGCCACACATCAGAGGCCTAAAACTAGTCCCTAACAGAGCGAGGGCATGAGAGAAGACTCATTGACTGACTACAACCTATTTCTAGATCACTACCGTTATCCGCTGCTCGGCCCACCGGGTCACTTTAACAGGCCTACCCATCTTGTTTTCAAAGGCGAAGGCTACAGCGCGCCCCAATAGATGTAGAACTAGAGTAGGCGGAAGAGCGAGTAATTATCGCGATGGCGCTGCTCTATTTGGCCTTTGTCCATCTATCACTTTGAACATTTTATCAAGCTTTCTTACCTACAAAGGTCACCTCTGGTCCAAATTATCAGACTGACACGCAAAGGTATTCAGAGCACCTCATTTTATTGTTAACGTTCGCTATGTCGACGTGTCTCGAAGTCCGCTATCCGACACGTATGTGGCGGCGAACCCCGGATGCTAAATAGGCCGTTTCCCAGCCTGCGTTATATTGCTAGCCGTCCGCAGGCTCAGCTTGAGGGAACGGAAGAGCGTTACATAGTTTCTAGAACGGCAGCGGCGGTGATGTATATTCTTAGCAGCAGCTAATGGAGGTATTAATAAGAATCTTTAATACTGTGGAAGACTTACACTTGCACCGTTTCATAGTGTGCATTCTCCTACTCCATATCTGACGAACACCTGACAGGCCAATATTTGGCAGCTCGGGGTTAGTGCTGACCGGCCTGGGCAATGCGCCGCTGTTTGCCTACTTTAAGACTAGGTGAGAATATCTCGGATGAGTTCTGTCGCCGAGCCGAGAAGGTGACTATGATGTTAGTCAGACGCTGGAAAATATTCGGGCTCGTGCTAGTTCCAGAGATAACACGCCGTAATACAGTACGTATAGTTTTTTTTTCACTTTCAAAATACTGTTCGGAAAAACGGTTGTACGTCTCGGGGACAAGCCGACGATGTGCGCGAGAGTCTTGTCTCTTTGGCATTCCTAGGGGCAATGGTTAGGTCATCGTCTAATATTTTTACAGGAGGATAATATCCAGAACATACGACTTGTTTGAAGTACAAAAGTGCAGACTCGAACTGCGAGTATGACATTTCCACTTTGGCTCGTTCTCCCCGTATATGCGGTCAAGAGTTTAGCGTATTTTGCTACGTCTGCAGAGAAACCCCTCACGTTATCTTACCCCT
The DNA here is from genome assembly GCA_019925535.1 of Leptographium radiaticola. Classification (NCBI taxonomy): domain Eukaryota; kingdom Fungi; phylum Ascomycota; class Sordariomycetes; order Ophiostomatales; family Ophiostomataceae; genus Leptographium; species Leptographium radiaticola. The sequence continues at coordinate 68,190 of JADHKK010000040.1, read as the reverse complement.
CATTTGCAATTTAAGCATCTTTTGAAATATAAAAGCCTAATTGGCCTGGGGGCTGGGCCAGTCCGCCTTGGCCATGATAGCACTGGTGGCAAGGCACTTTCGAGCTAGGGCTTTATATATCGGCTACCGGGAACCCTGCTTTTCTATTTCTAACCATACCATATCACAATTCACAGCGTCTTTCAACCACCACTTGACGTCCGACAATGACAGCTTTTTTCGCTTGGGGTAATGTACCCAACTCATTTGTAGTTGGCAATGGGTCATTACTGGATTAGTAAGCTCGAATTACTTATCGTCGGGTACCGATTTGGATGGTTTGCTGAGAACATCTAGCCAGGGCTTGCCTCCTGATTATGAAGGGAAGTTCAAGACGTATGAGTGGAATGCAATGAAACTGTCGGCATTTTACACTGGTCCAAACGGCTATTACTGGGCATTGTACCCGAATTGGCAATGTAAGCTACCGTTGTTTTGCTTGCCAACCTCGGAAATGGACTGACGCACGTTTACAATAGGGATGGCCCGAGGCCCTCAAGACATGGTTCCAGAACTCAATACCCAGGGCGTCACTCGCGGCTCCAACGGGCTCGCTGTTCTTGGCAGAGGTCGTGCAACTTTCGTAGCATTTGCCCCAAATGGCATCAGCTGGTTTATTCGATATAGCAGCAAAATTGGTCTATGGGGCCCGGACGAGTCTTCGTTTCCCTCGACGTGGCTAACTCTGGTGCGCCATCTTGAACGGAACCATCCCCGTAAAGATGAGTGCATTGAATTTGTCGCATTCGGTCTTCACGATATCTTGCTGGTCCGGTTTGAAAATGGAAATTCTCAGATGCTACTACCCGAAAACCCAGCGGTGCGCAGCCGAATTTCGACGGAACTTATCAAAGAAGTGAACGAACGGTTGGAGGCGGGCTGGACTCTGGGAAACCGCACTACTCTATGTGCGACTGACACCAATCGCTGGTTTATCGAGTGGAGGCGTGGCAGCGACGCAATTTTTTCGTACGATATGGGGAATGGTCCGGCAGCCGATGCAGAGCAGGCGCGGGTTCAGAAGGTATTGTCGGGAGTGGGAAGTGACGCAGGTCTGGTGGCAAGCGTGCAGGGTGGTCAGCTTGTAAGTTCTACCCGTTTCGATGACACAACTGGCTGCTGACTTTGACAGATTGCGGCGAGTTCGGCCCTTTATCGGCAACGTCTTGTTTCCAGGGCTATCAACGGGCTGTTTTAAGTTGTGTACATGCCGAGACACAACGGCTGAGTGCATCCATTATGCTTATGACAGCCATGATTGTTTGAAGGGCTAGATTTTCTGTATTGCTATTCGACTTTATATATACATCCCAACCTGCACCCTTGCCAGCTCAACATATTTAAATATCTATTCCCTCTGATACATTATATTCAAACTATTAACTAGTGTGACTTCCTAAAACAGTCTATCAACGGTAGCAAAACACTTGCCGATGAAAAGGAACAATAATACGCTAAAATCAGGGGATGAAATTATGGTTCTATGAAGATAACGAGCAGCTACTTATAGCAGCTAACTATTGCCCCCCTTAAAATAACAACTAAGGAAACACCACGCCGACATAGGTAAACATCCAGGGGCTGGACTGGTTAATGGCGTATTCGTACACTGAGTCGTTATATATGCCGTAAAACATGCCGTCAAAGGTCGTAGCAATGGCTGAAAAGTTGGCACCGTCGGGTCCGCCCTCGAGTGTAACGCTCGGTCTGAAAACGACAGCAGTAGTGTTATCCGTCGTGGAGGCCGCTAGAGTGCCGTTAGGCAGCTGGGCCAGGAAGAGGACATTGTAACCGTTGTAAAACGTGGCCGCAAGCTGCACCGTAGAAGACGAGGAAACGTCAGAGAAGATAGTGTCGGGAGCTAAGGATGTTAGCGTCTAGCAATAAGAATAATCAGATAGAGGGAGCGATGTACCCGTTGTCCACTGTCCGTCATATGTATATCTAAAAATATTTGCGTTGGACTGGCACAGTATCCAGAGTCGTGTTAGCAAGTTGCTGTCATCCGGCCAGGGCATCAGCGCGAGGCCGGTGTGCGGGGCTGCTGTATTGGCAGTGGCAGCGACGGAGTATGGCCCCGAGCCGTTGAACGCGTTGATGGTTCCATTGGGCGCCTGAAATACCGTCATAATCGAGTCTTCTTCGTCGCCCTCGGAATCGCGAATGGCCTGCCACGCCCCCGCCAGGGCTGTGCCATTTCCGACGTGGTCGACAGTGCCATTGGTCCATGGTACCTCCGAAGTGGTAATGCTACTCAGGTCATTCGAGTAGTAACTGTCCATGGACCCGTCGTCAAGCAAGAAGAGGATGTACATCACGTAGGATGTGTTAATGATGTAGGATACGGATGCAATCGGTGTGCCCGGCATAACATTGGAGATGGACAGGCTCTGCGTGATGTTCAATGTGGTCCACGTGTCGTTCTGCGAGTCCCACAGCCTGTTGATGAGGGCGCCATCGTGGTCCTGGAAGGCGACAGAGCGGTGTGTGTTGCCATTTATATCAGTATAGTTGCACGAAGATAGCTTCGAGTTGGCAAAAATGTGTTGGATGGCGGTGGAAGTAGTCGTGGAAGATGGAGGGGAAGTCGTTGAAGAAGGCGAGGAAGAGGAAGAGGTAGTGTTTGATGCGTCATGATGCTTCTGGCTGCCGACAACGCCGCCCACTATCGCTGCGATAGTGACGAGGACCACGGCGACGACGATAGCGACAATGGTCCGAATTGGTAGACCGAAGATCCGCCGGTGTCCGCCCTTCAGATCCCGCACCACCTCGGGCAGATCAGACTTTACCACCTCCTTGGCTGTGTCGTCGCTCGGAACCACTTCGGGCAGATCGGATTTTGCCACTTCCTTGGCTGTGTCGACGGGCACCTCGTTCGAAACCACTTCGAGCGTGCTGTACCTGATACGGTCATGGTGAGGAGGGGAGGCCATCGCAGAATAGAGAACTCGCTTTAGCGTGCTATACCCGATGATATCCTAGGGAGGAGGGGATGCCATGGCAGAATGGAGAGTTCATTTTGTAAGAAGAGAAAAAATGCCAAGACAAGCCAAGGGGGGGGGGGCGGCGCAGTCTCAATCACAGCCTCGCAAATACCTGACATATCAGGCCCTTTACGCCGATGGCTAGACCCAATGGGGGCACCCGCCAGATAACACATGGAGACCAATCAACTATCACCGCAAAATAGAATCATCACCAGACGTGTACAAGGCTTTTGCTTCTACTGTTTCGGTGTAATTCAAGCCACTGCAGTCGAACTACTGCAGTATCCTACTAATTATACTTCAACGGTCGTTCGCGGTACGGCCCTTGGCCGCGGTCGATTGGAGTAAGTTGCGCTAGACTCGCAGTCACCGAAGAAGCCACAACCCCACATAAGCCATGACTCAGCTAAAGCTTAACTCTACAATGAAAACAGAATAAACAATAAGATCGCTATTATCATATAGCGCATGTGCCCGAACTAGGTATGAGGCTCATTTTTATTTCTAGTCAAGGATTTCAGGTCGACTACTGTTGCAACCCAGTATTAAGCAGGGTATTCAGGCACGGTGCCAGTCAGCAGTCTAATTAAAGCGTAATTTGCAGTACTTGTATGTATCGGTACAGAAAACAGTACATTGTGTCATGTAATATATCACGTAGGAGGCACGTGCACTAGGCACGTAACCACGAGGGTGCTATTGCGCCCTTACCCACTCTACTAGGATTAGTCAAATCCATGCCCTCTTCATACCATCAATCTGACAGGTTATAAGCCCGGCGTCTTCCAACTAGCATTAAGAAGACTCTAAAACTTTAATTCTGACTGTATCCTACTCGCTGGTGATAATTACTAATTTTCTCTGATTTTCATCGTCGATTTAGCCCTTTATAGTTACTTTTAGCCCTTTAAGGCACTATTTTGTTGTTTGTTAACTAAACTATAAGTTTTACTTATTATAATCCTAAACTACCCCCTTACTATATAAACCCTACGTTTATAAGGTAGGACGATTTAAAAGCTATCCTTTAAGCCGCTAATAAGTAGCGTAGAAAAGGTAAGTAGTTAAAAATGTTAGTGCCGTCGGGATTTGCCTAAGCGAGCGCTTTATAAAATAATTAAAATCCTCTTATACTAAGTAGTATAGCCGACCTTTAAAGACTTTATAATAAGCTAAAGGCTAAGGCTTAAGCACTTAAACAATAGTAAAGAGACTTTAAAAATTAATAAGCCTTTTTTAATAAGTAAACGCGCTAAAACACTACGGTAAACGCTGCTTCTCGCCCTTTAACTCTAGGAGGACGAGGTAATAACAACAATTTAAAGGACGACTTCTTTGTTAAAAGAGACGCTTATACAAACTTTACGTCCTATACTAGACTAACTAAGCACTGTATCGCCCTTACCGGCAAGGCTAAGTAGCGGGCGTAGTTTAGCTTTATAAAAGGAGCTATTTAGATCCTTTACCCTAAGTTTACCTTTATAAATATTAATACTAACGCGGATGCTATTACTAAAATTTGTATAAAAAATGTAATTAGGAATACTATTACGGAGGACCTCGTAGTAGCCTTTACGGCTACTAACGAGCTAAGAGTTATATATAATACGTTAAAGAAGATATACGCTTTAAATAAATAGTTAACGGCTATTAAAGCTTATTATAACTTTTACTAGCTAAACTAAGGATAAGACTAAAATAAAGAAGCCTTTTTTTAAGCCTACGATAAGGCCTTAGCTAAGCTTTATACTTACTTTTAACTTCTTAACTAAGGCTTATACGTCGTTTACTTTATTAACGTTATTAGCGCTAAATACTATACTATTAGTACTAAGATAATCGCTAAATAGCGGTAAGAGTAAAAGAGGCTTAATAACTAAAAAGTATTTATTAAAATATAGGCTTACGTTTAGTTTTATTACTATACTTATACTAACTAAAAGTAGGAAAAGAAGCTTAATAACGGCGGTAATAAGGATAATAAGAAGTTAGTAACTAATAAGGATAAGAAAGACGGTAAGGGCCGTAATAAAAAGGATAATAAATTTAGTAAAGAGGGTAGTAAGGACTGTTTTAAGTATACTTATTATAATAAATTAAGCTATACTAAGGATCGCTACTAAGTAAAGTATAGTAAGCCGCTTATAAACGCTACTAATAACGTAAAGACTAACGCTAGCGCCCTTATCTCTCTTACTAACGCTTTTATTTAGTAGGCGCTAAGAGATTAAGCTCTTACCGCTACTTAGTATATTATAGCTAGCCTAATAGTTAATACAATTTAAAGTAAAAAGGCGTATTATAAAGTGTTTACTTACTATAACTCTTTAAACCCTAATCGTTAGATATATAATATAAGATCTAACGTTTATATTACTACTAATAGTAAGTAGTTAATTCCTAAAATAGTACATTAATACCTTTATAATCTCTAGATAAAGGGGGGGATAGTTTAAACAATAATCGCTAAATTTATAAACCTACTCGTCGTTACCCCCTTTAAAGGCGTTAAATATATCCTTTTATAATATATAATCCTAGCTAAGGATTTTAGAGTTAATATCGTTAGTAGCCTACCCTTAATTAACTTAAGCGGTAGTATTTAACTAAGCGGTATTTTAACTAACCTTAACGGCGAAGCGATTACTAAATTAACTATATAAAAGGGTAGCGTTACTATTACCGTTATAATCCTACTAAAGACTACCTACTAAACCTCTTAGGGCTAAGGCCTAAAAACGTAGCGTAGGTACTAAACGATTAATAACACCTACGCTTACTCTACGATTAACTTAGTTACCTAAGACTTAAGTCTCTTAAAAAGACAATTACATAAGCCGTAGGGAGTCTAATTAAGCTAAAAAAGGTTAAAAACCTAGCACTTTACGTAGCCTACGAGATCTTTAAAGCTAAGTACTTTAAGCTTAAGAACTAACGGGACGATTTAGCTACTAAACTAAACGAAGTTGTTTACGTCGACGTTACTAAAATTCGCTAAGTAAGCTATAACGCTAAACAATAGTTAATAGTTATAAAGGATAAAGCAACTAATAAGCTTACTATTAAGGCGTTTAAAAAGAAGACTAAGTACGCTATTTATATTATTTAAGCTATTAAAGCCCTTATTAACGTTACTAGCGTTACCCTTTATAAAATTAAATATAATAATAAGACCGACATTAATATTATAACATTAAGTAAATTTTATAACGAAATTAGCGCTAAATTAAAGACTTCTTTAGCTTATAACCTTATACGTAATAGCTATATTAAATAGTACGTTTAAATTATTATTACTAAGATATAAACGGTTATAATTAAGGGCTATATCCTTCTCTTACTTTAGGCTTACGTCGTTAAAGCCGTAGCTTACCTTTATAATATTACCGCTAAGTTTAACGGAACTATACCTATACTTAAGTAGTAAAAGGGCGTTAAGAAGCTGTATATAGTAGATTTACGCTATTTACGTACTCTTAGCTACCGCTACTTTATTAAAATTAACGTAAGGTAGGTAAGCCGTTAATACGTTAGTAAAACTAACCCTTAAGCTAAAAAAAGCCTCCTTACTAGCTTTTATAGTACCTATTTTTATAAGATTTACCTTATTAAAAGTAGGAAGGTAGTAGTAACTACGTAAGTCTACTTTTATAAAGACCTTACTAATAACGACTATAAATACTTATCGTCGTAGCTTATAAGCCTTTAAAAACAAACTAAAAAGCTTACCGTTAACTCTACGCTACAAACTAGTAAAAGTAGTACCCTAAAGTTCGTCTTTAAACCGCTTAATATACCGGTGCCTCCGGGCCTAAAGGACGACGGGACGAGACTCGACCTCGCCGCCGCTAATACCGACGGTAAAGGGGAGCTTAACGGCCCTTATAACGACGACGACGAACTACCGTCGTTCGTTAGTTATACCTAAATTACTAACAGCTAAACCTTAAAGCTAGTTAACGCTACTAAGAAGACTAATCTTAACTTCTCGTCCTTTAAAGACGCCCTTATAAGCTACGAATCCTGTAAGTAGAAGGTAGTAATCGACGTTAAATTATAAAATCTCTATTAACGCTAAACCTTTAAATTCGTTAACTACGCTAATTACTAACTAATTACTAAAAGATAAGTCCTTTAATAAAAGAAAGGCCCTAACGGCATAAAAACAAAGAAGAAGGGACGTTTAGTAGCCTGCGGATTTTAGTAAAAATATAGTATAGACTATAAAGAGACGGCAGCCTTTATAGCGCGGTTAAACTCTTAGCGCTTAACAATCGCGCTATCCGTTATTTATAACCTCGACCTTTAGTAATTTAATATTATAGCGGCCTACCTTTACGGCCTACTAAAGGAGGACGTTTATATATTGCCGCCGCTTATAGTAAGTTACGGCTAGTAACTACCCTTTAGTTAATAGTAATTAGCGATTCTGTTAGGGATTGTAAATGTAATCCTATTTAGGATTATAAATATAATCCCGTTTAGGATTGCTTAATTATAAATACCTACTTAACTAATTAGAATTATAAAACATTTTTTACTACTTACTACCGCCCTTTTTAATTATATAAGTTAAGAATAGCACCCCCTTTCTTAAAAAAGGAGGGAGGGAGAGCTAGCTAAGCAAACAATAAGAGAATAATACAAAGAAGATAATATAAAAGGCGTTATTAGGCATATAGTACAAAGTAGTAAGAATAAGTCCGTTTAGGATTATATTTACAATCTTAAACAAACTACCTATTATACCCTAAAACTACTAATAAAAATAACCTTTTAGTAGTAGCTATACCTAGCTATAGCCTACTATAGCGATAACGTGCGGCTATAGCACAACTATAAGTAGTTAGTAGGTAGTTTGTTATTATTAGTTTAATTGTTTTTATAAGTAAGGCCTTACCTAACCTCGCTCTTAATAGTTAAGGAGTTTTTTAAAGAAAATCCTAACCTTGCTTACTAAGTCTACTTCGCCCTAAGCAAGGTAATTTACCTTTAACGAGCCCTTTACAAACTTAAGCAAGTAAGACGTTAGTAGCAATAGCACCTCCGGGAGACGCTAGCTACGACTAAATTTACACCGTTAAAGTCCGACCCTACTACCTACTTTAACTTAGATAAGGGAGTAATTATAGTAACGCACGTCGACGACGCGTTATACGCAAGGACTAGTAAAGACCTTAATAACTTTAAGGCCCGTTTAACCTTTACCCTTTAAGCTAAGCTTACGCTATTACCGTTATAGCTATTAAGCATCGACATTAGTATTTTTATAATTAGGGGGAGTTAAGATTAAAGACTACGCTAAGTTTACGTCTCTTAACGTACGTATATACGTAATCTCCTTATTAAACAAAAGCTTTAACTAGACGAGTTAAAATTACTTTAATTACTAATTACTAAGACTATTATAAAGAAGCTTAACAACGTCCCTCTTTATAAAACGTAAGCTTACTAACACTTAATTAGTAAGCTAATCTACGCTTAGTCTATAACGCGTATAAATCTTACCTACTTTATTTATTAATACGCAAAAGTTATATTTACGCCTTTTAAAGATTACTATAAGTCGGCTCGTAGGATGCTATAATACCTTAATAATAAGGCTAATTTAAGACTCCTTTTTAAGGCTATAAGTAAGCCCTTACTAAGTCCTATCTAACTTAACGTTTACTTTAACGCCTCTTTAGCTAATAAGGCTAAAGGGAAGAGTAGCTACGGCTACGTTTATATTGTCGCTAGCGCGCTTATTGCCTAAGCGGCTAAAAAGACTTTAATTATTTACACATTTATAATAAAGGCTAAATACGTAGCGGCCTTCGCCGCTAGTTAATACGTAGTCTAAATCTATAGCTTCCTCTCCGAACTTAACGTTAACGTTAAAGTCGTACTTTACGTTAACAACCTTAGTGCGATTACGCTCTCCTAGTTAACTAAATTTAAGACTAGGACGAAGTATATCGCTATCTAATATTACTACTTACAAAACCTAATTAGTAGTAGCTAAATTACTATTAAATACGTCCTAACTAGCGATAATTTAGTAAACCTACTAACGAAGCCTGCTACCCGCGCTATAACTAAACGACTACTCCTAAAGCTGCTAAAAGCGGCGCTAAAAGGGAGCCTAAAGTAAGGCCTTAAAAGGCTACGTCTCTTTACGCGTCGTTTAAGTTATTTTCCTTTTGTTTTTTGCTTCCTACTGTTGCGTAATTAAGAGACTAACGAGACTGTTAAATGTTATTAATTTAAAGCCTTAGGGGGAGTGTTATGTAATATATTACGTAGGAGGCACGTACACTAGGCACGTAACTACAAAGGTGCTATTGCGCCCTTACCCACTCTACTAGGATTAGTTAAATCTATGCCCTCTTTATACTATTAATCTGACACATTAACAGGATTCTGTAGCGCAGGCTTTTTACTAGGAGTTTCTCCACTTTTACTCATTTTAGCCAATTAAAGGGCTTTATTACGTGCCTCCTTAACTTTGCGCTCTATTCTAGAGTCTTATCTACCTACGAGTACAGTACATAGAAACTAAGCTATCGGTAAGGCGTAGACGAAGGCGAAGTGCAGTGTAAGCTTACATACTCCGTACGCTAATTAGTACGACGCTAAAAAAACAGCTTCGGGTAATCTATTTATAGAGCGTACGCCTGTGGCGTTCACTCCGTGCGCGCTCCTAGCGTTAGCCTAACAGTCCTATTAATAAGAACTGCCTTTAAGGGGTCTACGTAAAGAGAGACTTCGGCAAAATCCTGTCGGATGCTGCGTAAGCTTAAATAGCGCAATCTAGTAAAGGCAAGGCCTTCTTAAAGATCTAAAGGTATATTCGTAGCAGTAGGTTCCTTAAACTCCGTTGTACGCAGTCTAGCGCCACTACTAGATCTAGCCCTAAATCCATTAATTGTTAAGTGCCGCGCTACACGTAATCCGCCTACACTACTACCATACTAGACCGCCTTAAATCCCGGAAGTCTGCGAGCCTACTGCGCTGCCCTAATCCCTGCGTTCCTGTAATTGCATCTAACCTAAAAGGGTAATCCTCTCGCTAGTTTTACGATCCGGTACTAGATATTACGGTAACTAAGGAAGTGTAAGAATTAAGCGGATATTTAGCCTCTTTTTATATACTTAAGGTGTTAGTAGTAAGGGTGTAAAACTACGTCGCTAGCTTTTTTTACTTAGTTAGTAAATTCTATATTTATTTAGAATAGCTAATTTAATAGTTATAAGCTTAGCTTATATTTAATTAAACTTTAATACTAGGATATACTTTATTTAAGGTTTACTAAATTTATTAAACTTTGCTATTACGTAACCTTCTTACTCCTACTTAACTAAAAGGATTTACTTACTCTTATACTCTCTCTTACTTTCTTTCTCTTACCCTTACTTAACCCTTTTTAAATTATAATAAACAACTTAATTAAAGTTTATAAAAAGCTTTTAGCTTTACTAAAACTTAACAATTTATAAGATTAAAGTTCTTAATATAAGAAGCTAAGTAAAGTTATAAAAGACGAAGGGATATAGTAATACTTAGATTTAATAAAACTAAATAAGTAGAAGGAGCTAATAAGACTAAACTTTATAGTAGAACTAGGGGACGCCGCGTCCTTAGCGTATAATTAAAAGGAGAAAAACTAATAAAACTATATATAGTTTATAAGAAAGATTAAGAACTTAATTAATTAGTTAGTTATAAAGGAAGTTATAGTAATAACTTTAACGAATTTAAAAGACTAAACTTTAATAACCTTAATCGTTAACCTAAAGCTAGCTATTATACTTAGTAAAAGTACCTACTACTAAAAGCTAGTAAAGTAGTTTTAGCTAATTATAAGCTATAAGGTAATAATCTTTAACTTTAAGACTTATCTAACTAATACTACTATTTAGCTAAAGACTATAAATATAAAGAACGCTTTTACTAATAGCGAAGCCTTTACCTTTTTTAAAAACTTTATAAAGCCTCTTCTTAAGCTTAACTAATACCTTTTTAAAAAATATATAACTCTTAATTAGTTAAAAAAGATTATCTTATAAGAGACCCTAATTATAGCTTTTAACGAGGTCTTAAAGGACTACGCCTAAAACTTTACCTTATAAGATTAGGAGAGAGAAGAAAAAGAAGCTAAACTAAAGGGCTTTGCCTCTTTTTAAGGAGAAAGGGAAAGACTATAATAAAAGGCTTATAGCGCTTATAAAAGGCAATACCTAATTAGCTCTTACAGCCTTTACTAAGACGTAATTAAAACCTTTTATCCTACTTAAGAGATTACTCCTTAGCTTACTAATTAGCTAATAAAGGGCGACAAAGCCGTAATTTAAAATTAGCTAGTAGTTCTTAAAAATAAGGAAAAGATTATAAGTTAAAAGGAGAAGATTAATTAGTCTTAATAAAATAAGAAGGTTAGCTTTATAAAAGTTGCCTTTAACGCGTTAAAAGAAGATAATTTAGTTAATAAGGACTAGATTATCGCAAACTCCGGCGTAAGCGCTTACGTCTTTAATAACGCTAGCTTTTTTATAAATTTAACTTTTTAAACTAAGGAGTTAGGGATAGGTAACGGACTAGTTAGGATTATAAGAAGAGGTAGCGTTAAGCTAAACTTAAAACCCTTTAACGGCTATAAGGCTACGTTAACGCTTAAAAACGCTCTCTTTTATAAAAACTTCCTATTAAATCTAATTATAATGCTTTAACTTAATAAAAAGCAGCTTTTTTAAAACTAAGAGATAAAGATAATCTACTATAAGGAGGACGATAGTAGTAAGACGTACTTTACTAAACTAAAGTAATAAGGAGGACTTGCTTACTTTAACGTTTAACCTTAAGAGGTTAAGGTAGCCGCTTTTTCTATAAATCTAGCTATTCCTAATTAGACTATAGATTTAGCTATTCCTAATTAGACTTTAAATTTAGCTATTTTTAATTAAACTTTAAATACTATTCTTAAACAAACTTTAAATTAAACTATTCTTAAACAAACTTTAGATTAGGAATATAGCGAATATACGCTTTTAGTAACGGCTTAATTAAGCGTAAAAGTAAAGGCTAATCTAACTCTTTAGTACTAAAGGCTAGCCTACGCAAAACTAAAAGCTATAAAGAAGGTTTTAAAGCGATTAAGCTTAACTCCTTTACAAGGTTTAACTACGGTTAAATACAAGGCTTACGCTATTAGTAAGGTAATAAAGGTTAATAGTAAGGCTAAGATCGTTACTATAAATAAGGCGCCGTTTTTTAAAGTTTTAATTAATTTCTTCTTTTTTAACCCTAGCTAAGACGGCTATACAATGCTAGCCCTAATTAAATACCTAAATACTAGCTATATTAAAGGGAAAACCTTTAGTTTTAAGGATTAGGCTAATATACTTAACTTCCTACTAAATTTTAACAATTAAACGTAATAGTAGTACAACTTAGTAATTTACGTAATTTACAAAGACTTAAATTAAATCTTCCTAAGTAGTAACGCTAGCTTAGGTGCTAAGGCACTAAGATAGCCACCTTAGCGTAGTCTATAGCTTAGGTAAGAGGAGGGAGCCTAGGTCTAACTCCGAAGGAGTCCGTAGCTAGCGAAGGCCCTAAGCACTAAGAAGCGTAGGTTGCATTGTCTAAAGGCTAAGGATTCCCTATAGGAATCTAATTAAACTTGTCTAAAGGCTAATTAGATTCGCTAAATAAATCTAATTAGGTTTGTCCGGAGGCTAATTAGATTTATAAGGGAAACTAATTAGATTAGCCGAAGGACGAGTACGCGTATGTATAAGAGTTTAATTAGTAGATTAGTTACTTGTCTAACTAATATAACTAAGTTTAATTAGAAATAGTATATATATAGGTAAAGTTTAATTAGGTTTAATACGCTAAAGCGGAAAAACTTAATACTGCGCCTTTAGACGAGAAGGTTAGTTAAGTTTATAAAGCGAGAGCTGCGTATATAAGTATAAGGTAACTATATTATACCCTTATTACAACCTTTACGTTAGAAGGTAAGGTGTTAAATACTAATCTAAGTATAAAGCTGCTTAGCTTTTTTAAAGAGTAGAATTAAGTATAAAAAAATAAAAAAAAACAAACTAAAGAAAATTAAGTAAAAGATAAAGGAAATAAACTAGGTTACGTTTATAGTAAACTCTAATTAGCTTCCCTACTAAGGGAGGAGCTTTACTAAGTATAGTAAAAGTACGCTTAATTAACAAAAAGAAAATAAAATAAAAATAAAATAATAATAAAATAATTTAAGTAGGCTTTACTAATAAACTTAGTTACTCTTTATTAACTTTTATAGCCGGCTTAGGGAGCGGCTAAAATATTATCGCAAACGCGTTAGCTTATAGCCGCTACCTATGCTATTTAGGCTAGCAAAGGGGCTTAAACGAAAAGACTAAAAAGGTAGCTTAGTAAGAAACTACTAAGCGCACATTTATAAGGAGGCTACGGGGTTTCTTATAAGGTACCTTTTCCTAGCGCTTTACGTTGCTTTGCTTAGCTATCGTCTTTTTTAGAGTTTAATTAAACTCTATAGGCACTGTCCCCTTACCTTTCTCTCTTTCCGTTATTTCCGTAAGCTATGTATTAACCTTAATAAGATCCTTAATAGCTATAAGCCTTTTAAGCAAGCTATGCTACGTAGTATTAATTCCTACGGCTTTTATTAAGGGTTACGTAGCCTATTTCCCTTTTAGCCTAATCTTATTAGGTTTAATAAAAGGGCTATAGTTACTTTATAACCTAAGCGCCTTTAGTTATAGTATAAAAAGGCTTTCTTCGTTAATAGGGATAATTTCTTTAATCTTTAGTAGGTAAATTACCGCTTTTAGCTATTAGTACTTCTCTAAGGGCGTCCTTAGCGTAGTCCTAAAGCTTTAGTAGGTATATAAGGTAGCTGCCTTATCTATTTATATAATAAACATAGTACCTACCTTACTACTTACCTACGTATTAAAACTAATTAAGCTCTTATTAAAGTACACCTTAACGAGGGGCTTATTAGCCTTTGCTACATCGTTTAAGAGGGTTTGTAAATACTAGTCGACGTTACGCTGCGTTACCGCTATCTTAAGTAGTTTATCCCTATATTTTATCCCGTTTAGGATTATAATCTAATATGTCCCTAGGTACTAGCTTATCTAGTTAGTGCTTAAGCTAATAGCTAAATACTCCTTACTACGTAAAGGCGACAAGTTTGCATACCTTAGTTTTGCTTAAATTTAAGCGATAAAACCCGCTTATATTTAGGCGTCCTTCTTTTTAACGGTATTAAGGACGCTAAGGACGAGGATAGTAACGTTATAAAACATTAAAAGTATTTAGTTATTTAAACTAGTTTAATTAGCTTTTAAGGGTTTTTAAAAGAAAACCTTAGTAGCTTTTAAAACGTATAGTTTATAAGACTAAGTATTTGCTTATTATATAATAAGTACGTCCTTTATCTTATACCTTTAGCTTATAGGGATTAGCTAGTTCCTAATTAGGTAGGTTTTAAATTCCGCTTTTACAAAGGCGTACAAAATACTAATTATACTATTAAACTAGTAAATCCGTCGTCGTTCTTAGTTTATAATAGCTAAGACCTAGTAGTCCCTTAAGTATACTAAGAACACTAGGAACCGTTTCTTAATATGCTTTATAGTCTAGTTATTCTATATCTTAAAGGTTAGACTAGCTTAGTAGTAGGTAATCGTCGGGAACTAGATTAAACTTTAGTAGTCTTAAAGGACTAGGATAAGCCTAGCAATTATCTCGTCGTCGTTTAGCTAATCCCCGTTAAGGATAGCCGCCTTAATGTTAAATAGGCTTAGTAAGTAGTTACTATAGCCGTAGTTAAAAAACTTTAGATTCGGTTTATTCTAGCTTCTTTACGCGTTAATATTTAGAAAGTACATAGCAACGGCCTCGTCTACTTCTATAGTATGTATACCTCGTAGAAAGTAAGCGGGTTTAGTCGCAATAATTCGATTAGATACCTCGCTAAGGTGTAGGATCTAGTAGTTAAACTATCCTTACGTAAAGTTGTTTAAGCGCGTACTATAGGGCTAATTTAGTTTTATAGCTATTTTATATATAGCAGCATTAGTAATACTCCTATAGCTCTTAAAACAAAAGCTACGGACTAATTCGTAAGTAGACATTTTAATTGCTTATTAAAGGCTAAACCTAATTAGACTTCTTCTTAGTAAGGGCGTTATTGTCTTTAGCTAGTAAGGTAGAAAAAATAAAGGGAGAACGGTTAAAGAAAAAGTGCTAAAGGGAGGTAGGGGAGGAGAGAATAAGAGTAGTAAAGGGTACTAAGTAATCTACGTTTATACCTTTTATAGCAAAAGCTTTATAGGCTAAATAAAAAGGGTTAAAAGGGTAAAGGGATATAAAGGGAAGTAAAAGCTAATTAGCTTTGTATTACTATTTATAGCTATGTTTAAATTTAGGTGCAAGAGTATAGTTATAGTAATGCTAAATTTTAAGGCGTTTAAGGGTATAAGAGAAGTTAAGGGGAGATTAGCAATATTTATAGTTGTAAGGTATAGTCTTATTAACTAGCTATTTACTATACTATCTTAGATTTTATAAAAGGGGAGAGGTAGTCTTTTTTTAGTAAAAGTACTTTTTATTTATAAAGGGGCGAGTTTAATTAAAATTTAAACAAAATCTAAAAGAAATTTAATTAAACTAGTAAATAGCTTTATACTTAAATAAGCTTTTTTCTTATTTACTAGTAAATAGCTTAATACTTAAATAAGCTTCTTTATTTTTTATAACGATAAATACTACTTATAGCCTTCGTTAGTTTCTTTCCTTTACTTACTTTAACCTTTTTACCTACGTATTTTTATATTTACATTTTATACCCCTTTTTATCGCTAATCGACTATAGGTAAGAAACGTTCCGCTCTAGTTTAGCGCAATGCTAGTACTAGTACTATACCTTCTCCTTAAGGACTAGTAAGCTATTTTAGTACTAAAATACCGTTTATCGATCTTATAATACTAAATACTAATTAAATTCCTTTAAAGGCTTTTATAACTCTTATTATTACTATACTTAATTAGTCTTCTTTAGTAGCCTTTATCTTAGTTTCCTTAACTAATTTTACTTTTATTATTATGTCTTAAGCTAGCTTTACAGTCCTACGCCCTTAGTAGCTAGCGATTCTCTCGTTAAATAATCTAAAGTAGTTTACTAAGGTAAAAGCTCGTTCTACCTTCTTACTAAAGCGTATAGCGGCTAATTTAGATTCTTTAGATAATAAGGCGCGTAGGCTTTGCTATACCGCGGCTAATTTTATATATAGCGAGTTATAGCTAAACTCTAATTAGCTTCCTAATCGCTATATTAAGCTAGTTAATCCGCGTATAAATTTCTCTTATAAAACCTTTAACAAGTTCTTTATGTTTAATAAGATATAGCATTTACTTCTTAGCTTCTTTTTAATATACGTAATCGAGGGCGACGCCGGCGCCTTATACCTTTACTAGTAGTTCCGTCCTTTTCTTAATTTTAGTACTTTTTAAAAGGTATTTAGTTTAGATTTCGTTATAAAGGCTTTTTAGTAGGATAATAGGGCTAATTTAGTTATAAAGCTAATCTTTGTTAAAAAGATTTATAGCGTGCCTTTTAGTAAGTATACCTATAAGCTAGTAACTAATAAGCGTTAATATAAGTCCTTATTCGTAGCTACCTATAGCTACCGCAACTTAAATCCTTATAAACGCTATAAAGAGTAGTATATACATCGTTAAAGGGGGTTAACTAATTAGGGTTATACTTTATAGGTTATAGTTTTATAGTTTAAGTGTGTTTCCTTACTAAGTGTATTAAACGTATATACCTTTTACCTTTTTTACGTAAAAAGAAAGAAGTGCTTATACTATTCGGCTTAAAAGGAGCGTTTTACGCCGTTATAGCTTAGGTTTACTAAGCGTAAAGCGTCTTTACCTCCCTTAGTTATTTCTCTTAACTAGTTCTTAATTATTAGCCTTAATCTAACTACCCTAAGTTTATTTAAAGCAAGCTTTAATCGTTCTTAGCTAGCTTTATAAAGTACTTTAATAAACCTAAGGTTATAGGTTGCTAGCGGCTTAGGCTTAACACCCTTAGCAACTCCGAAGCGTCCTTTTAAAAAGAGGACTAAGCCTAAGGTCCTAAAGTTAGCTAAGACTTTGTTAAAAAAGCTAGTAGTATAGTTAACGCCTATAGCGGCGTAGGTTTCTTTAGGCATTAGCAAGAGCTAGGCGGTTTTATTTACAGCGAAGGCCTCGAAAAGGAAGCTAAACGTTATTCCTAAAAAGTCCTTAATTCCTATCCCGCCGAAGTTAAGGGGTGTAATAAGGGCGGCTATTTACCCTATTCTTAAGATCGTAGAGCTCGATAATAGCCTAAAGCCTAATTAAATTCCCTTTATTTACTAAAGTACTAAAGTAGCCCTTAAGGATGCTAAGGTGTTTATAAGCGTAATAAAGAGGGCAAAGGGGGCGAAGCCTGCTATTAGGAAGAAAGTTACGTTTACTAAACGTGCTACCCCTTTTAAGGCTAAGCTAAAGAAGGTAGTTGTCGAAGAGTCCGCTTCTAAGGGAGGGTCTAAGGAATCTAATCCTTTTCCTAAGTCTAAAGGTAAGGGCGACAGTTTCGACGAGTCTAAGCTAAAGTCTAAAGAGGAGGAGGCTAATTTAAATAATAAGGGGTTTGTTAAAGAGGATAACTAGTCTATTAATTTTAATGCTAGCTTTTACGCTACTAATTTAAATACTAAGATAACTAATAACTAGTCTTAGGCTTTAAGTAGGAGAAGAGGTTATATAAGTGTAATAGGTTTAATTAGGTTTTTAGCGCGTTTTTTTAGGCTACGTAAATAAGCTTTTTTAGCGCGCCTACTAAGCTACGTAGGTATTTAGAAATAAAATAAAGATATGTTTATACTATAAATGTTTTACTATAAAATAATTGTAGTTTTGCTAATTAATAATAGCTATTACTTAGCTTATAGGATTAATTATAAGAATTTAAACAAAAGGAAATAAAGGGACTTATAAAACATAAGAAACATAAAGGGAATATACTTAGGTAGTAAGCGGCTTCTTTATTACGGTCCTACTTTTTGTTTAGTAGGGTTGTTTAGCCGTTGTTTAGCGGCGTAGGATAAAAGTAATTTAGTATTATAATTTTAAACCTTTACCTTATAAGAGACTAATTAGTTTTTTATGCTAATATTCTTTACATAGTTTATGCTTCCTAATTAGTTTCCTATATTAGCGTATTATTATTTTCTTAAGCCTTACTAAGCTATTTATCTTCCTCTTTATCTTTAAAGCTTGTCTCTTCTTCTTAATCTAGCGTTTAATTAGGTTTATACTAAATTCCTTCCTCGTCTTATATAAATTTCTTTAACTAGTCTTAAGGGAATATCCTACTTCGCACTACCTTATTAGGGTAGGTAAGAACGTATATCTTGTTTTATAAAATTAATTTTATAAAAAAAGGGCCTTATTAGTAGTAGCTAATTTTTAAGGTTATAAACATATTTATAGCCTTTAGGTTATCTTATATAAAAACAAAGTCGTTAGGTTAAATGCGCTAGCTTACGGGCTAGCGTTAGTAGTAATCCCTTTTGTCCTACTTTATAGCTTCCTTTTTATAGTATTTATTAACCGCTACTACTACTCGTTCTACGTCTTCTTTCTTATTAAGGAGAAATCTAATTTAGTTCTTAATAAGTTCCTTTAGTATTATATTATTACGCTAGTTTAGCACTCTTTAAGTCGGTGTTTTAACTTTAAGGGGTACTACTAGCTTATATCCGTAGATAAGGTAGAAGGGGGAATACTTATAAGAACTTCGTATTATCGTTTAATTAGCAAAGAGCACTATTAAAAGCGCTCTTCTTTATCTAATTTTAGTACCTTTTATAAGTTTACTTAAGGCTCCTTTAATTAGGAAGTGTTTAGCTTTTATAATGCTATTTACTTTTACGTTATAGGCTAAAGTAATAATATAAAGGATCCTAATTAGTTTGTATAGTTAGATAAGATAAAGTTTAAATTCGCTTCCTTTATTAACTATAGCTATTAGCGGGACTTTATAGTAGTAAACGATATTTTCTTATAAGAAGCGTTTAATCGTTTTTAAATTAGCTTTTATAATTACTACTACTTTAACGTAGCTAGTTAAGGCGTATTATACTTTAATTAAAAACTTAAAGTTCTTAGTTATAAGTAGTAGTCTTTAAACATTAAGGTAGATTTTAATAAATAGGGCTATAAGTACGCGTTACAATTACGCTATTTTAGCGTATCTCTTTAAAGTCTACTTTTAGCATAGTAAACATAATTTTAAGGAAGCGCTAACTTACGCTTTAAGCCCTTTCTACTAGTAACGGATTCTAAGCCTCTTAGTAGTAGCTTCTCTTTTACAATGTCCGACGGCGATATATATGTCTTTAATTAGTTTTCGCTTTAAGTTAGGGTCGTTAACTACCTAAAGGGGTATTTTATTTATCTTAACCCGCTATAAGTACTAGTTATAGTAATTAAAGTGTATACTTTACGTAATAAACCGCTAAAGGGCTCGCCTTTTTAAACTAGGTAGCTACTTATTAAAAATAAGGAATCTTAATATATTAACGAAGTAATTTAACTATTTTTTATTTTAATTTAAAAGTAAAATCTAATTAAATTCTACTTTATTTTAGCTAATTAGTATATAAAAGATTTAAGCATTAATAAATTCTTTAAAGTCGCCTTCTTTCGCCCTTTTAGCTTAGTCTTCGTCTATAATTAGTCTATAAGATAAGGCGTTTATAACGACGTTCCTTATACTTAGGATGTGTCGGACTTTAAAATTAAATAAGCGGATTTACGTAATCTATTATAAGAGTAGCGATTTAAGGACGTCGCTAAGGGAGCCGTTTAACTAATAGTATAAAATAAAAGCGTCGGTCTTTAAAACGAAGTAAATACTATATAAATAACTACGAAGTTTACATAAAGCGTTTACTATTCCTTTTATCTCCCTTTTTATAGTATTATAAACGGCTTTTGCTTTCGTTTAAATACCGCTTTTAAATTATATAAGGCGTCGTTTCTCGTCTTATAGCTAAAATAGTTCTACTCTCTATCCGTCTAAGCTTGTGTTTATAGTAAGGAAAATAGTTGCGCTTTTTATAGTATAGTTAATTATAATTAGGATTAGTAGTAAGGTAATAGTATTTTAAAGTGCTTTAAAGCCGCGAATTTAATTAAATTCTTACTAAAATTTTTAATTTTTCTATAAGAGCTAGTATAAGGGTTTTATAAAGATTATAAAACAGCTAATTTAAATTTAATAAAATATAATAAGGCTAAGGAATATACGTACGTCCTTAATGTTATAATATTGCTACTAACTAAGGATTTTAATTATTTTAGCTTAATTAAGGCTACGTTTATTATAACTATAATAGTATTTAACTACTTTTACTAATTACTAGCACTATTACGATTTTACTACTACTATAGTAACTTTAGTAAGTTTAAAGTTTATAAGGACTTTGTTAACGTTTCTTAGGTGCTTAACAACGTATTTTCGTAGTCCTTTTCTAACACATTTATTATTATACTTTGTTTTTAGCCCCTTTACGCTTACGTTATTAACAAAGGCGCGATAAACTATAGGAATTAGCGTATTTAGGATTTAATTAATTATTTAATAAAATTGCGTAACTAAATTAGTTGCGCCTTATAAGAGCGTATACATTTGTAAGAGTCTAATTCCGGTCTTAAAGGTTGTTATATTGTAGGATTTTAGAGTAAGTAAAATCTAATTATATTTAGAAAAGAGGTTAATAAAATTAATTAGTTTATATATTGTAATATCCTTTAAAAATTTATTAGCTACTAATAGGATAAACGCATCTTAAATTATAAAGGCATTATATCTAACTACGTTGTTAATAAGTCTTAGCCTATTATCCTTCTTTTTAATAAGGAACTAATAGTTACAATAAAAGGTATAGCTATCTTTAAGTACTTTATAGTCTTTTCTTATTTATAAAAGCGTTACTACTTTTTCTTAAAAGGCGTAAGGAATTAGTACTATCCTTAACTACTAAGCGCTATAAGGGACGGTTTTAATTACTTATAAGGGCGCTACCTCCTCTTTAACTTTACTTATTTTAAAGAAGTCTTATAATAAGGCCGCTTTATAGTTAGATAGGATTTATATAAATAATGCTTACTCCTCTTTTATAAGTTTTAGTAAGAGTCCCTTTAGTATTAGTAAAAGCTAATTAAACGTAAGCTAAAAACCCCTTAGTCGTTTATTAAATTATAGTGTAATAAATACTTTAAATTTAGGTAGTTCTTATTAAAAGTCTTCTTAGATTCTTACCTATTCTTTACTTCTTTAATTAAGGTCTTTTAAGGGCGTTAATCCGTCTAAGGGTTAATTATTAAGCGGTTAGACTTTGTCTGCTTTTCGCTTATAAAGCGTATTAATTAAAATAACGTTTAATTTAAGTTAGTCCTTCTTATAAGCTAATTCCTTTTATACAATCTTATTCTTATAAGTAGGGTCGAGGATAGCTAGTATATTAAAAAGGTATTTAGCCTTAACTCGTCTAATTACCCTATTATCCTTTTCTAACGGAAGTAAAGCTTTATAGCTAGTATTAGTAAAGTTTAATCGGTCTTTAATAAGTCTTAAGAGGCTAGTCGCTTCTTTTATTATACCCTTTAATCTTAGTAGGGAACTTAGATAAATAGCAATTATCCTTAATTAATTACTATTTACTCGTTTAAAAACTCGTACTATTTAACTACTTTAATAGGATTAAAGGTAATAACTAGTCGCTAGTTATTAAAGATTATACTACTATACAAAGTAGTATTATTACTATATATAAGCGTAAACTTCGCGTTTATAATAAAGGGTATGCTAAGTAAGATTAGGTTTATGCTTCGCCGTTCCTTAAAAACGAAGAAATAGGTTGTTAAAGGGTACCCTCCGATTTATACTAGTCCTTACGCTTCCTTAGCAAACTTTTCTATTAATCTATGCACTCTTTAGGACGTTACCGTTATTAGCGTAATAGCTAAGTATACTTACTATACTAAGTCGACGCTAATTATATTTACTTATAACCCGCTATTTATAATTGCTTTTATAAATGTCCTAATCGTACTTACTAGCTTAATATTAATAAGGATTTATAGTAATTTAGTTAGTTATATAAGGCTTATTAATGTACTAATTATTTAAGAGAGCGATTTAAGGGCTAGCTCTTAAGCGTTTTTAATTAGATTTATCTCTACTTCTTAGCTATAAATGTTAAGGACGAGGGTTTTATTAAGTTTATCGTTTATTATTTAAAGTTTTTTAATTACCTTAATAGCAAGGTAAAGGACTCTTATGCTAATAGGTTCCGTCTAAGCCCGCCCGTTTTTATTAACGTAAACTATGCTTTCTACTAAGCTAGCAACGTTAGCAAAGTATGCTAAAAGGTAAGCGGTAACTAGCTTACTAAGCTTTGCTAAATTAGCTATAGTAACCTTAATCTTTATGTTTAACGCTTCTTTTATAACTTAATCTATACGTAAGGCGCGTACTAGCTTTAGTACTATAGTTTTAGCTTTCTTAATAGCCTTTTTCTCGTCGTCTCTTATTAGCTATATAGCTTTTAGGATTTAGCGTAAAGTACGTAGAATCTAATTAGATTCCTTTACTACGGTGCTAGGATTTTCTAATAGTGTTAAAAGCGGCTTTGTATAGGTTTATAGCACGTTTATAAAGATTTCGTCGTTATTACTAACATTTACTTCCTTAAAGCGCACCCTTTTATTTACGGCTAAGTTAGTATTTACCGTTATATAAGGTGCTATAACGGAGTTATAGTTAGTAATGCTCCGTAGGCTAAGCTAATCGTATAAGGACAGGGTAAGGGTATTAATATTGTCTAAGGTTTAATTATATTCTACTAGTTTAATAGTATTAATTTTAGTAGTAAAGGGTAAAGCGATTATAAGCAGCGTAATTAAACTGTTTTAATTTCTTATAGTAAAGAGGTAAAGTAGCTTAGTTTCTACCTTAATCCTTTATACTATTGCTTTTGCTATTCCTTTTACGCTATCCTAGTTAGGGTAGCGGGTAAGAAGGGACTAAATAACGCTTTAAATACAGCTAATCTTTTTAAACTAGTAGAATAAGGCTTTTAAAACATTCTTACTACGCGCTAAGTCCTTAACGCTAATATATAGTCTACGCTCGTTAAGGACGTAAAACGAAATAAAGTAGCCTTCGTCTTAGTAAACCTAATTATAGTTGTATATTTAATGTCTTAGGTTGTTATAGTAAAAGTAAATCCTAATTAGCTCCGCGTTTTATAGTATACGCCTTAGTCCTTAGAACCTTTTACTACGGTTGCTATACTATTCTCCTTAATTATATCTTTAGGATTAGTATTTTTACAGCCCTCCTCTTTAGTAGTTAATATTAACGTAGCCGTAGTCTTCGACGTAATTAAAGTTTTGTTTAGCTTACTTCTACGAATATAGGTTTTAAGATAGCTAGCTAGGTTATAGCTAAGTTATTCTTAATTAGGATTAAACTAAGAAAACGGCCTTAATAAGCTTATTTTAGTTAATACTTATTTCCTTAAATTTACGAATAAGGGCGTTAAGTTTAGCGTTTTATAAAACTACTAATATAGTTATAGCTAGTACGGCTAAGGCTTATAAATTAAGAGTAGTAAGGGTAGTTAGTAAGCTTAGGTTTATAGCACTAATACAAGCTGTTTTTATTTAGGTCTATAGTTTCGAAGTAGCTTAATTAAAGTCGTCTTCCTTAAAGTGTCCTTTACCGTAGTTTAAACGTAGTACTTCTTATTTAAGGAAGTCTTTTATAATTTTATTAAAATCTTTAAACGTAGTAACTTTTAGGTCTTTTACCTTAAGCTTGCTAACGGCGTAAAAGTGCTAAAAGGCATCCTTTAAAAGCTTTTTAACAAGGCGCTTAGTGTATTCCGTCGTAGTTAATTTAATTTTTGCGTTAAATAAAAGGCCTTTAAATTTTTTAAAAGCTTTTATAAGGTAAATTAGATTAAAAGAAAGGTCTTTTATAAGCTAATCGTTAATACGGGACTAAGGGTCCTTGCTATAATAAGGGTCTTTAAACTAAAAGTATTCCTTTATCTTTTTTATAAACGTCGTCTAAGTAGTAGTTTAATTAGAGCTAAGTATAAACTTAGTAATGTCCTTTACTTAGTTTTTAACTTTGTTTATATAGTAGTAAGGGAACTACTTAACGTAGTTATTATTACTTAGGTATGCCTAGTTAGTATAAAAGTTAAAGGTTTTAAAGTAGTCCGTTACTCCTTTCTTATTAAATATTTTTAATCCGTCTTTGCTAAGTAGCGGCATTATTACTACTAAACAATAGATTACTAAGGCCTACATAAGTACTTAAGCTAGTTTTATAGCTTAAAAGCTAGGTTAAGTTTAATTAGTTTTATTTAAAGTACTAGGTCTAAACTAGGGCGTAATATTGCCTATAATGTTAAGGTAACTATTTCCTACTATTTTAATTATTACTTTTATATAAATTGTTTTTTAAATAGTAAAATGCTTCTTAGTAGGGATTTTAGTATAGCTAAGGGCTATAAAACAAAAATAAGTAATAAAATAAAGAGTATTTAATTTTTAAAGTGTTTTTATACGTTTTTCCGTCTTACTTATTAAGGTTTTTCTTTTAGTTATCGTCTTTACAATCCTTCTTTTTATGTCTCTTTCTTCCTACCTACCCTTATAGCTACTTATAAGGGGTAGGCTAGTCTTTCTCTAGTCCTTACCGTAAGTTTAGCTTACTCCTTATTTCTAAGGTTTAATTAGTTGCTTTATAGGCCTAATTAGATTCTAATAAATTAGTATTCTCTTCTTACCCGCTATTATAGCTACTAGCAAGGGGTAGGCTAGTCTTTCTTTAGTTTGTACTATAAGTCGTAGCTTAACTTTATTTTTCTTATCTTACCCGCTACTACGGCTAATAGTAAGGGGGGTAGGCTAGTCTTTCTTTAGTCTATACTACAAGTTATAGCTTTAACTTTTTTATTCGTTGTATTATATTTCTAATTAGTTTTTAGTGTTAGCGAGGCCTAAGCACTTACTTACCTATTTTTATAATTTAAGTAGGTTATATAAGATTATTATTATACTAATAGTTTGTTTTTCCTCTACTTAAAGGGGCTATAAGGAGTAATTAGTTCCTTTTCTTAGCTACTTAGCTTTAAAAATAGCGTAAAAGTTATTTTATTATAATAGGGTAGTAAGAATTAAATAGGTTAAGCGTATTTATATTTAAAGATGTAGAATTTATAGTGTTTTAGTAAGAGAAGAAAGAAAAAAAAAAAGGGGGAAGTAAACAAATAAAATAAATAAAGAATATACTTAAGTCTTTCTTTAGTAGTTAGCTATACTTAGATCTAATTAGTATTAGTTAATTAAGACTGTATTATAGTAATATAAAAGGTTTGCTTTATTAGCAATGCTTTTAAGTTATTCTATAAGATGTAAAAAAGTCTCTATAAGTATAAATCTAAGTATATCTACTAATAACGCTAGCCTAGGTACTAAGGCACTAAGATAGCTACCTTAGCGTAGTCTATAGCTTAGGTAAGAGGAGGGAGCCTAGGTCTAACTCCGAAGGAGTCTATAGCTAGCGAAGGCCCTAAGTACTAGGAAGCGTAGGTTGTATTGTCTAAAGGCTAAGGATTCCTTATAAGAATCTAATTAGACTTGTCTAAAGGCTAATTAGATTCGCTAAATAAATCTAATTAGGTTTGTCCGGAGGCTAATTAGATTTATAAAGGAAACTAATTAGATTAGCCGAAGGACGAGTACGCGCATATATAGGAGTTTAATTAGTAGATTAGTTGCTTGTCTAACTAACATAACTAAGTTTAATTAGAAATAGTATATATATAGGTAAAGTTTAATTAGGTTTAATGCGCTAGAGCGGAAAAACTTAACACCGCGCCTTTAGACGGGAAGGTCGGTTAAGTCTACGAAGCGGGAGCCGCGTACGTAAGCATAAGGCAACCGTGTTAGTAGTAGCTTTACAAAGGCTGCCTTTTAAACTAAAGGAATAGTATCCTAACCTTTTAACCCTTATACTTCCGTAAAAAACGGCTAAGCTAAAAGGGTAGGAGGACTAATTAGTACTAAAGGGCGTACTATGCTACTTTATAGCGGCTTGCTTATAGACCTTTAAGACAAGGCAAAAATAGTAGCTATTTATATTTATAATAAGACTACTATAGTAATAAAGGGATTACTATATTAATAGCTATTTACGTAGCTAAAGGAGTATAATTCTAAGTATTACAACCTTACGCTTAATTAAATTAAGCTAAAAATCGAGTACTTAAAGGCCTATAGTTACAAAGCCTACCCTTTAACAATAAAGGCGCTTATTAATACTTATAAACGAGACCTTAAGACCGAGCTTTACGCTTATATTAGCTACCTCGTTAGCTACTAATCCTTTACCTAATACTAGATTTAGGTACCTTTACTTAATAAGGTAATCGTAAGTAGCTACGTTACCTTTAACGAGGCTCTCTTTTATACGCCGCCGCTACAAAAGCCGCAGCCTACGCGCATTACTAACCTTAATTTTATACTTTAGCTAAAGGATTATAGCGTAATTTAAGGCGTTATAGTAGTATAAATAATACCGTTTAAAGGGGTAATAACTAATCCTAATTAAACTCTCGCTAACTTTAAAATCGCTAATATAGTAATTCTTAAAAACCTCGAAAACTAGCTAATTAAAGCGTAAAACGCAAGGACTACTATAATCGCGTCTAAAATACTAAAAATCTACTCCTTAAGTAAAGTATTAATACTAAGATTTACTTAAACTATAAGTAATAATAAAGCTACGAATACTAATTAGAATCCTTTATAACTTACGTCTTTAGAATTAGCTTATTTAGCTAAATATAAAGATATAATTATTATCGTAATTAAAGGCTTAAAAGAAGCAAAACCGTAGGAAATAAAACTAGCTTAGCTAACCCTAAAGGCTACTTTAAAGTTAACGCTTATCTTAAAAGCTTAAGATAACTCTCCTACTCCTACTACGTAAGTCGCGGAGGAGGAGGAGGAGGCTAGCTAGCCCTTACTTCTTATAACGCACTCTAAAGAAGCCGAAATCCTTCCTCCTCCTCCTCCTACAATAAGGCGACGCGTACGCCGACCTCCTCCCTCTACTAAGCTAGTACAACGCTTTAAACAATCGTAATTAGCGCGTAGGACGCTAAACCGTCTCCTCTTACTAGTAATTACAATACTTACGACGCTTATAATAAATATAGCCCTCCTTACGGTAAGAAGACGTAATTAAGCAAACCTTCCGCTACTACCGAAGTCTTATAAAGAGCTACTAAGGTACCCGCTTTACAAAGACTTTAAGACCGTAATAAAGCTTAAATTAAATACCCTAAAGTAGGTAGATACGTTTAAAGAGATTAGGATTTACTAAGGGCTACGGGATAACATAATACCGTTAAAATAGGTTTTTACTTATAAATTTAACGAATTTAACAACCTTTAGCGCTATAAGGTAAGGCTAGTAGTTAAAGGGGATCTTAAGCTTTTAAATTAGTTAAATAACTACGCTATAACGCTGCTAATTAGTTATATTTAAATCCTACTTATAATTATAGTTAGATTTTAGCTTTAAATACTATAATTTAACGTAATCTCCGCCTTTACGTAAGCAAAGATTAATACGCTAGTTTATATACATATACTACTAAGATATAACTAATTAAGATACTACTAAAAGCTTTATAAAAGGCTTTATAACCTTTAATAGTTTCCTACCTTATAGTATTAAAAGCTAATTATAATTACCTAAAGCCTAAGATTTATAAAACCTTTAGAGAGTTTGTATATCTTATTAAATAAGAAGGTTACGCTATTTTTCTACGTTAACAATATTAGCGTAATCTTTTATAATAAGTACTAGGCTTACTAAGACGCCGTTTACGTTAAACTAATAAAAGAGATTAAGCTTAAGGCTAAAGGGACTATGTAGTAGTTCTTTAACATTAACCTTATCCTTAATAGCGTAAGCAGACTCTACCTCTCTTAAAAAGCTTACCTTAACCGCCTTATAACGAAATATAAGATTAAGAGCAACCTACGTAACCTTTTAAGGACCCTATTTCCTAACTCTTTATAAACTAAAGACATTACGCCTTTAATAAAATAAGCAACGCTTAATTAAATTTATAAATATTATAAAATTAATAGAGAAAACCTATATCCTACGATAATTACTTACGTTAACGTAGTATTTACTTTTACCTTTTTATCTCGCTTCTTAGCTAATCTTACCGTTTAGTAAAATTAGCTAAATTACTACTTACTTAAATATATAGTAGTAACAAAGTCTTTAACTTTTTACTACTTAACTAACTATAAAGGACCTAATTTCGAAGTATATTTAAATATAGCCTTTATAGACAATATACTAAACTAGAGATTATCCTACGGCTACGTAATCTTCCTTTTTAGCTACTTAGTACTTTAAAAGATAGGAAAACAGCCGTTAGTTAGTACTTCGTTAACTAAAGCTAAATTCCTAGCGCTAGCTATAACTACGAAGGAGACTATTACGTTATACTAACTCTTAACAAACCTCGTAGTTAAACTTAATAATAAAACGCTTATAATCTTTTATAATAACTATTAAACGGTACGCCTTACTAAACCGTCCTTTATAACTAGTACTTAGTTAACTAAGGTCTGCTATATTAATATTTATTACTACTAGCTTTATAAAGTCGTTACTAAGGGAGATCTTATAATTAAATAGATTAAGACTAATAAGATAGCCGCCGACGGTCTTACTAAGCCTTTACCTCCTTAAAAACACAAGGACTTCGTTAAAATACTTAAGATATAGTATTACTAAGCTACCTTTGCGTAAATTTACGCGTAACTATAACTCTTAAAAGATTTAACTCTCTCTACGCTTAATTAAACTTTATAAAGTCTACGCCTCCTAACCTAATTAAACTTTAACTACTAAAGCTGCTAATAAGCCTTTAAAGGCTGCTAACTAGCCTTTACTAACTTACTTTCTTTCTTTCCTTCTTTTTAACTATTACAAAGGCTAGCAAACCCTTAAATAACAAATTATAAATCTAAGGGGGTGTGTTAAGTGCCGCGCTACACGTAATCCGCCTACACTACTACTATACTAAACCGCCTTAAATCCTAAAAGTCTACGAGCCTACTACGCTACCCTAATCCCTACGTTCCTATAATTGCATCTAACCCAAAAGGGTAATCCTCTTACTAGTTTTACAATCCGGTACCGGACATTACGGTAACTAAGGAAGTGTAAGAATTAGGCGGATATTTAGCCTCTTTTTATATACTTAAGGTGTTGGTAGTAAGGGTGCAGAACTGCGCCGCTGGCTTCTCTTGCTTAGTTAGTGAATTCTACATTTATTTAGAATAGCTAATTTAACATTAATGCCCGATATGCTAGGTATCTACACGCCTATCGTATAGAGAGTTGCTCTTTGTACTGCTTTTTTTTGCTATCGGTACTGCTTTTAGCCGATAAGGAAAAAGGTACATTAATCTAGTCTACGATATGCAACACTATTAGCCGAACTGTATTACACGCTATAATTGTGTACATTAGGCGACGAGCATAGTTAGCAATAACAGCATTGCATGTACAGGAAGGCAAAAGGTAGATGTAAAACAGCGGTACCTAGTAGTGTACCTAGTAATTAATAAAATTCTATAGCTAGCATAGTATAACATAAGTAGGCTAGCTACGGTAGCGGCGGTAGCAGCGGTAGCAGCGGTAGCAGCGGTAGCAGCGAGTAACAGCGGTAGCAGCGAGTAACAAAGGTAGCAGCGGGTGTAGTAATAGTAGCAGCGGGTGCAGTAACAGTGGCAGCGGTGGCGGCGGCTAACACTATAATTTAGTAGGTCTACAGCGGTATGTAGGAAGGGTGCTCCACCTATTGTACCTTTTTCCTTATCGGCTAAAAGCAGTACCGATAGCAAAAAAAAGCAGTACAAAGAGCAACTCTCATCGTATAATGCATCCATTACCCATGCTAGCTCCTAAGTAAATAGTTTCCACCCCTCGTTATTTTACACAGGCACTGCTGCAGATACGGACCCGCACTATATCAAAGTACTGTATAAACTTTGGCTTTGTGGTTGTGGTGACTGAAACGGAAACTATCTATAGGAAGCAGAAAACAGCAGACAAAGTAAATAATGAAATAAACAATATATCGTATTGATCAAGCCACACATTCGCACAAGGCAAGAGAGATTTCTAAAAGGGGGTATCTAACGGGAACATATTCAGAACGTCAATGTCGGCGAAAAAGGCCTCAGATGAGGATATCCCAAAGTCTGCGAGGAATTCCGGTGTTGTCTGCAGAACGGCTTCCTGGATCTCTGCGTGTCTGCTGTTGTCAATGTCACTGCCTGCGTCCGGAGGCGTCTCAACAGTCAGAGTTGGCACAGACATATTCTTGCTGGTCACTTGATGCTGGTTAGGCCTTTCAAACGGAGGCCTACTCAT
This sequence comes from Leptographium radiaticola, assembly GCA_019925535.1. Taxonomy (NCBI): domain Eukaryota; kingdom Fungi; phylum Ascomycota; class Sordariomycetes; order Ophiostomatales; family Ophiostomataceae; genus Leptographium; species Leptographium radiaticola. The sequence continues at coordinate 37,556 of JADHKK010000040.1, read as the reverse complement.
GTCGATATCTTCGAGAGTCTCCCCCATCTCCCGTAGTGCAGCAGTGACAAACGCGACTCCTTTCGCGCGTACTTTCAGGCTCCACAGAAACTCCTTCAGCTTCTGCCTGTAGAAGTCGGCCTCCTCTTCGCTATTGCTTGTCGCCCATAACAGTGAGGCATAGGTGCGGATGTAGGCGAGCGACTTCGCCGAAGCGAACCACCAAAACGACTGCAGGTGCTCCGGCCTCAGGGCCTCCACAAAGTGCATCACATGCAGCAGGCGGGCCTTGGAGGCCTCACGACAGAGGTCCAGAAGCGGCTGCATCGGCTGCCGGGCCAGGCTCCGTACGATGCAGCGGTAGATCATGATCTCAGTGACAAAGTAGGACAGGTGGAGGTAGCCATTCGAGCAGAGCTTGCCTGTCTTGACGTCCTCCATTCGCAGGCAGGATGGCAGTCCAGTCGCCCACTCCTTGAGCCTGACCGCGACGGACTTGACAAGCGCAATGGTGTGCGTCCCGTTGGAGGCCGAGAACTCTTGGTAGCTCGTCTGGTCATGGCTGTAGAATGTTTGTAGAGCCTCGGCCATGACTTCGGTGAGCCGTGCAAGATGGATGAAGAGAAGGCGGCCCTTTTCGACCTCTGTGCTGCCCTCTTTCTCATCCTGGTCGGCTGCGGACTCGGAAAAGTCGTCCAGAGAGAGCGGCGGCATGCGCCAGTGGGACGACTGCACATGAGAAGGGCGGCCGTAGATCAGTGAGCTCCATTTGTCCTGCATGAACGTTGCCCAGGACAGTCGCCGCCTGAGACCCTTTTCCCAGCCGGGGATGTTCCATTGCATGCAGTCGGCATGCAGGCCAAGCTCCTCGGCCACCGCGACAAGTTGACTGGTCAGGACCCAAGAATCGCCACCGGAGCGCTGAAGTAGCAACAGACAGGCCTGGACAGTCGACAATTTGGGCCGATGCGTCACGACCGTCAGTGCCCTTGTTGCCATCTTCACAAGGGCATCAGCGTCGGGCTTCACCTCGCCCGAAAGATCCGGATCGTATTCCCACCAGTCCATAGCAAGAAGGTAGATTGCAGCGAGGAGGGGTGACGGGAACTCCTTTGGGCTACGTGCGTATTTCTCAAGGAAGACGCCCTTGTGGAGGATGGGATAGCTCGGGTGTACGATGCGAAAATAAAGGTCCACCAGGCCGGGTCCATGAGGCTGTACAAGCCTCTCGACGGCCTCGGAGTCGTCTTCATCGTCCGCCTTGAAGGGAGTCGTGCTGTCTGGCCGGGAGATGAATGTCGTCCGCTCGGACACGCGGCAGAACTTGGACGCTTCAGTCTCATTGTAGTGCCGGAACGAAGGGTTGATAAATTCAAGGAGCATGTCCTCATGCAACGAGCCAGGGCCAATGTACTTGAAGTGCGTCGTTGGGTGGAGGCCCAGCGTTCGGCTTAGAAGAGACTTGTTCGGGCCGCCCGGCCCTTGTGCTGCGCTGCTCTCCGGGAGTACAGGGTTCGCCTTTGCCCGCTTCCTGCCACCAAAGCTGCACATGCAAGGGTCAACAACTGTACAGTAAACGGGAGCAGGCGTGAAAACGTACGCCTCTTTTGCAGGTGTAGCGTCACTGCTGAAACCATTGTTGTTCTCGTCGCTCTCGGCCCTCTTTCTCCGCCTCCGCCTCCTCTTCTGCGGCTCGTCCAGATATGTGCATTCCCGCTGGTGAAAGGAGCACAAGACACAGCTCTCCTGCTCCAGCTCCCTCACGCATTTTAACTTCCGCTTGCGACACGTGTCGCACGACCGTCCGCCTCGAGAGGCTCTGTGCTGCTGGGATTGCGACGGTGCTTCTGAGCTCGATGGGCTCGACACTGTCGCGCTATATACGTGATGCCCAGACATCACTGACCGAGGTGCGAAACATTGAACGCTTGTGTGTCCTTCATGCGCTGTGGAGAAATAAGCTTCACAGTTTGTGGGGATTGCGGGCCTTCTCGCGTAAATCCCTTATCTTGAGCAGTTGTCGAATTGGCTATTCTGAATAAATGTGGAATTCACTGACTAAGCAAGAGAAGCCAGCGGCGCAGTTCTGCACCCTTACTACCAACACCTTAAGTACATGAAAAGAGGCCAGATATCCGCCTAATTCTTACACTTCCTTGGTCACCGTAATGTCCGGTACCGGATCGTGAAACCAGCGAGAGGATTACCCTTTTAGGTTAGATGCAATTACAGGAACGCAGGGATTAGGGCAGCGCAGTAGGCTCGCAGACTTCCGGGATTCAAGGCGGTCTGGTATGGCAGTAGTGTGGGCGGATCACGTGTAGCGCGGCACTTGACACACCCCCCTAGATCTGTAATCTGTTATTTAGGGGTCCGCCAGCCTTCGTAATAGTTAGAAAGAAGGAAAGAAAGAAAGTAAGTTAGTAGAGGCTGGTTGGCAGCCTTGGAGGCTGGTTAGCAGCCTTGGTTTGTTAAAATCTAATTAGGTTAGGAGGCGTAGACTCCGTAAAGTCTGATTAGGCGTGGAGAGAGTTAAATCCTCTAAGAGGTGTAGTTGCGCGTAAATTACGTAAAGGTGGCTTAGTAATACTGTATCCTAAGCATTTTAACGAAGTCCTTGTGTTTTTAAGGAGGCAAGGGCTTAGTAAGGCCGTCGGCGGCCATCTTATTAGTCCTAATCTATTTAATTGTAAGATCTCCCTTAGCAACGACTTTACGAAGCTAGTAGTAATAAATATTAACGTAGCGGACCTTAGTTAACTAAGTGCCGGTAGTAGAGGACGGTTTAGTAAGGCGTACTATCTAGCGGTTGTTACAAAAGATCGTAAGCGTTTCGTCGTTAAGTTTAACCGCGAGGTCCGTTAGGAGGCGGTACAACGCGATAGTCTCCTTCGCTGTTACTACTAGCGCTAGGAATTTAGCTTCGGTCGACGAGGTGCTAACTAACGGCTGTTTTCCTGCCTTTTAAAGTACTAGGCAGCCGAAGAGGAAGATTACGTAGCCGTAGGATAATCTCCGGTCTAGCATATTGTCCGCGAAGGCCGCATCTAAATATACCTCGAGATTAGGTCCTTCGTAGTTAGCCGGGTAGTAGAGAGTTAGAGACTTTGTTGCTACTATGTATTTAAGCAAGTAGTAATTTAGCTAATCCTGCTAGACGGTAGGATTAGCTAAGAAGCGGGACAAGAAGGTAGAAGTAAATACTGCGTTAACGCGAGTGATTATTGTAAGATATAGGTTTTCTCCGTTAATCTCGTAATATTTATAAATCTAATTAGGCGTCGCCTATTCTGTTAAAGGCGTAATGTCTCTAGTTCGCAAGGAGTTAGGAAATGGGGTCCTTAGGAGGTTGCGTAGGTTGCCCTTAATCCCGTATTTCGTTGCGAGGCGGTTAAGGTAGGCTTCTTAAGAGAGGTAGAGTCCGCCGGCGCCGTTAGGGATAAGGTTAATATTAAGGAACTACTATATAGTCCCCTTAGCCTTAAGCTTAATCTCTTTTATTAGTTTAACGCAAACGGCGTCTTAGTAAGCCTAGTACTTATTATAGAAGATTACGCTAATATCGTTAACGTAGAAAAATAGCGTAACCTTCCCGTCTAACAGGATATACGGACTCTCTAAAGGTCTTGTAAATCCTAGGCTTTAGGCAACCGTAATTAGCTTCTAATACTACAAGGTAGGAGACCGTCGGAGGCCGTAGAGCCCTTTGCGGAGCTTTTAGCAGTATCCTAATCGGTCGTATCCTAGTAGCATGTATGTATAGACTAGCGCATTAATCTCCGCCTGCGTAAAGGCAGAGATTGCGTTAAATTGCAGTATTTAAAGCTAAAATTTAACTATAATTACGAGTAGGATACGGATGTAACCGATTAGCGGCGTTGCGGCGTAGTTGTTTAACTAATTTAAAAGCTCGAGATCCCCTCTAACTACTAGCCTTGCCTTATAGCGCTAAAGGTTATTAAATTCGTCGAATTTGTAGGTAAAAACCTATTTTAACGGTATTATGTTATCCCGCAGGCCTTGGTAAATCCTAATCTCTTCGAACGTATCTGCCTGCTTTAGGGTATTTAATTTAAGCTCTATTGCGGTCTCGAAGTCCTCGCGAAGCGGGTGCCTTAGCAGCTCTCTGTAAGACTTCGGTAGTAGCGGTAGGTCTGCTTAATTGCGTCTTCTTGCTGTAAGGAGGGCTATATTTATTGTAGGCGTCGCGAGCATCGCGATTGCTAGCAGGAGGAGACGGTTTAGCGTCCTGCGCGCTGATTACGATCGTTCGGAGCGTCGTACTAGCTTAGTAGAGGGAGGAGGTCGGCGTGCGCGTTGCCTTGTTGCAGGAGGAGGAGGAGGAGGAAGGATTTCGGCTTCTTCGGAGTACGTTGTAGGAAGCAGGGGCTGGCTAGCCTCCTCCTCCTCCGCGATTTGCGTAGTGGGAGTAGGAGAGTTATCTTGAGCTTCTAGGATAGGCGTTGACTCTAGAGTGGCCTTTAGGGTCGGCTAGGCTAATTTTGCTTCCTACGGTTTCGCTTCTTCTAAGCCTCTAATTGCGACAACAATTGTATCTCCGTATTTAGCTAAATAAGCTAATTCTAGAGACGCAAGTTATAAAGGATTCTAATCGGTATTCGTAGCTTTATTGTCGCCTACAGTCTAAGCAGATCCTAGTGTTAATGCACCGCTTAAGGAGTAGATTTCTAGGATTTCGGACGCGATTGTAGCAGTCCCTGCGTCCTACGCTCTAATTAGCTAGTTTTCGAGGTTTTTAAGAATTACTACATCGGCGATTTTAGAGTTAGCGGGAGTCTAATTAGGATTAGTTATTACCCCCTTAGACGGTATTGTTTATACTGCTGCAACGCCTTAAATTGCGCTGTAATCCTTTAGCTAAAGTATAAAATCGGGGTTAGTAATGCGCGTAGGCTGCGGCTTTTGCGGCGGCGGCGTGTAAAAGAGGGCCTCGTTAAAGGTAACGTAGCTACTTACAATTACCTTGTTAAGTAAAGGCACCTAAATCCGGTATTAGGTAGAGGATTAGTAGCTAACAAGGTAGCCGATGTAGGCGTAAAGCTCGGTCTTAAGGTCTCGTTTGTAAGTATTAGTAAGCGCCTTCGTTGTTAAGGGGTAGGCTCTACAACCGTAGGCCTTTAAGTGCCTAATTTTCGGTTTAATCTAATTAGGCGTAAGGTCGCGATACTTAGGATTGTGCTCCTTTAGCTACGTAAATAGCTATTAATGTAGTAATCCCTTCGTTGCCGTAGTAGTCCTGTTGTAAATGTAAACAGCTGCTATCTCCGCCTCGTCCTAAAGGTTTGTAGGTAGGCCGCTATAAAGCAGCATAGTGCGCCCTTTAGTGCTAATTAGTCCTCCTACCCTTTCGGCCTAGCCGTTTTTCGTAGAAGTATAAGGGTTGGAAGGTTGGGATACTATTCCTTTAGTCTAGAGGGCAGCCTTCGTAAGGCTGCTGCTTAGGAAGATTCGATCTAAGTCTCTGTAAATTACGCAAATTACTAAGTCGTACTGCCGTTGCGTTTGATTGTTAAAATTTAGCAAGAAGTTAAGTACACTAGCCTAATCCTTAAAATTAAAGGTTTTCCCTTTAATGTGGCTAGTATTTAGGCATCTAATTAAGGCTAGCATTGTATAGCCGTCTTAGCTAGGGTTAAAGAAGAAGAAATCGATTAAAACTTCGGAAAACGGCGCCTTATTCATAGTAACGATCTTAGCCTTGCTATTAACCCTTATTGCCTTGCTAATAGCGCAAGCCTCGCATTTAACCGTAGTTAGACCTCGTAAAGGAGTTAAGCCTAATCGCTTTAGGACCTCCTTTACGGCTTTTAGTCCCGCGTAGGCCAGCCTTTAGTACTAAAGAGTCGGATTAGCCTTTACTTTTGCGCTTAATTAAGCCGTTACTAGAAGCGCATATTCGCCGTATTCCTAATCTAAAGTCCGTTCGGGAATGGCTTGATTTAAAGTCTGTTCGGGAATAGTATTTAAAGTCTGATTGGGAATAGCTAGATTTGTAGGAAAGGCGGCTGCCTTAACCTCTTAAGGTTAGACGTTAAAGCAAGCAAGTCCTCCTCGTTGCTTTAGTTTAGTAAAGTGCGTCCTGCTGCCATCGTCCTCCTTATAGTAGATTGTCTCTATCTCTTGGTTTTAGAAAAGCTGCTTTTTGTTAAGTTAAAGCGTTGCGATTAGATTTAACGGGAAGTTTTCGTAAAAGAGAGCGTTTTCAAGCGTTAACGTAGCCTCGTAGCCGTTAAAAGGTTTTAAGTCTAGCTTAACGCTACCTCTTCCTGTAATCCTAACTAGTCCGTTGCTTGTCCCTAACTCCTTAGTCTAAGGAGTTAGATTCGTAAAAAAGCTGGCGTTGTTAAAGACGTAAGCGCTTGCGCCGGAGTCCGCGATAATCTAGTCCTTGTTAACTAAATTGTCTTCTTTTAACGCGTTAAAGGCAACTCCCGCAAAGCTAACCTTCCTGTCCCGTCGGGACTAATTAATCTTCTCCTTCTAACTTGTAATCTTTTCCTTGTTTTTAGGAACTGCTAGCTAATTTCGAATTGCGGCTTTGTCGCCCTTTACCGGCTAATTAGTAAGCTAGGGGGTGATCTCTTAAGTGGGATAAAGGGTCTTAATCGCGTCTCGGTAAGGGCTGTAGGAGCTAATCGGGTGTCGCCTTTTGTAGGCGCTGCAGGCCTCCCGTTGTAGTCCTTCCCTTTCTCCTTAAAAGGAGGCAAAGCCCTTTAGCTTAGCTTCCTTTTCTTCTCTCTCCTAATCCCGTAAGGTAAAGTTTTAGGCGTAGTCCTTCGAGACCTCGTTAAGAGCCGTAATTAGGGTCTCCCGTAAGACAATCTTCTTTAACTAATTAAAAGTTATGTGTTTTTCGAAGAGGTATTAGTTAAGCTTAAGAAGAGGCTTTATAAAGTTTTTAAAGAAGGTAGAGGCCTTGCTATTAGTAAAGGCGTTTTCTATATCTATAGTCTTTAGCTAAATAGTAGCATTAGTTAGATAGGTCTTAAAGTTAGAGATCGTTACCTTACGGCTTATAATTAGCTAGAACTACTTTACTAGCTCCTAGTAGTAAGCACTTTCGCTAAGTACGATAGCTAGCTTTAGGTTAGCGATTAAGGTCGTTAGAGTTCGGTCCTTTAAATTCGTTAAAGTTATTGCTATAACTTCCCTTATAACTAACTAGTTAATTAGGTTCTTAATCTTCCTTACAAACCGCATATAGTTCTACTAGTTTTTCTCCTTTTAATTATACGCCGAGGACGCGGCGTCCCCTAGTTCTACCGTAAAGTCTAGTCTTATTAGCTCCTTCTGCCTATCTAGTTTTATTAGATCTAGGTATCGCTATATCCCTTCGTCCTCTACAACCTCGCTTAGCTTCTCGTACTAAGAACTCTAATCTTGTAAATCGTTAAGTTTCGGTAGAGCCGGAAGCTTTTCGTAGACTTTAATTAAGTCGTCTATCGTAATTTAAGGAGGGTTAAGTAAGGGTAAGAGAGAGAGAGTAGGAGAGAGTGTAGGAGTAAGTAAATCCCCTTAGTTAAGTAGGAGTAAGAAGGTTGCGCAATAGCAGAGTTTAATAAATTTAGTAGACCTTAAATAAGGTATATCCTAGTATTAAAGTTTAATTAAATGCAGGCTAGGCTTATAACTGTCGAATTAGCTATTCTAAATAAATGTAGAATTTACTAACTAAGCAAGAGAAGCCAGCGGCGTAGTTCTGCACCCTTACTACCAACACCTTAAGTACATAAAAAGAGGCTAGATATCCGCCTAATTCTTACACTTCCTTGGTTACCGTAATGTCCGGTACCGGATCGTAAAACCAGCGAGAGGATTACCCTTTTGGGTTGGATGCAATTACAGGAACGCAGGGATCAGGGCAGCGCAGTAGGCTCGCAGACTTCCGGGATTCAAGGCGGTCTGGTATGGCAGTAGTGTGGGCGGATCACGTGTAGCGCGGCACTTGACAGCAGTGCTACTCGCACTATATATGTACATGTCGACTGATCGTGTCGTCCCCTTGGGACCAGTCGCCGAAATGTATCCTAAGCGCATTGTATATAATTTATTAAAAATCGACTGGAAAATATAAGCCCAAGGAAGGAAAGTAAATATGAAATCAATCGTCAGAGCACGCTCTGATATGATGTAGTCTGTGTTTACTATTACAGGTAAGCCGAGGAGTATACCCACTCGTATGTACCTGTAGTGCGAATAGCATTTGTTTTACAGTGCTCGTACTCTGTAGCACTTCTCCTTATCTTTCGTGAGGAAACATTCAATTGGCGAGATTGAGCGTGGGGGCAGCCAGGAATATTGGTCACTAGCCTACTTAGTCTGGACGAGGCGTAAGGTAAACAGCGGCACTGTCGAGGTGAATACGACGGGACAGCTGGGAGCCGCTCAAATGCACACTCTGTTTATTCTCTTCTCCAACAGCAATACAAGTTCTATCAAAATGGACGGTTGAAGGATAGAAACACGAAGCTGCATGAGCATCAAATTCGAGCTATAATTTTAATGACGTATTCTTTGGATAATATGCGGTTGGACTCCGCCAACTGAGTACCAGCAGGAGCTGGTATACCACACAACGAAAACGGCTAGTGGACGATGCCCTTTTGCATGGCGTCATTAAGCATAGCTTGGTAGCCCAGTGCGCTCCGCTCGCGAATCTTTTTGCCGTAAATAATCATGGGGATGAAAACAGCTGTAGCAGCCATTCCAATAAAGGCACAGCTAATGTACGTGTTCTGCAGGCCCAGACCGTCGATCCAGGGCTGGATTCTACATGCCGTTAGCTTGGAGAAAAAGACAGAACACGAGAGGATTGGTGAGCTCACCCATAGGAGACGGCAAAGTACATGGTGTTTCGAATAATGACAACGACAGTCAAAGCCACGCCGGCCATATCGCGGTAGGTGTCGATCAGATAGTTGACTGCAAGGGGAATCGCAGCAGTGTTGCAGGCGGACAACGCGCCTAGGCCAATCAGAATACCGATCCAGTGGACGCCATGGGCGGCGCCGGCACCGTAGAGGATTATGGAGGCAGGAGTGACAATCGTGGCAACGGCGAAGAGGTAGAGACGCATCTCGGGCTCAAAGACGCCCTTGTTTCGTCGAACCATGCGCATGGCGAAGCGGTCGTTGATTGCGCCGCCGAAAAAGGCGCCAACGAAAACACCAATGAGACTAGAAACGCTGGATAGGCCGACCATGGACGCGGAGAAGTTGTAGGGGGATTCACCGAGGATCTCCGAGGTAGTGTGACCAGTCACAACAGCCCAGACGAGCGCGATGCCATACTCGAAGCCGGAGAAGAGAACGACGGGGTAGTTGCAGAAGCGGATCTGGTTCTTGAACAAGGTCCAAATGTGGTTCTTGCGTGGGCGGCGGTCGAGGAGGGCCATTTTCTGGAGCATGGTCTTTGTGGACGTTGCTGGGGCCTCCAAAGAGGCAACGACGTCGACAACCGAGCCCTTGGCCTCGTCTTGGTCTGTTTGGCCGTGGGTCGTGCTGTCGGCCGTGATGGTCTTTCGGGCATAGTTCGTTTCTTCCATGAAGAAGAACATGAAAACGAGGACGGTGGCGCTGAAAATAACAGGCACATAAAAGACCCACTGGTAGCCGGCGCGGTCGTTGATGAAGCCAGATATGATGGGGCCGACGGAGCTGCCGCCAACGAGGGCTAGGGCATAGAGGCCCATGTAGGTGGCGCGCTCATGGGTAAAGTACAGGTCGGTGACGGTGATCTCGGGCAGGGCCTCAACCGGGGCGTTGAAGAATCCGCCGAGGATATTGCTGGCGATCCACTGGCCGTTGCTCGTGATGTAGGGCGTCCACAGTAGGAACCCGGCAGAGCCTGCAATGGAGAGTAAATAGGTAAGGCGCTTTCCGTACTGGAGGGCAAAGGGCTGCCAGAACAGCAGGCCCCAGCCGGATAAGAGGAACGAGTAGCCAGCCCCGGAAATGACATTGCTGACTGGATGATGTCAATGGGAGGAGAAAGAAAGGGAATAGGTAAAGACGGTGGATAGCGTACCCGAGATTCCAGAGGCTGCGGCAAACGGGACGATGACCGAGTTGATGACAGAACTAGAGATGCAGATTGCAAAGACGTAGCTTTTCGGGTGAGTATATTGCAGTGAAAAGGGTGGGGAGGCGTCAAAGAAGGTCCAAGTATGAAGCATTCAAGAAGAAGGAACTCACAGGTACGTGCAGAAACTGGCCAGCACACGACGGCGAGGCGTCCAGTTCAGAGGATCGTCCGGGTCGTCGGATGGGGTGGGCACCAGGACGACATCAACATCGCTCTTGGCATGGCGACCGTAGACGCGATGATCGTAGTCGACCAGATAGACGGTACCGGGGACGTTGTCCAGCTGGACAGAAGCCCCGGGGGAAACGTCTTGGTCTTTCATTTTCAATAGAGGGAGTGGGCAATGTCTCTTGGGATCTCTTGCTGAAGCTAAACGTGGCAGAACAGCTGCGAAGAGGGCTGCGATCAGTTTTATAGTTCACCGACTGTGCGCCATTGTATAGAGATGTCTGCAGAGCTGTCGGCGTGCCTGGACCAATGAGATTGTGAAGCGCTGAGAGGTTCGATAGCTGTGATAATGTCAGAGGAGGCAAGATATGTAAGCTGTGGAGGCCGATAGCAGCCACTGTGCGTACGCAACACGGGGATACAATAGCATGAGAGAGAGGACGCGCGGGCTGGTATCGGCTGGAACTGTACAAATAGGCAAAGGGGCCGGACTCTTGAGAGAGCCCATGCACCGTCCCATGGCAGATTGCCGGCACAGAAGACCTGGTGCTGGCGCGCATATCTGGTATCCACCCGGCGCAAACGTCTGCCATTGGGCGGCGGGCGTCTCACTTATCGCGAAAACGGTCTTATCCGCAACCTCATCCGGCAGCTCCCCAAATCCCCCCCCCCCCCATCCGAACCCATGGAGATCCCTGTCTCCATCCCATCTGGACATGATGCTGTCTCGACCGCGCCTGCGCACCAAGACGGGCTGTCTGACCTGCCGCCGACGGCGCAAGAAGTGCAGTGAGGACCGGCCACGATGTCGCGACTGTTTCCGGCACGGGCTAGACTGTCTGTGGCCGGAATGGAGGATCGATGCCGTTGGGGCGGCCACGGCTTCCCGTGCCGCGGCCTCTGCTGCCTCCTCGGTAAGGTCGTATTCAGCCACGCGGGCCATCATGCTCTCCTCAACCGCTTCTCGCTCCCCTCCCCCGACACTGCTCTTCCCCGTTCTGGCGGCTCGCTCCGCCAAGGAGAACGACCTGTTCCACCACTTTGTCGTGCGATTCATGCCACTACTTGTGCGCAGACGAGCACACCCCGGCTACCTGGATGTGTCGGCCATCCGGATGGCGGAAGCTGGCGGCCAGCCTTGGATGCTCGACATTTGCCTTGGCCTGGCCGCCCTGCACCGAGCCCGGGGCGATAAGGCTGCGCAGGAGGCCGTGGCCGACCGGTACTGCGGCAGCGCCATGGACGGCTACTGGAGGGCCATTGAGAGCGGCGAGGCTGTCGGCACCGAGGACTGGCTCCTCCTGTCTGCCGTCTTCTTGTATCTCTTTGAGCAGTGGCGATCCAGCGTGGCCTGCAACATTATGCAGCACCTCGAGAGCACGGCCCAGATGCTGCGGCTGCGGCGCATGTTGCGAAGAAATGGCGGCAGTATCAGCAGGAAAAGAAGCGGCAGCTTGGCCACGTCTGCAGGGTCCTGCTCCTCTCTCCCACCGTCATGCTTGCCCCCCTCGGCCGTCGACCGGATCGCGGCCGAGTCGTTTCTGTTCCACGCAGCTACCACGTCCCTCTTTTGCGACGACCTCGACCGCTTGTCCTGTCGCTTCTCCTGGGCTGACGTCGAAGAGAGCCTCAGCTGCGATCCGTTCCCGCACGCCTCACCTGATGCCAACTCGCCCATTACTGGACCGTCGCCGACCATTGTCATCTACCGCCTCGCCTTTGAGGTCACCCGACTGGGCCGTCGCCAGGCACCGCTGCAACACTACGACCTGTTCGAGGCCCTCCATCACAAGCGCGAGCTCGACAGCCTCCGCGCGGCCTGCCTGCTGGACCTGCGCCAGCTGTCGGCCCCTGTGCATCTCTACATGCTCGTCGTCGAGATCTACCTGCTCAAGCTGCTCCACCACGACCTCGTCTCCAGTGACGTTTCCATCCAAAACCTCGTCCGCCAAGCCACCCAACTCATCCGCACCCGCGAGCTCAACGACGGCGGCCTGCCCAGCAGCACCTACCTCTGCTGGCCCATGGCCATCCTGGCCTGCACCATCGAGTCCGCCGCCGACATCGCCCTGATCAAGGAAGAACTGCTTGCCCTCTGGAGGACTTCCTTCTGCGGCTACGTTCGACGCATTGCGCTCGTCGTCGAGCGTGTGTGGCAATGGCGCACCGTTGACATTCGTATTGATACGGATATTGATTTCACTATTGACGCCGGCTTCCATCGCCATCGGATCAGGGACGGACTGGAGCTGCTCACGCGTGAAAAAGGACTGTCCACGTTTTTGGATGTGTCGTAATATTTTGATCGATGACATGTACGATTTATAATAGATTGTGTTGTACTTATTCTAATCTGATGATTTGCATAATATCCACGATGTTGACAGTTGCTGTGTGATCAAGTTTCCTTGCCCGCCTTAGTCCCGTTTAGAACAGCGTCTACTCGGGCTGCTGCTGCTAAGCACAGTTCGTCTTGGAATCTCGGGGCAACAACCTGGATTGCGGTCGGCGCACCGTCAAACGCTTCCGCGTCGTCTTGACAATTAGTATGACTGTGGCAAGGGAATGAGACAAGCGTAAAAAAGACGACATACACTTTGGAAGGTCAACATGCGGATAACCCGAGTCAGTGGGGTCAGTGTCCTTGGAGGCCTTTCCATAGGGAATAATACAGGCAGGGAACTGCTGATATTAGCGGATGCACAGTAACCCCAATTATTCCATACACGTCGTATGTCACTTACATCCATCATATTCCAGAACGTAGTGTATGCCGGGACGCCATACGTATCGTGTTTCGTAGCCATATGCTGGGCGCCGGGACCAATTGCAACATCCAGGCACAGGTCCCGGAAGATCTCCCGCCAGGCGTTTTGGAAGCCGACCCGCTTCACGTTGAGCGCGGCTATGTCGACCAGGTCGTACTTGCGGGCAAAGATGGCCTGGAGATGTGCTGGGGGTGCCGCCACTGTGGCAATCATTGGTTCGCCGCTGGCCGCAATGTGCCGGAAGCTCGTGTGTGTAGGGTCAATGGAAAAAAAGGAAAACGCGAGGTCGCTTCCGGCGAGCATGCTCGTCTGCTCAAATAGGGGGATAGGCACAACTGCATGACCTGCTGCGACAAGCTCCGCTATGGCCTGGTCCAACGCCCGACGCACGGGTGGGTGCAGCGGCTCGTCTGGATCCTCGGGGACGAGGCCGATCCGGAGGCTTTTTCGTGTGCGCACCTCATGGGCTGCGGTATCCTGCCAGGGCACTGCAAAAGAAGTGGCGTCCAGAACCCACGGCTGCGCACCAAGTACAGCCCGGAAGAAGAGCTCAAGGTCGGCCACATTCGTTGCGATGGGACCAGCAGATGCCACGAGGCCTGGAAGCCCCTCGAGAGATGGCATAGACTGACCGGCATACGGCACGCGCCCGCTCGTCGGCTTAAAGCCGTAGTCACCACAGCACAGTGACGGGATGCGGATCGAACCGGCAATATCGGTGCCCACGCCCAAGACAGAGCCCCGAAAGGCCACCAGGGCGCCTTCGCCACCAGAAGAGCCACCAGCAGTCAGGTTGAGCTTGCGCGGATTACGTGTCCGGCCAAAAACGTTATTCTCCGAATCGGCCGTCTGGACAGTCAGCGCCTCCACTTTAGTAGAAACACAATAACTCGAATACACACCATTAGAGTCTGTGGAATGTTCGTCTTGACGTATAGCACAGCGCCGAGACCGAGAAGCAGCTCGACCAGAGCCCCGTTCGTGGCCGGTACCGGCCGGTTGATAAACGAGACGTATCCGAGGGTCGAGGGGATGCCCGCAATGTTGAAAGAGTCCTTTAAGCTGATCGGAAGGCCGTGCAAGGGACCGATCACTTTGCCCTCCTTGGTCAGGTAGGCATCTAGAAACTTGGCTCGCTCCTGAGCCTGGTCAAAGAACATTTCGGTCAGGCAGGAGAGCTGCAAGGTCAGAAGAAGATACGTATGAAACTGCGCGGTCCTGCAATTACAGTTGCAAACATACCAGTTGTTGCGCAATGGCCGCCCGCTTCGAGAACGCCACGGTGACCTCGAGGGCCGTCATCTCACCGGATGCCATCTTGGCCACCAGGCGGGCTGCACTGTGGCTTTCCGTAATATCGAGCTCGCGCGCCGATAGAATCTTACTCTCGCGCAGAATCGGCGAATTGTCCAGGCTCTGCGACGAGTCCAGTGACAGGTCCACAGTGGCCAACAGCGCCGCGGGAATGCGCCAAGCCTGTGGGATAGCTGCCTTTATCTGCGCCTTCTTCGCCGCGACTATCGTCTTCCATGGCGGCGGCTCCTCTGCTTGCTTCAAGATCACAGAAGTAGACCCCGTGGCAGAAAGGACAACGGCAGTCATTCTGTCTGATTTCTTCTCCGTCTTCCGTGGCTGTTTGGTCTTGGGAGTAGATACGGGAAATAGACTGTCGCGTGGATACAACAAGGAGTATTTCCCTAGGGCATAGTGTAACCACGACGGAGTGAACCATTAGGTTATATAGCCCGCACCTTTTAGACCAAATCTACCAGTCACGAATAAGAATTTCTATAACCAATTGCAAGTAGAAGCGCGCGGCTGCTTGCGAAAGATACAGCTATCTCCACAATCAGCTGCCGCTGTCAAATTGGCTATTCTGAATAAATGTGGAATTCACTAACTAAGCAAGAGAAGCCAGCGGCGCAGTTCTACACCCTTACTACCAACACCTTAAGTACACGAAAAGAGGCCAGATATCCGCCTAATTCTTACACTTCCTTAGTCACCGTAATGTCCGGTACCGGATCGTGAATCTAGCGAGAGGATTACCCCTTTAGGTTAGATGTAATTACAGGAACGCAGGGATTAGGGCAGCGTAGTAGGCTCGCAGACTTCCGGGATTTAAAGCGGTTTGGTATAGCAGTAGTATGGGCGGATTACGTGTAGCGCGGCACTTAACACACCCCTTTAAATCTGTAATTTGTTATTTAGGGGTCTGCTAGCCTTTGTAATAGTTAGAAAGAAGGAAAGAAAGAAAGTAAGTTAGTAGAGGCTGGTTAGCAGCCTTTGTAGTTAAAGTTTAATTAGGTTAGGAGGCGTAGACTTTATAAAGTTTAATTAGGCGTAGAGAGAGTTAAATCTTTTAAAAGGGTTATAGTTATACGTAATTTACGTAAAGGTAGCTTAGTAATACTATATCTTAAGTATCCTAATAAAGTCTTTGTGTTTTTAAAGAGGTAAGGGCTTAGTAAGACCGTTAGCGGCTATTTTATTAGTTTTAATTTACTTAATTATAAGATCTCCCTTAGTAACGACTTTATAAAGCTAGTAGTAATAAATATTAATATAGTAAACCTTAGTTAACTAAGTATTAGTAGTAAAGGACGGTTTAGTAAGGCGTACTATTTAGTAGTTGTTATAAAAAATTATAAGCGTTTTATTATTAAGTTTAACCGTAAGGTCCGTTAAAAGGCGGTATAACGTAATAGTCTCTTTTGCTATTACTACTAGCGCTAAGAATTTAGCTTTAGTTAATAAGGTGCTAACTAATAGCTATTTTCTTACCTTTTAAAGTATTAAATAGCTAAAGAGGAAGATTACGTAGTTATAAAATAATCTTTAGTTAGGTATATTGTTTATAAAGGCTATATTTAAATATACCTTAAGATTAAGTTCTTTATAGTTAGTAAAGTAGTAAAGAGTTAAAGACTTCGTTACTACTATATATTTAAGTAAGTAGTAATTTAGCTAATCCTACTAAACGATAAGATTAGCTAAGAAGTAAAATAAGAAGGTAGAAGTAAATACTACGTTAACGCAAGTAATTATCGTAAGATATAGGTTTTCTTTATTAATCTCGTAATATTTATAAATTTAATTAAGCGTTACTTATTTTGTTAAAGGCGTAATGTCTTTAGTTTGTAAAGAGTTAAGAAATAAAGTCCTTAAAAGATTACGTAAGTTGCCCTTAATCCTATACTTCGTTATAAGGCGGTTAAGGTAGGCTTCTTAAAAAAGGTAAAGTTTACTAACGCTATTAAAGATAAGGTTAATATTAAAGAACTACTACATAGTCCCTTTAGCCTTAAGCTTAATTATAAAGGGGTAGGTAGTTAAGGACCTAAAGCCTTATTATACTAAGCTTAGGGAGACCTGTAAAGGGTTATAAGGGGCGGGGCCTAATCGCTAAGTAATATAAGGGGATAGTACTAGCTACGGCGAGATATAGCGTAAGGGGGCTATAGTCTCTAGCGAGGATCGCCGGAGGGGTTTTACCCTGCTTAGCGACGCTCGCTAGGCGTTAGTACTTTTATACGCCGAGGCTCGCCGTAGGGTAGTACTTTCGTCTGCTAAGGCTCGCTATAGATTGGTAACTCTGCTTACCGAGGCTTAGTAGGAAGCAAGGCCTTAGATTTTAAAAAAGTATAAGGAAGCTTATACTACCTTAAGGCTATTATAATTATATATATCTTCCCTTTTATAGTAAAACTAATAAGGGGGTAAGTAAAAGTCTTTATATTACTTTACCCTTATACTTACGCTACTTATCCTTTTATACTTATTTTACTTTATAACTTATAACGCTAGTTACTCTTTTATAATTTTTTTACTTTTACTTATTAAAGAATTATAAACTATTATAATAGTAAGTACTTAAACCTTTTCTTAAGAAGATTAAGTAACGTTAAGCCTTAGCTATACCTTAACTATAATAACTATATTTAAAGTAACTACGCCTTAGCTAAAAGCAGCTATTATAATTAATACCTTAAAGCCTTTACTCCTTAGCTTAGCTCCTTTAGTTACCTTTAGCAACTTAGGCTATAATACTACTAATCCGCTATTTATAGCCTTTACCCTAAAATAGCTCGCCTTACTCGCTTAGCTCTTTACTACTAATAGTAAAACCGCGACTCTTTATCGCTATTAACTAGCGCTTATACTTAAATATACCGTAGCCGTCCTAACTATAAACTTTATAGCTACTAAGATCGAAGATTAGCTACGCTACGTTAAAACTATAAACGACGAGGAAAATAAAGCTAACTTATAAAAAATTATTTAGGCCTTATAAAAGGTAAACTTAAAGGTTGTAAAATACTAGTAAGAATACTCCTTTAAGCTTACTAAGGAAGGACTTAAGACCTTAACCTAAGCCTACTTTATAGAATTCGTTTAAGGTAAGTACTTTAACCTAAAATAAATAGAATTTAAGCTTTAAAAGACTATATATAGCGCTTATTAAAAGCTTAACGAATTACTAAAGTAGTTTTACTACTATTAAGTAGTCCCTTATAAAAGGTTAAGTAAATATAAGTAAAACAACCGTACTCTCGCCTTTAATTTTTATAATTATTTATTTCCTTTTATACGTTAGGAACTACGCTAATAACGCGTTAAAAACGAAGACGCTAGGTTATTAGCTATTAAAGCGGAGATTTATTAGTAAAACAACGTTACCTTATAACGTAAACCTAAACTTAAATAAGGTAATAGTTAGAAAGCGTTTAATAAAAGACTTAAGGTAAGAGATAATAAACGTAGTTACTAAGCAAGGTTTAACAATGCCTTAGTAACTAATAGCAACTCTTCGTTACCTATATTTAAAAAGGCTCGCTTCTTAACTATAAAGCTAAACAACATCCTTAGTAGTAACTACTATACTTATAGTAAGCTTAGTTACTACTTTAATAAATACCTTAATAAGGATAAAATCCCTTTTACTACGGTTAGCGTAGTAAGAGTTATAATAAAAAACTAAACTAACTTAAAGGTCGACTTAGGAAACGAATAGCAGTAGACGACTCCGTCTCCTTTACTACTACGCGTAAACGACGGAAAAAGAAATAACTTATAGTCGACCTTCTAATATTAGCTAAAGTATATATTTATAGCCTAACTAGTACGCCTACTTTAGCCTTTATTAAACTAAATTTAGGTGCTACCGTCTTTATTATTAGCTAAAGCTAGGCTTAAAAGCTACGGCTTTAGCTAGTCCTTATTAGTATACCCCTTTTTAACGTCGCTAACAGACGACTAATACGTATTTATAAGGTATACTAGGTTTTACTAACTATTACTAATAATAATAGTATATAATAACGAGTAACTATTTACTACTACGTAACCTACCGTAGTAAGGGCGCCGCCCTTATCCTTTTATTATAATTTAAAATAGTAGCCTTTAGTATCCTTATTAATAATCTAAACAATAATTAGTAGTACGGCTCTTACGTAGTTAAAACAACTAAAGCGTTTACTAAGCTCGCCCTTTATAAGCCTTAAGTATTTATAGCTACTATTTTAGCCGTCTCTTTTATAGCTAACTTAACTATCTCTTAAATAGCTACTATATTACTAAACGAGCTATTAATAGGTTCCCTTAAAGAACTAAACAATACTAAACTTAAGAAGACTCCGCTATTAGCCTACCTTTATAATTACGCTAACGTCGCCTTTAACGCAACTATTAAAAAACAACCCTTACTTAAGGGCGCGGAATACGCTATTAAAACAACTAATAAGGAGAAACCCTTATTTAAGCCTTTTTACCCCTTGTTCGCTACTTAGTTAAAAAAGCTTAAGGAATACTTAGAGGAGAATTTATAAAATGGTAGGATTAAGCCTTCTACTAGCTTAGTAAGGGCTCCTATTTTATTTATACCTAAAAAAGATAGTACCCTCCGCCTTTACGTTAATTATTAAGGATTAAATCGAGTTACTATTAAGAACCGTTACCCTTTTTTATTAATTAAGGAACTAATAAACCGCTTAAGAGGCGCTTACGTATACTTAAAAATAAATTTAAAGAATGTATACTACTAAATCCGTATTTACGTAAAAGACTAATAGAAAACAGCTTTTTATACTTAGTATAGCTACTTTAAATATACTATTATACCTTTTAGCCTTATTAACGCGCTAGCTACGTTTTAAGTATATATTAATTACTACCTTTTTAACCTCCTTAATAACTACTATATTATATACCTTAACAATATCCTTATTTACTTTAATTTAAAAGAGGAATACTAGTAGTACCTTTAATAAGTATACTAGCGCCTTTAAGAGGCTAAGCTCTATATTAATCTAAAGAAGTGCTAATTCTTTTAAACCTAAGTAGACTTCCTTAGCTACGTTATTAGGATTAACAGGGTTAGTATAAACTTAATAAGGGTAATAGCTATTAAAGACTAGCTAACCCTAAAGTTGTATTATAACGTATAAGTTATACTTAGGTTCGCTAATTTCTATCGCTAGTTTATTAAACATTACTTATACGTTATAGCCCTTTTAATAGACTTACTTAAAGGAGGCTAAGTAAGTAAAAACTTTAGTTCGTTTTATTAGGAAAAGCGATAAGACGAAGCCTTTAAGTAGCTAAAAAGCGCTTTTTAATTAACTACTATTTTATACTACTAAGACCCTTTACGCTTAACCTACGTTAAGACTAACGCTTTTAAAGTCGTTATTTTAAGCATTTTAACTTAATAAGTAAAGGATCGCTAAAGGCTTATAGCTTATTAGTTATATAAGCTCTTTAACACTAAGACTTAATAGGTAATAAAATAATAAGAACTCTTAGCTATTATAAAAAGCTTAGAGTAATAAAAGTACTACCTACTTAGTCTACTTAAACTATTCCTCGTCTTTACTAACTACTAAGCCCTTATAAGCGTACTTAAATCCTTAGCCTAAGACCTTAATAAACAACTTATAAAATAAGTTTACCGCCTTACTATCTTCGACTTTTACGTAAAACACCGCTTAAGCGTTCTTAACCTCGCCGACGGGCTGTTCCGTCGCCTTAACTATACTAATTAAGTAGTCTTTGTTACTAACATCCTCCTTACCCTACTAAAGAAACTTAATATACTATAAGAGTTACTTAATATAATGCGTAAGTAAATCGCTGCTTTACTATATTAATAAAAGGAGACTAACGCAGCTTATAAAATAATTAAACGAATTAAAAAGGCTATAGTTAGCGGCTTACTTAACGTTATTACTACCTACTAATAAACGTAGCTTCCTTTAAACAAAGACTAAGAAGAGATTAGCTTAGTATAGCTTACTATCCCCTTTTTAGTTATAACTTAAATAGTCGGCCTTATTAGCCCGTAAAAAGAAGAACCCTTTAAAGACTTATGCTTTATAGTTAAACCCTTATAGTAATAAGACGCTTAACTTTAGTAAGCTATTTAAAAGATAGTTTAATATAGGGGGAGTTATAACGGGTATACTCTTAACGCGTAAAGCACCCTTTTTTATAAGGGACGACTAGTTATCCTAAGAAAAGCTACCCTTTATAAAGAACTCTTATATGTATACTATAACTACCCTTAAGCTAAGTATATAAGGAGAAACAAAACCTTAAAACTCTTATTTTAAAAATTTTACTAGGTTAACGTAAAATAGGACGTAGATTAGTATATACGCTCTTACTTAATTTACTAAGGGACTTAAAGGCTTTAACATAAGCTATATAAGTAGCTATAATCTTTACTACTTTTAAAACACCTTTTTTAAGAAATTAGTATAGATTTCTTTATAAGGCTACTACTAAGTTTTAAACTTAATAAAAGAACGTATACCTTTATCCTTATAATTATTAATCGCTTTACTAAACTAGCGCTTTTTATCCTTACTACTAAGACGCTTATAGTTATAGGTTTAGTAAGACTACTATACTAATACGTAAAGTACTAATTTAGCTCCTTTAAGGGCATTATTAGTAACTATAATAAACTATTTACTAGCTAATTTTAAAAAGAGTTTACTTAAGCCTAATCTATTAAAGGGCGGATATCGACCGCCTACTACCCTTAAATAAATAAGTAAACAAAACGAGTAAATTAAACTATTAAGAAATACCTTTATACTTATTACTTAAAATACTCTAAGGCTTAGATAAGGATCCTTTAAAACGCAGAGTTTACTACTAATAAATAGTACGTACGCTACTATAAGCGTGTCTTTATTTAAGGCCTTATATAAATACTATTTACGGATAGTAAGTTACCTCCTTCTTTATAAGACTTAGGTATAAGGAGTAATTAAAAGGTTACGTAAGCTAAAAGAGATTTATAAAAGCGTTTATAAATATTAAAAGTAAGCGGTAGCTATATAAGCTAAGTATTATAATTAGCGCTACTAACCTTAGGAGTACGTAGTTAAGCAACGTATAAGCTTATTAACTAAGAACTTCCGCTTTAAGATTAGTTATAAGCTAGCTTTAACGTATATCTTTGTCTATATACTATAACGAATTAGTAAGTAAGCTTATAAAGTCCGCCTACCCTTCGTCTACTATTAAATCTACGACGTTTTTCTAGTCTCCCTACTAAAGCCTTAGGTCGATAAGATAAAGAACATAAGCCTTAGCCCCTTCCTTAAATTAGGTAAGAAGGAGGAAGAATTTAAGGTTAAGTAAATTATAACGTATAAAAGGGAAAGAGACGAGACGTAGTACCTTATTAAGTAAAATAGCTAGCTTATAAAGTATAACTCTTAAAAACTTAAGGAGCACCTTAAAAACGTAAAAGGGGTACTATAAAAGTATTATAAGAAATACTAAAAAAGATATAAATAGTAAGACGAATAAGTAGTTAAGTAGTACTAAAAAAGAATTACTTTTACTACCTTTTAAGCGCTTTATAGCGCTACGTTTATTATACTACTTAAAACTTAAGCCTTTTTAAAGGCTCCTCCTTAGTACTAATAAACACTATATTTATTACGTCCTTTACGTTTATAGCTACCTCCTTATACTTATTATTATCGCTTATATTTACTACTTATTAAAAAGGTACTAGTAATATACTAACCCGCTAATAAGCTAAGGACAAGAGCGCCGTCTAAACTCGCTTTACGCTTAACGACAAAGGTTTACTCTACTAAGGTCGACGCCTAAGCGTTACTAGCACTTTAAAGGGGCTAAGAAATACTTAAGTAAACGTAGCTAATAAGGGTTTACGCCTAATTTACGCTATATTATTTAACGTTACCTTTATAGCGCGCGCTACTATTTTAGTAGTAATTAAGGTTAAAACTAACCCCCCTTCGTCGCTACCCTAAGTAACTACTAAGCCTACGCTACGGGCCGCTACCTACCTTAAAGCTACCTATATATTATTTAAAAGGGGACAGGCCCTCTCCTTTAAAAAGCTAACGGCTTTAAGCACTACTACGTAATAAGTAAACTAAGCTATAAACTACTTTATTTAAAGGCATTTATTAGCGAAATTAGCTACTATAGTAGTTAAGATGCTACTACTAGTAAACAGCTTATCTTACCTAAGTATTAGTCCCTTCGTCCTTATACTTATCTAACTATAAGCAATACGTACTAAAGCGGCTACTGCTACTACTAACTTAAACACTTTTAATAACCTAAATAGGTTCTTTTTAACAAAGCTACTAAGTAAGAGCAAAGCTGTCTTAACGGCTTCGTAGGCTATATACGTCCTTTACACCTTATTAGCATAATTTATAACTAAAGGAGTATAAACTCCTAACTTCCTACCTTGCTAGTAGGGCGGCGAGGAGCCGGGTTTATAAACGAGACTCGGCTACTAAGGTAGCGAGTGCTTTAAGCATAAAGTAGCTACTGCTTATAAGGACTACTACTTAAAGGTTAGTTACGTAGCTAAAAGCTTAGTAAGCCTAGGTTAAACGATTTATAGCTTCGAAGGCTTAACGCATATTAGGCGTTAGTAGTAAGACGTTAAACGCTGCTTATATTTAAAAAAGCCCTTAACGTAAGATCTCCGCTTAAATAGTTATAGCGTAGTTTTAAATAGCTACGGCTACGCTAAGGAAGGGCTAAGGAAGCTAATAAAAAGGGTATTACCGTTAGCAACGTATTACTACTAAGGGTAATCCGCTTACTTACTAGCTAGTACCTATAGTTACTTATACTATAAGAGGTATAGCGTAACAACTTAGCTAACTACGTAACGTAGTTATAAAACTATATGTTTAAGTAGGCGGTACTTATATATATATAATAAAGGGGGAACCCTCTTTAAAACTAAAATCTAGCTATAAACGTAAGGAATTACGCGTTAAGCAGCTTATACTATCTTAGGTACGCATTATATAGCGAGACCTTTAAGCTAAGCAAAACCTATAAGGCCTCGCCTATAACTATTTCTAAAGTTATAATCTCCTTAACTACCTTAGCGGCAGCCGCTGCCGCCGCTATCCGTAAGTAAGTAACCTTTCTTTTAAGGCTTATAGCTTAGCAAAGTTTAAAAACAATAAGCGTTAACTATACTTACATTAATAATAATAGCTATAGCTTTACCCTTAATAAAGCAACTTACTAAGATGTAAGGGTAGAGATTTAAAGAAAGACTAAGGGCGAAATAAAATAATAAACGCGCGTAAAATTAAAAAGGACGCTTAATAAAAGGAAAGAGGAAGAAAGGAAGAGGGGTAAATAAGGCTACGTAAATTATTTGTTTACCTCTTTTTAAATTTTAGCGAAACTTATACTTACGTACGCGCTAAAGTCGTATTACTAAAAAGGAGACGAAAACGCTATAATAACAAAGGCTACTTAAGCTAGTAAAGGATACTTATTACTATAAGCGTTAAAAGCCTTAATCGCTACTTAAAAGGATGCTTAAAACTAAGTATACTAAGCTATAAGAATTAAAGAAGTTTAACTTACTATAAGTAACCTTATTACTATATATAAAAAGCTATATAAAAAGGACTAATAAACATAGCGTATACGTAGTAACGACGTTTACTTAATTTATATAAGTAAAGAGGGCTTAACTATAAGGGAGTCCGCTTATTAAGATATAAGCGTTTAAGTAGAAGATTTATAGCAATTAATATATTCTACTAAAGATAACTATAAAAAGTATTAATATATACTACGTACTATAAGCCGCTTAATTCTACGTAATTAGTAAGGCTTAGCTATATAAAGTAATTTATAAGATTATAAGTAACTAAGTAAATAGTTTATAGCAACTAACCCTTAAAGGCGACTAGCGTTATAACGCCGCTTTA
This sequence comes from Leptographium radiaticola, assembly GCA_019925535.1. Lineage (NCBI taxonomy): Eukaryota > Fungi > Ascomycota > Sordariomycetes > Ophiostomatales > Ophiostomataceae > Leptographium > Leptographium radiaticola. The sequence goes on along the minus strand of JADHKK010000040.1, from coordinate 13,290 downwards.
AGTTAGTAGCGGGTTATCTTAATAAAGCTAGCCTAAGACCTTACGCCTTATTCCTCCTTCTTTATTATAACAAACCTTATAGCTTAAGGATAAGCGCGCCTAAGAGAGGGGTTAATTATAAGGGAGTAAGTAGTTAAAGACCTAAAGCCTCGTTATACTAAGCTTAGGGAGACCTATAAAAGGTTATAAAGGGCGAGGCCTAATCGCTAAGTAATATAAGGGGATAGTACTAGCTACAGCGAAATATAGCGTAAGGGGGCTATAGTCTTTAGCGAGGATCGCTAAAGGGGTTTTACCCTGCCCGGCGACGCTCGCCGGGCGTTAGTACTTTTATACGCCGAGGCTTGTTATAGGGTAGTACTTTCGTCTACTAAGGCCCGCTATAAATTAGTAACCTTACCCGCCGAGGCTTAGCGGGAAGTAAGGCTTTAGATCTTAGAAAAGCATAAGGAAGCTTATGCTGCCCTAAGGCCGTTATAATTATATATATCTTCCCTCTTATAGTAAAACTAATAAGGGGGTAAGTAAAAGTCTTTACGTTACCTTACCCTTATACTTACGCTACTTATCCCCTTATACTTATTTTACTTTATAACTTATAACGCTAGTTACCCTTTTATATTAATCTTTGCTATTAGTTTAACGTAAACGTTGTCTTAATAAGCTTAGTACTTATTATAAAAGATTACGCTAATATTATTAACGTAGAAAAACAGCGTAACCTTTTTATTTAATAAAATATATAAACTTTTTAAAGGTTTTATAAATCCTAAGCTTTAGGCGACGGTAATTAGCTTTTAATATTATAAGGTAAGAGACTATTAAAGGCTATAAAGCCCTTTTTAAAGCTTTTAGTAGTATCTTAGTTAGTTATATCTTAGTAGTATATATATATAAACTAGCGCATTAATCTCTACTTACGTAAAGGTAGAAATTACGTTAAATTATAGTATTTAAAGCTAAAATCTAACTATAATTATAAGTAGGATTTAAATATAACTAATTAGCGGCGTTATAGTATAGTTATTTAACTAATTTAAAAGCTTAAGATCCCCTTTAACTACTAGCCTTACTTTATAGCGTTAAAGGTTGTTAAATTCGTTAAATTTATAAGTAAAAACCTATTTTAACGGTATTATATTATCTTATAAGCCTTAGTAAATCCTAATCTCTTTAAACGTATTTACTTACTTTAAAGTATTTAATTTAACTTTTATTATAGTCTTAAAGTCCTTATAAAGCGAGTACCTTAGTAGTTCTTTATAAAACTTTAGTAGCGGCGGTAGGTTTACTTAATTACGTCTTTTTACCGTAAAGAGAGCTATGTTTATTACCGGCGTTGCAAGCATTGTAATTACTAGTAAGAGTAGACGGTTTAGCGTCCTACGCGCTAATTACAATCGTTCGGAGCGTTGTAACAGCTTATTAAAGGGAGGAGGTTAGCGTACGCGTCGTCTTGTTATAGGAGGAAGAGGAAGGATTTTAGCTTCTTGTCCCTTTTCGGGGTACGCTAGCTAGCTAGCCTCCTCCTCCCGCTCTACGAAGTGCGTCGTAGGTAGAAGGGGCCGTGTGTCCTCCTCCTCCCCTTTTATAAAGGGTATAGTAAAGAGAAGGGGCTAGCTAGCCTTTGCTTCTTTTATAAATTACGTAGTAGGTAAAGGAGGAGGAAGAGAGTTATCTTACCCTTTTAGGATAGGCGTTAACTCTAAAGTAGCCTTTAAGGTCGGCTAAGCTAATTTTACTTCTTACGGTTTCGCTTTTTCTAAGCCTTTAATTAAGATAATAATTATATCTTTGTATTTAGCTAAATAAGCTAATTCTAAAGACGTAAGTTGTAGAGGATTTTAATTAGTATTTATAGCTTTATTATCGCTTATAGTCTAAGTAGATCTTAGTATTAATGCTTTGCTTAAGGAGTAGATTTTTAAGATTTTAAACGTAATTATAGTAGTCCTTACGTCTTACGCTTTAATTAGCTAGTTTTTAAGATTTTTAAGAATTACTATATTAGTAATTTTAAAGTTAGTAAGAGTTTAATTAGTTATTACCCCTTTAAATAGTATTGTTTATACTACTATAACGCTTTAAATTACGTTATAATTCTTTAGCTAAAGTATAAAATTAGGGTTAGTAATACGCGTAGGCTGCGGTTTTTATAGCGGCAGCGTATAAAAGAGGGCCTTATTAAAGGTAACGTAGCTACTTATAATTACCTTATTAAGTAAAGGCACTTAAATCTAGTATTAAGTAGAGGATTAGTAGCTAATAAGGTAGCTAATATAAGCGTAAAGCTTAGTCTTAAGGTCTCGTTTATAAGTATTAGTAAGCGCCTTTGTTATTAAGGGGTAGGCTTTATAACTATAAGCCTTTAAGTGCCCGATTTTCGGCTTAATCTAATTAGGCGTAAGGTTATAATACTTAGGATTATACTCCTTTAGCTACGTAAATAGCTGTTAATATAGTAATCCCTTTATTGCTATAGTAGTTTTATTATAAATATAAATAGCTGCTATCTCTGCCTTATCTTAAAGGTTTATAGGTAGGCCGCTATAAAGTAGTATAGTACGCCCTTTAGTACTAATTAGTCCTCTTACCCTTTCGGCCTAGCTATTTTTTACTAAAGTATAAGGGTTAAAAGGTTAAAATACTATTCCTTTAGTTTAAAGGGCAGCCTTTATAAGGCTACTACTTAAGAAGATTTAATCTAAGTCTTTATAAATTACGTAAATTACTAAGTCGTACTACCGTTGCGTTTAATTATTAAAATTTAGTAGGAAGTTAAGTATACTAGCCTAATCCTTAAAACTAAAGGTTTTCCCTTTAATGTAGCTAGTATTTAGGTATTTAATTAAGGCTAGCATTGTATAGCTGTCTTAGCTAGGATTAAAGAAGAAGAAATTAATTAAAACTTTAGAAAACGGCGCCTTATTTATAGTAACGATTTTAGCCTTACTATTAACCTTTATTACCTTACTAATAGCGTAAGCCTTGCATTTAACTATAGTTAGACCTTATAAAGGAGTTAAGCCTAATCGCTTTAGGACCTCCTTTATAGCTTTTAGTCTTACGTAGGCTAGCCTTTAGTACTAAAGAGTAGGATACTTTTACGCTTAATTAAGCCGTTACTAAAAGCGCGTATTCGCTATATTCCTAATCTAAAGTTTAATTAAGAATAGCTTAATTTAAAGTCTATTTAAGAATAGTATTTAAAGTTTAATTAGGAATAGCTAAATTTATAAAAAAAGCGGCTACCTTAACCTTTTAAGGTTAGACGTTAAGGTAGGTAAGTCCTCTTCGTTACTTTAGTTTAGTAAAGTGCGTCTTACTACTATTGTCCTCTTTATAGTAAATTATCTTTATCTTTTAGTTTTAAAAAAGCTGCTTTTTATTAAGTTAAAGCGTTATAATTAGGTTTAATAGGAAGTTTTTATAAAAGAGAGCGTTTTTAAGCGTTAACGTAGCCTTATAGCCGTTAAAGGGTTTTAATTCTAGCTTAACGCTACCTCTTCTTATAATCCTAACTAGTCCGTTGCTTATCCCTAACTCCTTAGTCTAAGGAGTTAGATTTATAAAAAAGCTAGCGTTATTAAAGACGTAAGCGCTTACGCCGGAGTTTGCGATAATTTAGTCCTTATTAACTAAATTGTTTTCTTCTAACGCGTTAAAGGCGACTCTTATAAAGCTAACCTTCTTATCCCTTTAAGACTAATTAATCTTCTCCTTCTAACTTATAATCTTTTCCTTATTTTTAAAAACTACTAGCTAATTTCGAATTACGGCTTTATCGCCCTTTACTAGCTAATTAGTAAGCTAAGAGGTTGTTGGTTTCTAGATTTACTTAGCTAAGTTTTATGCCTATAAGAGTATAACCAGTACCGTTAGATAGCGCAGGCTTGGCGCTCCACAACGATATACGGTTTATACCGATACGCTTAGTGGGCGACCTGTTATAGCCGATACCATTTAGGTAGGTCCTTATAGGCCTTATAGCGCTTCGGACCGCTAAGCTACAGCGCATAGCAGGACCTACAGCGCATTAGTTTACTGCCTAGACTACAGCGCCCTCCAGCGCTTAGTTAATAGCTAAACCTACAGGACCTACGGCTAAGCCTACGGGCAAGGTCCGCTAGTCCTATTTCGGTATAGCGTACTTCTAAATGCGGTGCGTTACCTATACCATGGTTACGTTACCTACCCCTCCTCCTGCAGTGCAATAAGTAGGGGATTTTCCTACCTTTTAATTGTAAATAGAGTAGCCATCTTAATACATGGTTTTTACGCCTAAATCTTCATAGTTTAAATGCTTTATCGATTTACGCACGAAATCTATTAATTCCGCACATATTTTATTATCGCTAGACCGCCTACCGAATACGTACTAGCGTACTAGCAATTCTACGATTCTTACATAGTAGCAACTCTAATTTCGTGCTACTACCGCTGAAATCGCTGTTACCGTTACCTACGACCCTGCGACCTACCCTATACTACGCTACGCCTACTCTTATTAGCTTAACGACGTTACACGGTGTCTTAGTCTCTAAAAGATAGTAACTGCTTACTACTTTTCGGACGATTTTAACGATTTTAACGATATTTCGACGGTTTTTAATCGGATTTTTACTAAAATACCTTTATCGAAAAGCGCTAAATTTAGGCTTCTCTACTTTTCTAAAAAATCTCTACTTTTTAGAAAATTTAGCTATATATAGCTACCTTTTTTAAAAAATCTCTACTTTTTTTAAAAAGCAGCTACTTCTTTAGGTTAACTACCTTTTCGTTGCCCCTTTAACGGATATAAGTTACTACACCTTTAAAAACACCTTGTTTTTACCTATTTTTTTACTAGATTTACCTATATTTACTGCAATAATAGGCGGAGCTAAGTTTAGTTATAAACTGCTTTTTAGTACCGAGGACTACGTCCTTTAGGCCTAGCGTTGCTAGGCCTACTTAGATATTAACGACGTAAGAGAGGCTATAGTCTATAACTACCTCTAGGCTTATAAGCCTAAGCAACCGCTTATTTAACCGCTAGTTTTAGTAGTAATCCTAAAGATTATAAGCTTTGCTACTACTACTAGCAACCTACCTTTAACGGCTACTGCTTTTAGTAGCTAAGCCGTACCTCCCCCCTCCTCTTAAGCTACTCTAATAGAGTTAGACGATAAGTATACAAAGGAGGAGAAGGACCTCCTTAAAAGGAGGAAGGTTAATAGAAAGGCTCTTAGCTATATTAAAAGTGCCGTTTTAGACGGGCCTTTAGTATAGTTAACCTTTATAAAGAGTGCCTTCGTTGCTTAGAAGACCTTAAAAAACCTTTATAATAAGGAGGGCTTTACCTCTAATTTTATAGTTTAAAAGGCTATGCTAAACCTAAACGTTAAAAATTTAGCGTCTACTTAGGACTACGTTAACAAGATGAAAAATCTGTTAAACAAGCTTAAAAGCAGAGATTAAAAGCTTCCTACTTCCTTTCTTTTAGGGATAATCCTTTATAAGCTAGGATCTAAGTTTAATAACTTTATCTCTACTACCTCCTAAAACCTTTAAAAGGAGGAAGGTTATTTAACCGTAGATACGCTTTTTTAAGCTATCTTAGAGGAAGATCGCCGCCTTTCTATTAGAAAGAAAGAAGACGGCGGTAATAAAGCCTTTACTACTAAAGAAGGGGTCCTACTTAACTAAGGAGGTAAGATAGAAAAGTCTAAAAAATTAAAGGCTTAGAAGAAATCTACTAGAGTCTTCTATAAGCGCTGCTAAAGCGTTACACATAACGCTAAAAAGTGCTAGGTACTACACCCTTACCTTAGGCCTAAGAGGTTTAGAGACGATTTAAAGGACGAGGATAACTCCCCTCCGCCGTTTAAGAAGCCTACTAAAGGTAAGGCTAAAGGAAAGGAATTAAAGGGAGAAAAGGTCCTAATCCTACCTAAGGGCGGGCCTAAGGCTACTAGCTTACCTTTACCTTCTTATTTATTCGCTTTATCTAAAACTTTATTAGTTACGTTTGCTTTAGACTTAAACCTTTTAGATTTAGAGTAAGTAAGTAGATTTAAACCTACTAGGTTTAACAAAGTGCTAGAAACACCTTTGTTTGCGTCTAAAGGGCAAAAACTAATAACTAGTAACTTAGCTTTAAATTTTAGTGTACCTAGCCTATTTAGTGCTTTACCTATTTTTATAACTAAGGCTAGTAAGTTGTTACACACGCTAAAAGTTAGTAACAAGCGGGCTAATTACTATACTAAGTTTGTTTTAGACTATGCTTTAACCAAACATGTAATTACTAATAAAAAATATTTTATTTCCTTTTAAAAGAAGCCCTACTAGGCTAACTAGGGGAAAGCCGCCTCCCTACAGATCTTAGGAGTAAGAGACGTATTATTACGCTTTTGTAATACTAACGAAGTTAGACGGTTTACCGACTGCTTATACGCGCCTAAAATAGGGTATAACCTTATTAGCACGCAGCGGTTAAAAGGCTTTAACGTCCTTCTAAGCCTTACGAAGGGAGTTATTTTTAGTGCTAAAAACCCTGAAAATATACTTACAACGGCTTATATTAAAGACCGTTTATTTTAAACTATAGTTAAGGTTATTAAGCCGAAGACTGCGCTAACGGTACTAGCTTTAAAAGTTAGTAAAGTTAGTAAAGAGACTAGTGTAACGCTACATACGTTGTACGAGCGCTTAGGCTACATTAACCTTAATGCCCTTAAGCAAGTCCTAAAGGCTACAACTACTACAAGGACTCCCTTAGTTAGCCTTACAAAGGAAGTAGAAAAGTTTATACTTTAGTATAAAGTCTACCTTAAAGGCAAGGCTTTAAACAAGGTCTATAAAACCTCTTATAGTAAAAGGGATAATTATACCTTTCTAAAAAGGGTTTATAGTAACGTGTAGAGGCCTATACAGCCTCCTACCTTTTAAGGCTACCGTTACTTTATTACCTTTATAAATTACTCTACTAAATTCCTAGTAGTCTTCTTACTAAAGCATAAAAGCGATGCCTTTAAAGCTTTTAAGTAGTATAAAGCTATTATAGAAAACAACGCTAAAAAAAGGTTTATTAGAGCCTTATAAACGGATAATGGTAAGGAGTACGTTAACTCTAAGTTTACTATCTTCCTAAAGGATACGGGTATTAAACACTAAAATCCCCCTGCCTACACAAAGGAGCCTAACGGCCTACCTAAAAGGATTAACCTTACGCTACTTAACAAGGTGCGTTACTTACTACTTAGTAGCCGCCTACCTAAAGCGTTGTAGGGGGAGTTATTAAAAACTGCAGCCTATTTATATAATAGGACTCCTTATAGTTTTGTAGGCTTTAAAACGCCTTACGAATTATATAATAAAAGACTACTAAACCTTTCTTATTTAAAGAAAATAGGATCTACCGCCTATTACTTAGATAAGACGCCTAACCTTAATAAGTTAGAGCCTAGAGGGATTAAAGGGGTACTAGTAGGATATATAGAAGACATACGTTACTACCGTATCTATAACCCTATTACTAAATAAGTAATTACCTTTAGAGACGTAGTAGTTATCGAAGACCTAGAGCCTATAGCCCTTAAGGACCTAAGCCTAGACCTAGATACCCTTAGGAAGCTACGCCTTATAAAGGTAGGCCCTAGCGTGCTTAAAAGTGCGCTTAAACGGGTTAACGAGGAGGTAAGGCCTATACCTTTTAAACCTAATAAAAAGGTAGTAATAGAGATCCTTAGCGCCCCTTTTAGTACTAGCACCGAAAACGCTACGCTAAAAGAAGCTAGTACTGTTCTACAAACCTTTATTTAGCGCGCTAGTCCCGATTTAGATCTAAAGGATTTAAACGCAGAACAAGAGCCCTCCTTAAGATCTACGATCTTAGTTATAAATATTAGTAACCTTCCTAATACTTATAAACAGGCTATAAGTAGCTTAGACTCTACAAAGTAGGATTTAAGTATGCAAGAGGAGCTTAAGGCCTTAAAGGAATAAAATACCTACGATCTAATACCCCTACCTAACGGGCGTAAAGCCTTAGGGGGTAAATAGGTTTATACTATTAAAACAGATGCTAATAACAAGCTTATACGCTATAAAAGCCGTTAGGTAGTTTAAGGCTTTTACTAAGTCCTAGGGATTAATTACTTAGAGACTTTTACTACTACTTATAGGCCTAAAACTTACTATATAGTAATAACTATTATAGTAAAGTACGGTTAGGATATCTACTAATACAACGTTAAAAACGCCTTTGTTTATAGTAATATAAATAAAGAGATATACGTAGTACAGCCTAAAGGGTACAAATCTACGGATAAGGCCCTAGTTTAGAAGCTTAACAAGGCACTTTATAGCCTTAAATAGTTACCGTATTTGTAGTATAAGCACCTAAAGGATCTACTACTTAAAGAGGACTTTATAGTGTTCCCTTACGACGAGGTACTATTTTTAAACCCGAAGTCGAAGGTTATATTGCTTTATTACATAGACGATATCCTTATAACCGGCCTAAATAACAAAACTATTGCACAAATAGTAGATCGGCTAGCTACTAAGCTAAAAATTTTACCTCTAGGCCTACTATATACCTTTTTAAGGATAGAGTTTAATAGGCTAGATAAGCACTATTTTACGGTTAACTTAAATAAGTATACCGCTAGTATTATATACCGCTTTAGGAAGGGCTTTGTAAGGCATAGAGACACCCCTATACAACCGGGTATTAAGCTACGCAAAAATACCTTAAAACAAGCCTTATAGGCTAAAGTTACCTTTTATTAACAGCAGATTAGCGCTTTATTATACCTAGCCTTAAAGGTTAGAATAGATATAACTTATGCGGTTATAAAGTGCTCTTAATATATAGTAAATCCCGATTTAACCTACTTTCTAGCGCTAGATTAGGTTTAGGGCTACTTAAATAAGTACCCTACTTATAGGCAAGACTACTAAAAGGCTAGTGTTTTAAACGGGTTAATAGTCTATTTAGACGCTAATTTTATAAACGATATTAATAGTCGGAAGTTAGTTAGCGGTTACGTTAGCCTCTTAAACGGTAACCTAATTAGCTAGGCCTTTAAAAAACAAGAGATTATAACTCTTAGTAGTACTAAAGCCGAATACGTAGCTTTAAGGGAAGCTAGAAAAAAGGCAAAGTTTCTATAAGCTATAGTAACTAGTTTTAAAGAACTCCTAAAGTTAGTAATTACTACTAAAGGGCCTCCTATGCTTTTAAAGGATAATAAAGGTGTAATAAACCTATTAGAAACTTTATACTTTTATAACCGGTCTAAACACATAGATATTATCTATTACTAGATTTAAGACGAAATCCGTAAAAAAAGGCTAGGCATAGAACACGTCGGTAACTTAAAACAACTAGCTAACCCTTTAACTAAGCTAGTAGTAGTAAATAAGCTAAGGTTTCTTATACAAAAGCTTAGACTTAATATTTAAGAGTACTATAATCGTTACTAGGCATAACAGCCTTTTAAGGAGGTTAACAACTTCTTAAAACTTAGTAACCTACTACTTAGTCGTACGCTAGACTATTAAAGGAAGAGGTTAAGGTTTTTAACTTAAACAAAGTTTTCCTTATCCTTTAGGCACTTTATAACCTAAAAGGCCTAAGAAACGTATGTTTACACAATTAGCACTTAAGGCTAACTACCTTAGCGCGCTTAAGGGCATATACGTCTTTAAGAGATTAAGGTTTTTATATTTTTCCTTAATAAATAAGGGTTTTTATACTTTTACCCTTATAAACCGTCTAAAACTTCGAGGTTTTAACTTTTTTCCTTATATATCCTACTAAAGGGTTTTCTTTTTTCCCTTGTCCTAAAACTACGCTACTAAACCTTACTATGTTTGGTTTAAGGGGGTATGTCGGTTTCTAGATTTACTTAGCTAAGTTTTATGCCTATAAGAGTATAACTAGTACCGTTGGATAGCGCAGGCTTAGCGCTCTACAGCGATATACGGTTTATACCGATACGCTTAGTAGGCGACCTATTATAGCCGATACTATTTAGGTAAGGCCTTATAAGCCTTATAGCGCTTCGGACCGCTAAGCTACAGCGCATAGCAGGACCTATAGCGCATTGGTTTACTGCCTAGACTATAGCGCCCTTTAGCGCTTAGTTAATGGCTAAACCTATAGGACCTACGGCTAAGCCTACGGGCAAGGTCCGCTAGTCCTATTTCGGTATAGCGTACTTCTAAATGCAGTACGTTACCTACACTATGGTTACGTTACCTACCCCTCCTCCTATAGTGTAATAAGTAGGGGATTTTCCTACCTTTTAATTGCAGATAGAGTAGCTATCTTAATACATGGTTTTTACGCCTAAATCTTCATAGTTTAAATGCTTTATCGATCTACGCACGAAATCTATTAATTCCGCACATATTTTATTATCGCTAAACCGCCTACCGAATACGTACTAGCGTACTAGCAATTCTACGATTCTTACAAAGGTAATCTCTTAAGTAGGATAAAGGGTCTTAATCGCGTCTTAGTAAGGGCTATAAAAGCTAATTAGGTACCGCCTTTTATAAACGTTATAAGCCTCCTACTATAGTCCTTCCCTTTCTCCTTAAAAAAAGGCAAAGCCTACTACGCACTATTACAGCCGAAATTACGGGATTTAAAATTACGTAAAGTAGGTCCTAGCGCACGGACATTTTTAAACAACTACGTGCTTAGAATCTAGGTGCCCCGCTGTTCCTATAATTACGTGTCGACCCGCTTTTCAGGAATCCTAATTTCTTAGGATTCTAAGAACACGTAAGTGTCTACGTAACCTAGAAATTAGGTAACTAGCCGGAGACGGGAAGTACGTAATCCTAGATCTTATATATTATTGTATAAGGGCTTAACTATAGTTAAAGGAAGTAACTAACTTATACTTACTTTTTAAATATTTACTATTATCTTTGCTTACTATACGTACTACTTAGTTAAAGGCTATCTCCTTTATTTAAGGACTTTACGTACTATTTACGTATTAAAGCTATTTATAAATATTATAATATTTACGTACTACGTAATCTAACTAAAAAGGGTAACTATTTATAAAGGGTAGCTTTTATAAAGTACTATTTAAGCGGTCCTCCTTACGTAGCTTATTCTTACGCGTAATAAGTAGTAGTAACTCTTTTTATAATAATTAAAAGACTTTGCCTTTAAATAACGCTACTTACGTTTTAGCGTAAACGTAAAAATTACTAATAAACTATAACCTCCCCTTTTAATAAATTACTATAATAAGGCCTTATAAATTTTGCTTTATACTTACCTCCTTTTTAGTAACTAGCTTTTATTATAAGTAATTCGTTAATATACTTTACTATAAGTAAGTAAAAGACTAAAAACTTTACTAACCCTTAAAAATTACTAATAAAAAGATTTTAGGATTTATACTATACTAAAGTCTTACTAAAATTTAATAAACTTAACAAAAAGGCTAAATTCCTCCTCCTTAGAAAAGCTAAGCTTTTTAAAGCACTAAAGTAAAGTACTTAAGTTACTTCTTTATAAGAATTATAAGCTTTAGCGCCTACTAAAATTACACCGCTATACGTCCCTTAATAATATAAGAAATTACTAAAGACTATTTAACGTTGTAATCTTACTTTATAAGAAACCTTAAGAGAATCGCTTATTAAATTTAAACTAGTAAAGTACTAAAACCTTAGAAATTTATAATAAGCTATTTTACTTAATAACCCTAGCCTTTTATTTACCCCTTAGCGGTTAGCTAAAAAAAAGGAACGAAAAACAAAGTACTAACCTTTTAGCTAAATAAACGTTAATAATAGAATTCCCTTAAAACCTAAGAGATAATTTTACTCTTTATAGCCTTTTCTTAGTACTAGTAATTTCTTAAGCGCGACGTTAAGTAGCTTACTAACTAAAGAGACGCTAAGTATAAATCTACGATTTTAGCATTAGTAAGGATATAATACGTACGCTTAGTAGTTAAACTAATAAGAATTTAAGCCCTTTTAACCTTTTAATAACTAAGACTTCCTCTACTTAAATAGCTACTTTAAGTTTACTAAACCCTTAAGCGGAGGGTATAATTTAAACTAGTAAAGAAGATTATAGCTACCTTAGTATTAAGGATTAGGTTCTTAGTTACGTAAGCCTTTATAATAAAAGCGCTACTAAAATTAATAGGAATACCCTAGTAAAGAGGGATCTTAAGCGCCTTAGTATTTAGTAAATAATTAGCATAGTAAGGAGAAAGGAAATAAGCAACATTATTAATAAGGGTTAAACCGCGACCTAAATTAAAAGAGATTTAGCGGATAATCTTATAAAGATTAGTAAAATAAGTACTTATAAAATAAAAAGGCTAGTTATTTACAACCTAACTAAAAACTTAGAAACAATAAATAGCCCTTTTAAAATAAGTAGTTTAGCTACTTATTAGCCCTTACTAAAGGAATAACGATCTTACTTAAAGCCTTAATAGCCGCGTTATAAATATTTAAATTTAGCGATTACGTAAGTTAAGGAGACTAATAGAAAATTATAAATATTAGGTTTTTTTATTTTAACGCTACTATAAGTAACTATAAAAAGTAACTTATTTTTAATTAAGGTAAGTACGTAATTTATTAAGACGTTAAGGACTTTATTAAAGTAGTTAATAATAACCTTAGTAGCTAAGAAGACTAATATAAGATTATTTACTTTAGCTTATAGTAATAGTTTTATAAAGGTGCCTTTAACTAGTATAAAAAGCAGCTAAGTAATAGTAAACGTAGTAAGCTTAAAGAGGATTAAGACTTTATAAAATACGCCCTTTAAAAGCGTTTTACTATATATAGCGTAAACGTAAATACTTAGCTTTAGGATTACTAGTATACTAAGGAAATATATATTATAAATAAAAACATTTATACGTTTACTACGGAAGTCTTATAGTATACACGCGCTACCGAAAACCGCGGAGACCTACCTAAACTTAAAAAGGTGTACTTACGTATTTACCTAAAACTCTAAGCTTTCCTTAATCGGCTAACCGTTTATAAGACTATTAGAAATTATCTTAAGCATATTAAAGATAAGGCTAAGACATTTAAAAAAACCCTAAGGCCTTTTAAGATAAGCTAAAAAAAGGAAGCTAGCGCGTACTTTACTAAGTTAGGAGCAGGGTTGGGAAAAAGTACTTAAGTACTAGTATTTGCCCGTACTAGTACTAGTACTAGTACTCGAGTACTTGTACTAGACTAGTATTTAAAAAGTCGGTACTAGTACTAGTCCTAGTACTTAAAACCGCGTAC
>JADHKK010000039.1:0-119569 GCA_019925535.1 Leptographium radiaticola | reverse complement strand
CTCTTACAGTGCTGTAGAAGCCGCGTTCAGTTGCGCTTACTAAACATGTGGCGTGTCAGTAACCAACGTGGCGTGTCTGTAACCAACGTGGCGTGTCTGTATCACGACCCTCACGTTTAGTTACGCTTACTAAACTTTTGACGTGTTAGTAACCAACGTAGCGTATCTGTATCCAGGACCCTCGCCCATTTAGCATTACCAAGCAGGCGAATCGGCGCAGACGATGGAAGGTTCGACGGCGACGGTCTCTCATGTCCGTCCCAGCAATATAAACGGAAACCCGTTTTCTTGGAGGGCTCCTGTTCTGGGGTCTATCTTTTCACCCAGACATACCTAAAACCCACGAATCTGATCTCTACAAGCATTATTATCCATATTTCCACTTTTCAGCCACGATAGACACGAAAGTGTCATTTCCCCCCAGAGACGATGGTTGTCACAAAAGCCGACGACATACTCGATACCTATGGCGACTTCCAGGATGACCCCGACGTTCCCTTGATGGACGGCCCCGACGTTCCCATGATGGACGTCCCGGTCGCTTTTGCGGGCGAGACCCATGTCTTTAACCTGCGGATCGACGCCTTGCTCGAAGACCTGACGATCGCGTGCGATGAGTATTGGGGCGCCAAAGACGACGACGAGCCGACCGTACCGGCCAAAAGGATCTACGACAGAGGTATATTTGACGTCGAGGAAAAGATGCGTTACAACTGGTGCACGCACAAATTCATCGGGCCGCCACCCGTGGGACTGCTCAAGGGTCGCGAAGACTGCGACAGGCCGCTTGCGCCGCTGTTTGCCACAGAGGAAGGCAACCCGACCCGAAAGAAGCCCATCACATTACGTCTCATGGCGTCCAAGATGACCGAGATTGATTCACTGCGCCTGATGGAGGCTGCCTATATGCAACGCAAGAAACGGTTGGTCGAATTGCGACGTAGGGTTGTACCGGCCCGGCCGACCCAAAGGACGCCAACATCGAGCCCCGAGCTCTACAGATTTCTGCGGATTGAACCCCTCGAACATCTACCGCACGCAGACCGCTCGCGCGAATTTCTGGTGCGGCTGACCGAAGACGTTGGCATCCGTGCCATCATGAATTCGCATATGTTTGCCGTGGCCCTCCTCACCGAGATGGATCCGCTCCAGCACACGACGAGCACGCACGAGGGCACGTCACGCACACTCGGCTTGAACCGTAACCGTGGCCAGGTCATTGAGCTGCGGCTGCGCACCGACGCTGGCGATGGCTACCGTGACTACTATAACGTCCGCGACACGCTCTGCCACGAGCTCGCCCACAACGTCTTTGGGCCGCACGACTCTAATTTCTGGGCCCTCTGCAACCAGCTCAAGCGCGAGGTCGCGCGCGCCGATTATAACCGCATGGGCCGCACCCTCGACGGCGAAGTCGTACGCAGCCTCCGCGGTCGCGTCCCCGTCAACGACGAACCCGACGAACACGACCACACCGACGCCGGCGGCATGGTCGGCGGCACCTTTGTCCTCGGCAGCGGCGAGCGCGCGACCGCCGCCTTAGTCCCGCGTGAACAGCCCGTGTACACTAAGCGTGAACTGGCCGTCAGGGCGGCCGATGCGGCCGAGCGACGCAAGGTACGGGCTGACGACAGTGCTGGCGACCAGAGTGGCTCTGACAGCCGTCCCGATCGTGACAACACTGACGCCGGAACCGGAACCGGAACCGGCTCCCGCAGGTAACCATGTTTTCTGTTTCCCCAGCATCTAACATTGGCATTGCGGCTTCTTTATGGGACACGACTATAGCGTTGCATTTTTTCTAGGAGCGTGGCTTTGTACTATCACCAGCGTATTTACAAGCGAGTTGCTATTTGCACTATTAAAAAGTTGCTACATACCTGCGCTGTAATTCCCGATTAGATGCTTTAATGGCCCTTATCTTCACGCCTACAAGCCTATAGGTACAGCACTCGCCGCCCGCCCTATAGCGGACGGCGCGCCACCTGTATTCTGCTGCTAGAACCATCCTATGCCATATGTGCACGCAGCGATTTGGCAGCTATTGGCTTTGTATTTTCTGTTCTTGCTCCCGGTTTTCTTATTAGTAAAGTAAGAATTTCGTGTAGCGGAAACGTTAAATACTCGTACCTTACTTCGAATGTACTGTATTATCCCCAGGAGGCAATCCAGCACAGCACAGCGGAACGGAAAAATAAAAATACCGAAACAACTTACATTCTCCACCGGAGCGTGCACCTTGGCCGGCCGATCCAATGGGGAGCTAATCGCGTTCGTGTCCTCTAACACGTTCTTGTTTTCCGACGACGCCCAAGGACAGCTCTCCTTGTTTCTAGCAACGGGCCACCTTTTCTTTTCGCGACTATCTTGACTTTTATCGCGGCTGCGGCACGGCAAGCGAACAGCTTCTCTGCGACACATTGACGACCAGCCCGAGAGGAAACGCACTCCATCGCCCCCAGAGCCCAATCTCGTGGTGGTGTTATCGCGGCCGAGATCCTGCAACGGGTCCCCATATGCTCTCTGCGGGCAGCCAGAGAGAAAATCACACGCCAGGATGGTCCTCAACGTCTTTCGGGTCTTGGGTGAGTTGGATCCGTGCTGGCCGGGGCTGCCGGCGCAAGGCTCTCGCTAACTCTGACTGTGCCAGGGGACCTCTCCCACCTCCTCTCCATCATGATCCTCCTCCACAAGATGGTCCAACTCAAGGTACGCTCGCCTCTTCGTCTGTGCGCTGCGACAGAACACTCCCGCTGCTCATGCTGACTCGAGACAGAGCTGCTCCGGCATCTCCTTCAAGTCCCAGGCGCTCTACTTTATCGTCTATGTGACAAGATACCTAGGTGCGCTTTCCCAGGCAAGTTGACAGTTGTGATTGCCTTGCTAACTGTGCATGATAGACCTGTTCTCAACCCACAGTCTATACAATGTCGCTTTCAAGATCCTCTTCATCTCGTCGCAGGGCTACATCCTCTACCTCATGACGACCTCGTACAAGCCGACAAACGACCCGAACCTCGACACGTTCCGCGTCGAGTACCTGATGGGCGGGGCGGCGGTGCTGGGCGTGCTGATGCCGTACCAGTACTCGGTGTCCGAAATTCTCTGGGCCTTTTCGATCTGGCTCGAGTCCGTGGCGATCCTGCCGCAGCTGTTTATGTTGCAGCGCACAGGCGAGGCCGAGACGATCACGACGCACTACCTGTTCGCCCTGGGCATCTACCGCGCCCTCTACATTCCCAACTGGATCTACCGCTACGCCATGGAGCCGACGCACAAGGTGGACTGGATCGCCATTACGGCGGGCATTGTGCAGACGGTGCTGTACAGCGACTTTTTCTGGATCTACTACCAGAAGGTGTTCAAGGGCAAGAAGTTCAAGCTGCCGGTGTAAGGCTGATGTCAGAAAGAGATGATTGCTCTGCCTGACCGGAGGAAAAGATGAGACCAGACCCCGGTCAGAGGGAGAAGGTCAAACGATTCTGCGTGGTTCTGTCTTGAAAAGCGCGTTTCGACGAGTTGGGTTGCCGCGACAGCGGAAATGCCACTCTCTGTACTATGGCGTGTGCCCGGGTGAAGGAGAAGGAGGGGGGGGGGAGTGGGAGGGGAGTCTACGGAGTTTTGCCTTGGGGGAAAAAAGGGTGTTTAATATCTGCAGTCTATTTCCAGGAGGGCGGGAAGGGTCTTTTATTTCGATTATGGCCCATAGGAAAGCCCAGATATCGTCTCCCGGGATAGCTGTCGAGGACATTGCAGATCAAGAGACAGGTACGATACGAAGCCGAGAGCGGAGTGCATGAATAGGCGAAAATCTCACACCTGTTTGAGATTGGCAATCGTGGTGACTGCAAAACACGTCTCTGATGAGACGCATGAGGGACGGGGCTACAGACGAAAAAGATGTGATCAGATTGCAAAGCCTAATTTCTCGTCACATGCGACTACTCGTAGTGCCCGCGAAGAGACGGGACTAGCATGACGCTAATACTGGTAGGCTGGGACGGGCACAATGGCGGCTCTGTTATCGTCGTTTCAGGATGCGGCGCCGAGTCGTCTCTTTTCCTTACGGGCCCCCGGGACACGGGCAATCCGCGCGACCTGAGACGTTGCAGACATCAGTGGACTCGAGTCGGCAGCATGTGCGCTCTTTTCGCAGGGATTCGGGCACCCATGGGCCCAGACACTCTTCCGTTGTCTCGTCACTGGAGGCGACAGGAACGATGTCTTTGCCGGGCCGGACAAGGCCAATGCGGAGCGTGTCTCTTGGCTATCACAGTGTGAGGATGCTGCTTCCGTGTGCGTGCGAGTAGTGCATGAGTACGAGTATGCCGTGCACTTGGCAGTGGTGGCTCGTGCCGGGCCCGCCGACCTTTTAGTATCTGGGAATGCACACTACCCCAGGAAGTCGTGGAGGCAGTCGACGAGATGCACGGGACATATGCGAGAAGAAGGGAAAAGGAACGACGGCCAACCTACGCGTGCGACTCACAGTACCTGGCTCTGGCTCCTTGTGAGGACTCGGGATTCGACAAACGCACCAGACCGCTCTTCGCCATGGCTCACCGTCGGCGCGGGCGGGCGACGAGCACGACGCTGTGGCTGTCGGTTTGGCTCGTCGTGGTCGGCGGCGCGGGGCTGGCGCAGGCGGCGCGGGCAGAGGCGCGGGCGCCGGCCTTGTTGCCCCCGACGACGACGACAGCACCGGCGACGCTGGCGGCGCGACAGACGGACACGAGCGAGATTGCGGCGCTGAGCGCGCAGATCCAGTCGCTGTCGCTGGCGTCGTCGGCGGTCAGCCAGGCGAGCCGGCTGGTGTCGCAGACGTCGCAGCAGCTGGCGCAGCAGGTGACGCAGCTGTCGCAGTCGACGGACCGGCTGTCGCAGTCGATCACGGCGCTGCAGGCGTCGGCCACGAGCGCGCTCAGCGCGGCCCAGGCGTCGGCGGCCAGCAGCGCCAGCGTGGCGCTGGCGAACAGCCTGGCGAGCGTGTCGAGCAGCGCGGCGCGCGTGATCGCGGCGGCCTCGGCCAGCGCCGGCAGCCTGGTCAGCGTGGCGAGCAGCCAGGTGCAGGCGGCGCTGGCGGACGCGACGATTGCGAGGGTGAGTTTTTTTCTTTTTTTTTTCTTTTTTTTTTCTTGGTACCTAAAAAAACCATACTGACCTTCAGACCAATGCTTCCAACCAAGCCCAGGTGACGCAAGGCACGACCGTGTCGGTGACGCAGGCGGCCCTCGCGATCACCGGCACGTTCATCGGCTCGGTCGTGCTGACGGCGCTGGGCTTTTACCTGGTGATGCGGGTTCGGAGTCGACGCGACAAGATACGACAGCACCAGACGGCCCTCGCGGCCGACGTGTACCCGCACGACGAAAAGGTGCACCCCGACGAACAGAGGCGGGCCGACCACGGCGCGCACAGCCACGCGCGCTACACGAGCAATGCCAGCAATGCCAGCCATGCCAGCCATGCCAGCAACGCCAGCAACACCAGTCATAGCAGCCACGGCAGCCATTCCAGCCGAGGCACGAACTCGTCGTCCAGTTACAGCGGCAGCCCGATCCAGCCGTCGGCGGTGGTCCTCAGCGGCGGCGGGCGATTTTCTCTCTTTCCCAAGACGCAGGCCGACACCATTGGGATCGCGGTCGCCAGCCAGCCACAGCCGCGCCCGAGAATTCTGGATGTAAGCGGGCCGAGTCCGGTGGCGCTGCTGCGACGAGACGGGCCCGAACGGCGGTCCAATTGGCCGTTTGCGCAGAAGCCGCTCGGCGTGGGGGGTGTCAATGCGGGCGGGGGACCGAGCAGAGACCTGCCGCTGCGGGAGACATGACCGCAGCGGATAATGTAGCAGTGAGAACGTGAGAAGCTAATGAGACCATGTCGTGACACTTGCCTGCTTTGGCCTTTCCGTTTTGGCCTACTCGTAATTGTCTTTTGGCCATTTGGCCATTTGGCCTTTTGGCCTTTTGGCTGCTCTGGCGGAAGGCGCGTGATCGAGGGGAACCTGCCTAAACCAGGCCCGGCTAGCAGGCAGGTGTGCCATGTATGGCTCCTGCCTTGTGTTGCCCGACGTGGCCCCACCGATTTCGATTTCTCGGGGGGGGGGGTTTGTGTCCTTTTTGACCACTTCGCATATTTTCCCCCTTTTGCTGGGCAACGCAGGAAATCGCGCCACTGCCGGGCGTCGAGAGAGAAGCTCGTGCGTTTTTTTCCCCTGCTCTCTTGCGCCTCACCGCCACTATCCACCTTGGCCATGTCGCGCAGCCGCGTGGTCTGAGAGCTGCTGGCGCTTTCGAGCCCCTCCAAGGTCGAGCGAATCACGGCGTCGGACCAAACATGGATGTGCAAATGGGCCGCGAAGTGGCCGAAGCGGCCGAGGCGGCCGATGTGGCCGGGCCCGGCCTAGCTTTTTACTATCCCGACCAAAGGGCGGAGGCGACGGAAGAGGGGGTGGTCGGCGGTGGTGGCCTCGTGGCCGACGACGCGTTTGCGTGCTGGCCGCAGGACGCCATGGATGTCGACTTTGACATGGACCTGGCCTCGTGGGTGAACTCGTGGGGGCAGCCGCCGCCGCGACGACCGCAACGACAGCAACAAGAGCAGCAGCAGCAAGAGCAGCAGCAGCAGCAGCAGCAGCAGCAATACAGCCCGAGCCAGCAGCAGCAGCAGCAGCACGGCCGCCAGCAACTGCCGGCCACGGCTGTCTTTTGCGTGCCCGCCGTGGCCGTGCCCTTTCCCGAGACGCGCGTGGGCGTGGGCGTGTCCGGGGCCGGCCCCGACGATTTGCTGTTTCCCGACGACGAGACGGTGGCGCCGGCGCCGGCGCCGGCGGCCGTGCTCGATCTCAACGACCCGGCGACCCTGGACCTCTACGACGAGATGCTGCTCTTCTCGCGCGGCACGCGGGCGGCCGACGGCCCGCTCGTGTTTGACGCGTGCGACGGCGCCAAGGAGGCCGTGCTGCACCGTCTGGCCCTGAAGCTGCGGCTCAGCTACAGCTACAACCCCATGGAGCGGCGGGTCTGCGTGTGGAATCCGGCGGGGACTCTGACGGGCGCGTCCTCCGGCCTCGAGCGGCGACGACACAGCTTCCAGCCGCCCGAGGCCGGCTTTGTGGCGGACGACACGGCCATGTCCATGTCCTTTTCCGAGCCGGCCCACAAGCGGCACACCATGGCAACGCCGCTGGTCTTTGGGCCGTCGGAGCCGGACATGGCCGTGGTGCTGTCTCCGCCGACGCCGACCCCCCCAACGGACAGCACCGCCGCCCCGGCCGACGACCGCCCCGATAGCCCGTCCCTGGGCGACCGGCTCTCGAGCAGCTGGAGCATTTTCCACTCGGGCATCGCGTCACGACGGCCGCGCGGCCGTCGCGGCCCGCTCAGCGCCAAGAGCCGCAAGGACATTAAGGATCTCGAGTGGGCGGGCGGGGCGTGTTGGCGGTGCAAGATTCTGCGGCGCAAGTGCGACCCGGGCGTGCCGTGCAAGAACTGTCCGGCGCCGGACCTGCGGGAGGACGCGCCGCCGTGGCCGCTGATTGGGTGTCGACGCGGCAGTCTGCGGGACGCGATTCCGCCGCAGGTGTTGTGCACGTGGTCGCGGCCGGCAGAGGGGGGGGTTCGGCGGCTGTCGGCGGTGCCAGAGGGCCCGATGATGGGCGAGGCAAGCACAGACACGAGCCAACCGGACGTGGTGGCGCAGTGTCTGCGCGAGGCCGAGGCGCAGTGTCTGTTTGACCACAAGCTGGTGCTGGAGAACCCGGGCCTGTACCTGGACGCGCACGGGCACTCGGCGGCGGCGCAGCGGTTCTCGCAGGCGATGCGGGACGGACGGTACCGCGGCCAGGCGGCGCTGAACCGGCCGTGCGGCGTGGCGGGCCAGGCGGCGACGTACGCGGAGCTGCTGGGCCGGATCGCGTGGGAGCTGGCGGACCACGGCGAGAGCATGAGCGTGCTGGAGATGGGGGGGGTGGACACGGGCGAGACGGCGGACCAGAGCGACCAGACCGACCAGACCGACCAGACCAGACGGACCAACTCGACCACGTCGGTCGACGCCCTCATGGGCCTGCTCGAGGCGGCGTGCGAGTACGAGGTCGAGGTGGGCCGGTCGCCCATGGTGGCGCTGTCGCTGGTGTGTCTCCGCTGCTGTCTGGACGCGCTGCGGCTGGCGGCGGCCGGGCTGCTGCGGCCGCCGTGCCACGCCGCCTGCCGGCCCGACCGCTGCGTCGTCGACTGTCTGCGCGCGCTGGTCTGCTGTGTGGACACGTACCTCGAGGAGCTGTCGGTGCTGCTGTTCCGCAAGGTCAAGGTCAACCTGGGCGACCGCCGCTGGTGGCTGTCGGCCTTTTACAGCCTCTGCATCCAGGCCTATGTGCGTCGGGCCCTGCTGGCCGTCGAGCACCAGCTGCGCTTCCCCGGCCAGGACGACGTGGACGTGGACGGCGACGACGCCCTCTGCGGCCGCCAGTACCTGCACCTCGTCACCGTGCTCTTTATCGCCGTCTCCTTCCAGTACGACCCCCTGGTGGCCGGCCACGGCGGCCTCCGCCTCGAGGACGACGGCGCGGCTGCTGACCTCGGCGTGCCGGCCCGCTACTTTGCCCGCGGCCGCGCCGTGTGCGCCGTCGACGCCTGGGCCGACGAGGGCGTCAAGTCGTCGTACCAGTTCCTCACGCGTCTGCTCAACATTGGCTCGCTCGACTTTGAGGCGGCCGCGCGGGGCGAGGGCGGGCTGGAGCCGGAGCCGACGAGTTTGATGACCACAACCAACCCCCCCTTCTCGGGCTACTCCACGCCCAACTCGTCGGCCACCAGCGTGACCAGCTCGCTCTCGACGCTCTCGACGCTCTCGGCGCTCTCGGCCTCGCGCTCCAGCGGCTCCGGTCTCGCGAGCCCGCCGTCGTCGTGCGGGCCGCGCTCGGCCGCCTCGTCGCCGCGCACGTCGCTGCTGGTGCCGTCGGACCGCCGCAGCAGCATCGGGTCGCTGCCGAGCCGGCTCTCGGTGGCGTCGTTTCCCGAGGGGGCTACGGGAACGGGGCCTGGTTCTAGTACGGTCATATGCACCTGCTGTCCGGCGCGGCCGCAGCGCTTCGACACGCCCGAGGAGCTGCGCGCGCACCAGACCAAGAAGCCGCACATTTGCGCCTTTTGTGGCCGCCGCTTCTCGCGCATGAACGAGGCCGAGCGCCACATTACGGCCATCCACCTGCGGCCCTTTTCGTGGGCCTGCGGCCGTCTGCGCGCGCCGCTGCTGGCGTACCAATGCGTGCGCGACAGCGCCGACAACACCGACAGCACGGCCACGTACGACGTGTGTGGCTTTTGCGGCCGGCGGTTCGAGCGGCCGCTTCCTCACCAGGAGGCGGACGTCGGGGCGCACCACGCCCGACTCACGGCCCACGTCGAGCACGACCACAAGCTGCACGAGTGCAAGGCGCGCGGCAAAAAGTTCTTTCGCGAGGACATGTTTGGGCAGCACCTGAAGCTGTCGCACGCGGCCGAGCCGGGCGTGTGGCTCAAGTGGCTGGAGAACGAGTACAAGGCGGACGAAAAGGAAAAGCAGCCGGAGCCCGCGTGAGGGGCTTTGCTGCGAGTGTATATGGGCGGCGTTGTTTCTTTCTATACCCCGTTTATGATTTACTATTCTTGTCATGCGTATGATTCGTGTTGCTGGGACCAATCCGTCTAGAGCGGTTGTGCACATGCTCGAGGCAGTGAGGTTTTACCATAAAGGACGCCGTTGGCGACAGCCGTAGCTGTAATAAGGTTCTCCAACTTGTACCCCGCAGCCAGGATGCCAGGCGTCCGTGCTCAGCAAGGCAGGCTCAGACGGCAGCCAACCGTGCGGAGCTTGCGATCCTGTCTTTTGTACATTGCGGCTTATGATGGGAACATCACATGCAAGCAACCCGGTGCAGGGAGAGTCACGGCCGGCCGCGAGGCGTCGAATGGAGCCATCTGGGCAGCGAGTCCCGACGGTCTGGTCGACAGGATCTCGTCTGCTGTACTTGTACAGCACTGCTGGCACATGGTCGACCGAAATCTCTTGGGACCATGACAGCGCGGCTCAGCCATGAGCCATGGATGCAAGGGCGTAGGATTCACTAGGCAGGCGTGATCCTAGCCACCCCCCACGGTTATGGCCGCGGCACGGACTTGAGCAGGGGCGCGATACGGTGTCGCCGGCTCAGTCCGACTCGGAAGGGCACGTGTCCCTGGCCGGTGGCGGTGTTGCCGGCCAATTTCTTTGCAGCGGGGCCAGGGCCAGGACCGGGGCCGGGCGTTGGGGCGGCTGCGGCCGCTGGCGGTATTTGCGGTATTGGCGGTTCGTCGGTCTTGGTGACTTTGTTCTCTGCGCACCCGTCGTCTGCAGCATCCGGAGGGGGGTTCGCGGCGGCAGCTCTGCCCGTCTCCCCCCCCTGGGGCGCCTCTGGCTCCTCCGGTTCGACCGGTTCGACGGCCTCTGGCTCAACCATCTCGACCACCTCGACCGCTTTCCGCTTGGGCCGTCCGCGTGGCCGCTTTGGTTTGACTATCGCCGCACCGCCCGGCGCCTCGGTCGGGCCGGCAGGGAGGTCCTTTTTCGGGTCTGCCTGTTTCTTTTTCCGTCCCCGCTCGCGCGGCGTCGGCACGCTCTCCTCGTCGGTGGAGTCGATCACGACGAGCCGGTCTGCCTCTGTTTCGGCGGGGTCCTGCAGCTCGTCGGCCGAGTCTCGTCGCTTCCGTCGGGCCGGGGGGTCGCGGAGGTCGAGGCGCGGCCGGCCGCGGCCCCGGCTCGGCACGGCCGGCTCGGCAATCTCGTCGGGCGACGACGGCGGATGGCCGCCGCGAGCGTCCGTCCCAGGAGCAGCCGGAACAGCAGGAACAGCAGAAACCGGAGCAAAATCCACATTCCCGCGCACACCATCGTCGCTGGTCACGGCCGGCGGCGGGCCCGACGACGCAAACTGGCTCGGCGTCGGGTACGCCACCGTGCTCTCGGTGGCGGCTGTGCTCGATGGCAGCAGCAGCACGGGCTCACTGCCCGTGGCGGCGCCGGCATTGATCACAATCTCCAGCCGCTGGCCGGCGGCGTGTTTGGTGCCCTGGTGGTCCTGGTGGTCCTGGTCGCCGCCCGCGGCCGGCTCCTCCTCCCCACCGCGCTTGCGCTTCGTGCCCCGCCCCACGCCCGCTTCCGGACTGCTCGGCACATCCCACATCGGGTCCGGCACCGTCGCTACGGCCGCCGCGGGGCGCGTCGCCTGGTGCTGCTCCTCGTAGACGCCGCGGAAAAACGACGGGTCCGTCGAGCTGCTGTCTCGGACCGGGCTCCCCGTCCGCACAGGCCGTGGCGGACTCGGCCAGTCATCGTCGTCGGAATCGTCAATAATCACCTGTCCCCGCAACGGCATGGCTGAAGATGTGGTTGAGATGGTGGAGAAAGCAAATGACGCGCTCTAGAAAGAGCCGTGGATGGCGCGGAGTACTCGTATTACATAATCACACGTGACCTGGATGCACCAGACGATGGAGACGGGCGGCTACGTGTGACTGCGGACGTGGGAGGCGCTGTTCCTGGGACTGACGAGTAGACGCGGCCGAGGCTTGACGGATTGCCGTTCGTTCCGTACGACATACTCGTACTCGAACCGGCAAGATACAAGAAGGGACCCCTACAAGAACCAGCTTTCATCAACACCTACTCCGTAATACGTGGACTGCACTAATGTGTGCAGTCCACCCGCAAGCCGCTAACGGTGTGGGGGTGCGGTTCAGTGACACTTGGACCAATCACGCTGGCCAGAGTGGAGGTGTTCTTGTTGCCACAGCAGACGTCTCCTCTTTTTTTCCCCTACAGAGTATTGTCCGCCCAGCCTTGTGCATTCTGCATCGACGCACCCATGGCACCACCGGCGTCGGTCACCGCATCTTGGGCGCCGTGACCGCGACTCCGTTCGTGGCCATTGCCTCGCCAGATGCACGCTCCGACAAAGATGGCGGCGTCGCTGGCCGTCTTTTATCGCGTCGTGTACGGCGGCTCCTACACGTTTCTGCATCTGCTGCTGCTGGCCTTGTTGATGGTCAGCCCCGGCGACATTATCAACCAGTCGCGTCTGCGCGAGAACGTGTATCCGATCCTGATCGTGTCGATCTGCTACCTGTCGGCCGTCGGCATCGCGGGCTTCCTCTACTTTGTGCGGCTGTACATGAACCGGTCGGTGTTGAACGCGATCCCCAAGGCCTGGATCCCGGTCGAGAAGGGCGACGTGCAGCGGCGCGTGCGCCGCATGATTGCCGCGGGCCTGGGACGGAGCGCGGCCGTGGCGCTGGCGGCGCAGCCGCGGGCGCTGGGGCTGGACGGCGGATGTCTGGAGGGGGAGGAGCCCGAAGAGGCGGAAGAGGGAGACGAGGGGGAAGACTACGTCGAACCACAAGAACCAGAAGAACCACACGAGCCGCAGCCCGACGAGCGGACGGCGCTCCGACGGGCGCTCCGCCTCCGGCGCATCGCCACGGTCGAGGCGCGCATGGGCATCGACCTGCCGCCGCTGCGGCCGGTCTGGGGCGCCATTGAGCATCCCGGCTGGGCGCCGCCCGACGCCGGCGACGACCTGGCCAACCTGCAGTACGGCACCGTGGTGGCCGAGCTGCCGAACCTGATCGAGGCCAAGGCCCTGACGCTCGCGCCCGTGGCCGCCGACTGGCGCCGGTCCGCGCCCTGGCTCGACCCCGACGCCACCGCCCTGCTGCAGCGGCCGCCCTGCATGGGCCTGCGCGACTACCTCGGCCGTCTGGCCGCGCTGGGCGTGCTGGACATTGGGGGGGAGGGGGAGGGTGAAGAGACAGGAAACACGGGAAACACGGGCGAGTGGGATGCCGGTACCGGCCACGGCAAAGCCCCCCCCCCCCTCGGCTCCGTCGTCACGGCCTTTTTGGACGCCTACGAGTACGCCCGCTTCTCGACCCGCATGCTCACGCAGGCCCAGTTCCGCCAGCTGATGCACGGCCTGGCCACGCTGCTGCGCCGCATGACCCCGCTCGACCCGGCCTATCTGGGCGACTTTGGCGACTTGAGCCATGTCGACGACGACTACGCCCCCAGCGTGCACACGGCCGACGGCCTCTACCCCGTCAGCGAGCCCGAGACCGACGAGGACATTGACAATAACGCGGCCCGCTCGACCTCGACCACGCCGCGCACCCGCAGCCGAAGCCGCAGCCGCAGCCGCAGTCAAAGTCGAAGCCGCAGCGTGAGCTCCTCGCGCCGCTTCGGCCGTCGTCTGTACCCGCCGTCGTCGTCCAATCCCTTGTTTGGGTCGTCGCACCACTCGTCCGACCTCTTCCGCCACCGGCCCGCCACGGCCGCCACGGCCGCCACGCTCACGTCCACCCTGGCCGGCCTCTCCGTCCCGACCTCCCGCTCCTCGAGCATCAGCTCCCTCCGCCAGCCCCGCCGGCCCTACCCCGTCAGCCAGCCGTCCAACGCGAGCCTTCGCTCGGCCATGTCCACCGGGTCGGTCATCCGCCTGGCCGACCACGGCGAGGCGTCGGGGCTGCCCTACGTGCTGCTGCCCAGCTCGCCTGCTAGCGGCTCACATGGACCGGCGACAACGATATACGACCAGTCCTGGGTGCAGGGACGCGGGTCCTGATTCTCTGGTCGTGCGGTTCTGCCATTGGGGCGTTTACTGAAATGCAGAGCGATTCCTTCTCATCCTGTTCCATTCCGGTCCTACTTTCGCCTACAGCGCTACATACAAGGGAAAAAGCCCAAGTGTTCTGGCCGGGGGATGCCAAACGGCAGGTCCATGCCGAGTATGCTAGGGCTTGCGCCCAGGATGGGTGTCTGGCATAGCCGGGCAGCCCAAGCGCCACAGAGCTCTCGGCCGGACGCAAGAACGATCAAACGGCGGGCCGAGACCAGCTCGGGCACACCGGATCGATACGAGTGGCGTATGAGTGCACAGAATGTCGCTTGAAAGCCTAAAGTAGTGAAATAAACTACCGCATTCCCACTAGACAAATAGCGCCAAAGGAACCGTGACCTTTTATGTCCGCTAATAGCAACCATATCCTGCACAAAGTACAAAAACTCTCACACCTGCCGCATCTCTTCCTCGCGGTCCGCCGCCTCGGGCTCCCGCCCCGCCTGCGCGGCCTCTTCGGCCAGACGGATGTCGGTGCGGCTGAGGCGCAGGTCGCGGCTGTAGGGCCCAAAGGCGGTCAGCAGGTCGGCCAGGGCGTCCTTGAAGGCGGTGCGGATGGCGTCGACCTCGGGACACGTCCGCTCGGCCTCGACGTCGGTCCAGTGCAGCGGGAAGGCGGCGCGGAAGGCGTCGAGCTTGGCGGTGGCGGCGGTGAGGGCGCGCACAATGGCGGCGACGTCGCGCTGCACGTGGCCAAACGTGTCCTCGCGCAGGCTGTGGACGGCCAGGTGCTGCAGGGCGCTGGCGGCATTGATGTAGACGCTGGGCTCGCCGTAGGGCCCGCCGAGCACGGCGGCGGTGATGCGGGCGCCAAAGGTCTGGCGGAACGGCCAGCCGGCGACGGGCAGGGTCAGCACGCGCCGGGCGGCCTGCTGCAGGGCGCTGTCGGGATTGGCGGCCGGGTCGCAGAGGTCGGCCTGGACGGCCTGCAGGCGGCGGCGGGCGCCGCCGAGGGCCTTTTGGGCGAGCGGGCTCAGCCGCGGCGACGCCTGCGGGTCGATGGCGACGTGGACGACCATTTTCTCCACCTCGCTCTGAAAGGCGGTCCGCTTCGGCGGCGGCGTGGCCAGCATCATGTCGGCCTTTTCGGGCACCGGCTTGGTCAGGCGGGGGACGTCGGCGGCGACGACCAGGGCGGTGGACGAGGCGGGCGGCGGTGGCGGCGGGGCCTTGCCGTCGAGACGGGCGTCGAGGCGGGCGATCACGTCGAGACAGACGGTGCAGATCTGCGACCAGGCCGGGCCGTTCTTGCGGTCAATGTCGGTGTAGAGGGCGACGCGGCGGTCGGCAAAGTCGCGGCCGATAAAGGCGAGCTCCCAGAGGGCAAAGGCCTGGACGTTGGGCTTCTTGCTGCGCAGGCCGCTGAGCAGGCTGCCGTTGGGATCCTTGGACTCGGACGTGAGGGGGCGGCCGTCCTTGAGCGGCTCGCTGACGAGGAAGAGCGAAAAGGCGGCGTTGCTGACGAGGAGCAGGACCGAGAAGAGCACGCCGGCGAGCAGGCAGCGGGGCACGTAGCCGGCGGACGAGGTAAAGGGCGTGGCCATGGGGGGCAGCGAGGACTTGGGGAGGCTGTAAAAGGGCCGGAAGACGGCCAGGGTGAGGCGCCAGGCCGGCGCCCGGATCATGAGCAGGTAGGCGGGCACGGCCAAGAACAGGGACACGAGCGCGCGCGTGAGGGCCGAGAAGAGCAGCAGCGGCAGCCGCCGGGCCAGGGCGCGGTAGAGCTGCGGCCGCGAGCGCACGTCGTTGTTTTTGTTCTTGTTTCTGTTGTTTTTGTTCTGGGCCTCTTGCTTGGGAATCGCGGTTGGCGCCGTGGCCGTGCCCAGCAGCAGGCGGTCGCCGTCCCAGAAGAGATGCAGGACCGCGTGCACAGTGCCGACGAGGGCGAGGTAGACGACCAGGAAGAGCGGGCGCTCGCTGAGCCGCACGCGGTCGCCGGCCAGATGCACGATCCAGCCAAACTGGGCCGAGGCCGGCGTCGACCAGCGGAAGATGTGGCCGTACAGCCAGCCGGCCAGGCCGTACGACAGCACCGTCTCGACCGTCCGGGGCTGCCAGGCCGTGTGGCAAAAGGTGGCAAAGGGCGAGACCGACGTGCGCAGGCCAATGTGGTACTGGGCGATGCGCAGAATGATAATGATGAGGCCGCAGCCAAAGATGGCGTAGGCCCGGAAGCCGGCGCTGCTCAGGGGGAACCAAGCCCACAGCCCTGGGGGGTTAGCTGGAATGAACAGAGTGTATGGAGGAGACAAGAACAAGAACAAGAAAAGGTAAAAAAAAAACCCACAGGACGACCAGCTCGACACCGACAAAGACAGCACAAAAGACGTGGCCAACAGCACGGCCGCCGTCGACGAAAACCGCCGGTGCAGCGCCGGCTGCAGGAAATCCTTGTACGGGAGCGTCCGGCGCACCGGGTCGCGGGCCGAGGGGGGGACGGAAGCCTTGGACATGCTGGCCGCGGCATCGACGTGGTCGCAAGGTTGCAGCGTTTCCAGAGCTTCAAAAAACTTGCAACGCGCTTTCGCGCCGAGGGACCACAGGCCACAGGGCCACGCTAGCCGTTGTCCAGGGCCCCCACCCCCCAACCCAAAGTCACGTGAGAACAACGACCCACCCCCAACCCGTCCCATTCTGGGGGGGTGGCCTCGTCGTCTTTTCGCCTCCAATCGTTTTGTCGCAGGCAGCCAGTTTCCGGTTTCCGGTTTCCATTTTCCTCGCATCCACCACGAACCACGAACCACGAACCACGAACCATCCGATTTGGGTCTGACGCTCCATTCTGCGTGTAGACGGCACACGCATTCGGCCCGACCTTTTTTGCTTTTGTTTTTCTTTTTTTGTTTTCCGACTTTTCCATCTCCGGCTTTCCCGCAACGGGTCACGATACAGCGCATCATGTCGTTTGACCAGCTCTCGTCCATGGAAAACGGCCGTCGCGGCGGCGGCGCGGCCGGCGCGTACTCGGACGACCCGACGTTCCAGCGGCTGACGCAGCAGCTCAACAACCAGCTGTTCAAGCTGCAGGGCTTCATCGCCAACCTGGCGCGGGATATCGGCCACCTGGGCACGCGGCAGGACAATGCGCGCGTGCGCGAGCGGGTCAACGACCTGCTGGACGAGTCGCGCGGCCTGTTCAAGGAGGTTGGCGAGGGCGTCAAGAAGGTGCAGGCGTGGGAGGATTTGACAGTGGGTTTTTTCTTCTCTTTTTCTTCTCTTTTTCTTCTCTTTCTCTTTTTCTGTCAATGTCCTTCCGCTAACCTCCACTCACCTCCCAGCCCACCCAACGCTACACGCAGCAAAAACTCTCGCGCGAGTTCCAGTCGGCCCTGTCCGAGTTCCAGAGCCTGCAGCGGCAGGCGCTCGAAAAGGAAAAGGCCTCGGTGTCGGCGGCGCGGCTGGCGGCCGAGGAGGGCTCAACAAACCCCGAAGACGGCGGCGCCGGCGCCGGCGGCCCGGCGGCGCAGCTGCTCCTCCACCAGCAGCAGGAGCAGGAGCTGGCGCGGCTGGCGCCCCAGGAGGAGGTGGACTTTCAGGAGGCGCTCATCATCGAGCGCGAGGAGGAGATCCGCAACATTGAGCAGGGCGTCGGCGACCTCAACGTGCTCTTCACGCAGGTGGCCACCATGGTACACGAGCAGGGCGAGCAGCTCGACAACATTGCCGACAATGTCGAGAACGTGCGCGTCGACACGCGCGGCGCCGACACGGAGCTCCGGTCGGCGGCTCGCTACCAGCGCAACGCCCGCAGCAAGGCGTGCTGTCTGCTGCTGATCCTGGCCGTCATCCTGACGGTCGTGTTGCTGGCCGTGTTCCTGGGCTAGTGTTGTGTTTGTGTGTGTTTGTGTGTGTTTGTGTCTTGTCTTATTGTTTCGTGTGTTCTCAGCTGAGCCCGGGCGTACCGGCGTTGTCTATCATTCATCATGGGGGTGGTCCTTTTGTCTCTTTCGTCTCTCTTGTGCTGTCACGTACTCCATACTATATACTACACTGCGACTAGCGGCTCCTTGAATTGCACACATGGCCGCACAATCGTGATCCTCTGTCTACTTGGCACTCGTCTTCTTCTCGCTCGGCGGCGGCGGGCGGATCCACGGGTAGTCGACCTTGCCGGTGGGCGCCATGGTCTGCGGCGGCAGCGGCATGGCGGCATGGACGCCGCGCGTAATGGCAAACGACGAGGCGGCCGAGGCGAGCCAGTAGAGCTGGATGGCGCTGGGAAAGTGGAGGGTGGCGAAGCCGACGCCGGCGGACATGAGGAGGAGGGTGCGCTGGAAGCCGCGGGCGACGGCGCCCTCGGTGGTGAGGGTGGAGGTGGTGCCGGCGGCGGTGCGAGGCGGCAAGCCGACGAGGGCGCGGCGGCCGGCGTCGGTGGGCGGCAGCAGGTTGGCGATGAGGACGGCCGAGAGGGCAAAGGGGAGGATGTGGTAGGGGTCGGCGACGGTGAGGTCGGGGAACCAGAGACAGCCGCCGGAGGAGAGGGAGGAGAGGGGGGTGGAGGCGAGCGTGTTGAGCGTGTCGGCGGCTTCGAGAAGGCCGTCGGTCTTGAGGGTGTCGTCGGTCTCGAGGGCGCCAACCCCATCGCCGACACCGCCCACGTCCTTGCGCATCACCAGCCCCAGCAGGCCGACCGGGGCGCCGCTCATGCGCCGGATGGCCTCCATGACGACCAGCCACGGCGGCATGGCGGCCAGGCTGCCGTACAGCTTCCACTGCTGCAGGCCGAAGCGGCGGTAGACCTGGCGGGCGGTGCGGCGGTAGCGTTTCTCGGCGGTTTTGCCGGCCAACGAAGCACCACCACCACCACCACCACCACTTTTCGTCTCGGCGTGCACGGCGCGCACGTGCAGCGAGGCCCAGGCCTGCAGCAGCGGGGCCAGACGGGTGCGGCGCTGGGCCAGACGGCGGGCGTGGGCGCTAAAGGGCAGCCGCACGAGCAGGTTGACGGCGAGGGCGACGAGCGGCAGGGTCAGACACCAGGGCGTGTGCGAGAGGAGGTGCAGCTGGGCGATGGCGGCCTCGGCGGCGTCGACGGGGACGGCGACGAGGGCGGCGGCGGCCGAAAACGGGCGGCGGGGGGGACCCGAGAGGTGGCTGTGTTTTTTCTGTGGTCGTAAAGGTCGTAAAGCTGGCAGCCGTCCATGTGGACTTGGAAATCGCACCGTCGAAACGGACCGGCTGAGACGACCGACGGCCGGCGTCGCCCGTGTCGCGGCGGCCCACACCCGATCGGCGCTCTGGATCGGCGGCCGTGCCAGCATGGCTGCGGTGCGTGTGGTGTCAAGGGCGGGCGTTGGGCAACCAGAAACTCGGTGGTGAAAAACAGCCGATGCATGTCGGCTCGGAAGGGCCCACTTTGGGTCACTTTGGGTCACTTTGGGCCAATCCGTAGTTTTTAGCGGAGCTGAGAGGTTCAGCTGCTGAGGAAAAGCCGATGGGTGGTGTTCCTGCTGGTCAGCGTGCAGATACTTGGCGTGCAGGAGCCGTTGATTGTGCATGAAAAAAAGTGATATGCGTACCGCTTTCAGGTCTAGAGGCGAAAAAGACAAAATACACTCGAGTCTCAATTCCCATTCTGGCAGGGCCAGCCTGATGTGCTCCTGCTCCTGCTCTCCCTCTCCTGCTCGTAATACTAATTGTACTACTACTCCCCCCCCAAACAGTCACCGCCCAATTCGCTCACCGTCCCTCAGCGAGTGCCAGCACGCCCCTTCCCCCCCACACCTGGCACTAGGTGCCCTGACCCGTGCTAATACCCAGCGAGCTGAATCGAAAGGTGCCTCGTGTCATCAACGCGTTCCCACTTTCCACTTTCTGCATGTTCAGTCTCGACATGGACGCATCCCACCGCCTCCAAGGCTCGCGACCCCCCGTATAAACGTCGAGTGTTGTTCGACACAAGGCCTCGGCCTTTTTCTCTCGCTACCCATTTTATTGTTCGTCTTTGCTCGCCGCTCTCGTTTCGCTGCTCTCGTTTCGCTGCTCGTGTCTCGCGTCTTCTTTTTTTCGCCACCCTCGTTTTCTTGTCTTTCAACATGTCTGCACCCGGACAGGACCCCGCCGACGGCCACAGCGCCACCCGCGTGGGCGCCATTGTGGTGACGGTGCTGCTGGCCGTCGTTTTGCTGGTGCCGCGGCTGTGGCGGCTGGTGGGCGCCAGCCTGGGCTGGTACCTGCAACAAAAGACGGATGGCCGGCGGCAGCGGCTGCTGCGGATCATGGCGACGGACGAGCTGCTCTTTCGAGACGCCAAGACCAACGGGACCGGTGTGGACGGCGGCAGCAGCGACGAGACCGGAGCGACGCCGGGCCCGGACGACCAGGACTTTGACGGCATCGTGGGGTTTCTGCACCCGTTCTGGTAGGCAAACGAGAGAGAGGGTGAAAAGCAGTGAGGCAGTGAGGCAAACCCACGCTAACCCCCACAGCAACGCCGGCGGCGGCGGCGAACGCGTCCTCTGGGCGGCGATCCGGGCGACGCAGCAGCGGTGGCCGCGGGCCAAGTGCGTCGTGTACACGGGCGACCACGACGCGCCCAAGGAGGCCATCCTGGCGCGGGTGCGCGACCGCTTCAACATCCACCTGCACGGGCCGGCCGTGGCGTTTCTGTACCTGAGCACGCGGCGCTGGGTGCTGGCGTCGACGTGGCCGCGGCTCACGCTGGCCGGCCAGTCGCTGGGCTCGCTGGTGCTGGCCTGGGACGCCCTCTCTCTGATCCGGCCGGACGTGCTGGTCGACACCATGGGCTACGCCTTTGCGCTGGGCCTGGCCAAGTGGCTGTTCCCGCACGTGCCCACGGCCGCCTACGTCCACTACCCGACCATTTCCACCGACATGCTGCGCTCGCTCGACCCGGCCTCGGCCGTCGGCCGCGAGGGCGTCAATGCCGGCCAGGGCGTCGGGGCGCGCGGCCGTGCCAAGCGCGTGTACTGGCACCTGTTTGCGCTGGCGTACGCGGCCGTCGGCGCCTCGGTCGACGTGGTCATGACCAACTCGAGCTGGACGCAGGCGCACATCCAGACGCTCTGGGGGCCGCTGCGGCGGGGCCTGCTCAAGAACAGGAACAGGAACAAAAACAAAAACGCCGCCTCGACCGACACGGACATTTCCGTCGTCTACCCGCCCGTCGCCGTGCGCGAGCTCGAACAGGCCGTCGACGTGTCGGCCGCCAGCGAGTCCGGCCGCGCGCCCGAGCTGCTCTACATTGCGCAGTTCCGCCCCGAAAAGAACCACCAGCTGATCGTGCACGCCTTTGCGCTGCTGCTGAAGCGGTGGGACGCCGAGGCGGCGGCGGCGGCACCCTCTTCGGCTTCCGCCCGCCCCCGCCTCGTCCTCGTCGGCAGCGTCCGCGACGACCACGACTCCAAGCGCGTCTACCAGCTGCGCCTGCTCGTCAACGAACTGCAGATCCGCGACGCCGTCGACTTCCACCTCGACGCCCCCTGGCCGGCCATCCTGCGCCATCTCGGCCGCGCCTCCGTCGGCGTCAACGGCATGTGGAACGAGCACTTTGGCATCGGCGTCGTCGAGTACCAGGCCGCCGGCCTCGTCTCCGCCGTCCACGACAGCGGCGGCCCCAAGCTCGACATTGTCGTCGCCGTCGACGGCGAGCCCACCGGCTTCCACGCCACCGATGCCGACAGCTTTGCCGACGCCTTTTACCGCGCCCTCACCCTGTCCGACCCGCTGGCCTGGCGGCTGCGCGCCCGCCGCTCGGCCCTGCGCTTCACCGAGGAGGAGTTTGCGCGGCGCTGGGTCGCCCAGATGGAGCGTCTCGTGGCGCTGGTGCGGCCGTGAAGTGTCTCTTTGCCTATTTTTTTTTTTTTTTCATAAATGTGTGTGGATATACCCAGAGCATCTCCCCGAGCCAGCATAGATATATACCCCGTCGGTCAGTGTCGGTCCGTGTTTCGTACATGTGCATATTTCAAAGCAGCATCCTTGCCTATCCGTCTATCTAGTCATCCAGTACATCGAGCACATCTAGTACACATCGCCGCCGCTGTTCTTCTGCCGCGGCTCGCCGGCGGCGGCGAACTGTCCGCCCGCGCCAATGGTGATGCCCTGTGCGGCGCTAAAGTACATGGCGGTCCAGGCGACGTCGTGGCCGCGGTCGGCGAGGGCGGCGACGGTGCGGTTGTCGTAGGCGGTCTCAAAGGTGACCTGGTTGGGGGCGAGCTGGTCGTGCAGACGCGGGGCGGCCAGGGCGCCGGCGATGTCGAGGCCGTGTTCGATGACGTGCCAGACGACCTGGGCGGTGGCGGAGATGATGCGGCTGCCGCCGGCGGCGCCGGTGACGAGGGCGAGGCGCCAGCGGCCGGCGCGGGCGTCCCACTGCTCGGCCATGAGCGGCGTGGTCGAGCTGAGGGGCCGCTTGCCGGGGCGGACGTAGTTGCCGGGGCTGGGCGGGTAGCCAAACTCGTCGTGGGCGCCGGGGATGGAAAAGTCGTTCATCTCATTGTTCAGGATGACGCCCGAGGCCGGGTCCATGACGCGCGACCCGAAAATGGTGTTGATCGTCGTCGTGCTGCTGACGGCCAGGCCGCTGCGGTCGGCCGTGGTCACGTGACTGGTGCCGTGGCCCGGCGACGCAAACGAGCCGGCCGGGTTGTAGGCCGCGACGGGCAGGGTGCGGTCGTCGCGGATCTGCGCGTGGGTCTGGCGGGCGCGCGCGGCCGTCAGCAGGTCGGCCTCGTACGCGGCCACGCCGTCCACGTAGGCCGGGTCGCCCAGGTGCGTGCGCGCGCCGTAGCCAAAGCGCATGGCCTCGTCCAGCCGGTGCGTGGTCACGTTGACATTGGCGTCGGCCTCGGACGCGTCCGGCCCGGCCGCCGGCGGAAACTCGTTGAGCGTCTGCAGAATGGCCAGCGTCACCGCCCCCGACGACGGCGCCCCCGTCGCAAACAGCCGCCGGCCCCGGTACTGGCCGCGCACGGCCGGCCGCACAATGGCCTCGTAGCCGGCAAAGTCGGCCAGCGTGGCCGTCCCGTTGGTCGCCTGGATGGCCGCCACCATGGAGCGTGCTGGCGCGTGTCAGGTGTGAGCTGGTGTTGCTGCAAGCAAACAGGAAAAGAAGGCGACCTACCGATCGCACCGTGGTAAAACGAGTCCACACCGTGCTTGGCAATGTGCTCCAGCGTGCTGTCTCGTTAGCACAGTCTTCCGTCGGCCTGCCCCGTCCCACCGACGTACGTGGCATAGCGCTTGCGCGTAATCGTCTCGCCCAGCTGCACCAGCCGGCCCGTGGGCGCAAAGTCCTCGGCCCAGACGGGGTCGTCGACGAGAAAGTGGCTGCCGTCGGGCGAGACGGTCATGTACCGCACCAGGTCCTCGGTCACCGGGAAGCCGTCTCGGGCCACGTGCACGGCCGGCATGGCCACGGCCTCCCACGACAGAGCCTGTTCCTCTGGTTAGTATAGGTCTCGTTCTCGTTCTCTCTCGCCAAAACAAACGCACTCCGTATTTGCTGTGCAGGTACTCGAGCCCGCGCAGCTCGCCGGGGATGCCGACGGCCAGGCCGCCAAACACGCTGCCGATCCGGTTGCCGTCGTACATGTGCTTGTGGGCGGCGGCCGGGGCCGCCTCGCGGTAGTCGACCACCTCGTACTCGCCCTCGGGACTGCGCACCAGCATGAAGCCGCCGCCGCCGATGCCCGAGTGGTACATGCCGATGACGCCGACGCAGAGCGTCGTGCCGACCATGGCGTCCGCGGCGTTTCCCTGGAGGTGTCAGCGTCCGACATGAACCGTCCAAACACAAAAGACAAAACCCACGCCCTGCCGCATCAGGTCGATGCCGATCGCGGAGCAGATGGAGCTCTCGCAGGCCACGGCCCCGTTCGCGCCATGGCTCAAGCTGCCATCAGCCGTCAGCCGGTCATCCACGAGCGGCCGCTGCGACGGAGGCAGAGCAGCCACAGAACGGGTCTCGAGAGCGAGAAGCGGCAGCAGCGGCAGCCAGCCACCGCGAGTCGATGTGAGGCCTGTCGAAAGCGAGTGTGAGCTGCACGATGTGGACGACAGGCGGGGACCGCAACTCACGCATGTTTGCGACAACAACGGACAAGAAGCCGAGACACACTTGACACTAAAAATGCAAAAAAAGACGACCGCGACGCCCAGCAGCAAGGATGGCGGTGATGGCTGATAAATCCCGGCTGCCATGGCGATAGTCCGCGCTGATAAGGCGATTTGGCGGGTGTCAGAAAGGGTGCTAGCGCAAGGCAAGAGTGGAGCACGTGCTCCATCCAGGCACCGGACTCCGGCGCACGGCCGGAGGCGACACGTGATACGGACACAGGCCAATCAACAGCGGGGTAAGCAGCGTTACGGAGTACTGTATTAGTGTGCCAGAAAGGAAGCTAAGAAAAAAAAGTAGTTGGCTCCAGGCGAGAAGACGACGATTTGCGAGCCAACAACGTTGCGAACTTGAAAATTGAACTGTCTTGATGTGGCAGAGGACCGTGTGGAGGCGTGTCATTGATTCAGCAGCGGCAGTGCGACCTCGAGGACCGGCACGACCAGGGCTGCACGTGGGCGGTTCAGCGACGACGAGGCGGTCGTTTGCGCAGCAAAGGCGACGAAGCCAGGGCGACATGGCCGAGGCGACGCTGGTGCCGACGGCGGAGGCGATGATGGCGGCGATTGGCGCGGAGGCGGGGCCGAGCCAGGGGGAGAAGCGGGTGCACGGCAGTCCGGAGGGGGGGAGACAGGCCAAGGTGGCGCGGCAGGAAAACCAAAATCAAACCGAAAAGGGCCCACGGACGGCCAAGAAAAAGGTCAAGGGACGCAAGCCGAAAAAGGTGACGGACGGGTCGTCGGAGGAGGTGCTGCTGGCGGACGTGCAGGATCTGCTGGCGGCGATGCGGGTAGGGGAGGGCGAGGAGGGGACCGAGGCCGAAGAGGGAGAGGAGGCCGAAGAGCCGCTGCCAGAAAAGGGCACCGTGCTGGAGCTCGAGGTGGTGGAGCTGTCGTCGACGGGCGACGGGCTGGCGGTGCCGTGGCTCGGGGCGGAATCTGCGTCTGACACAAAAGACACCAAAAAAACAAAAAAACGCGGCCGCCTCTACGTGGTGTCGTTTTCGGTGCCGGGCGACATTGTGCGGGCGCGCGTCTACCGCCACCGGACCGTGGCGCGGCCCGACGGCGGCCCGGTCGAGTTTTCCGAGGCCGACTACGCCGGCCTGGTGCGGCCGTCGCCGACGCTGCGGGACGCGGCCGCGCCGCGCGAGCGCTGCGGCTACTTTGGGCGGTGCGCGGGCTGCCAGTTCCAGATGCTCGACTATGGCGAGCAGCTGCAGACCAAGCGCCGCGTGGTGGAGCGGGCGTTTCGCCACTTTTCCGGGCTGCCGGCGGCGGCGGTGCCGGCGGTCGGCGACACCGTCGGCAGCCCGCTGCCGTACGGCTACCGCACCAAGCTGACGCCGCACTTTGACGGCCCGCCCGGCTTCCGGCGGCGCAACCGCGACGGCCACAAGCTGACGGCCGTGCCCGACGTCGGCTTCATGCAAAAGGGCACCGCGCGCGCCACGCTCGACATTGAGCAGTGCCCCATTGGCACGGCCGCCGTGGCCGCCGGCATGGCGCGCGAGCGGGCCCGCGTGGCGCGCGAGTATGCGTCGTACTCGCGCGGCGCGACCATTCTGCTGCGGGAGAGCACGGCGCGCAGGCAGAGGGACGTCGGCACCGACTCGGACGCCGTCACCGACCCCGACCCCGACGCCGTCTCCGTCACCACCGCCACCTACACCGACGTCAAGACCTGCGTCACCGACAACAACGCCACCACCACCGAGTACGTCGACGACTACGTCTTTACCAACCCGGCCGGCAGCTTCTTCCAGAACAACAACTCGATCCTGCCCGCGCTGACCGCGTACGTGCGGAGCAACGTGCAGCGGCCGTCCTCCTCCTCGTCCCCAGGGTCCTCTTCTTCAGCCTCCCCCTCGTCAGCTCCCCCCCTCCGCTACCTCGTCGACGCCTACTCCGGCTCCGGCCTCTTCACCATCACCCTCGCCGCCTCCCTCCCCGGCGGCAGCATCGGCATCGACATCTCCGAGCAG
Source organism: Leptographium radiaticola (assembly GCA_019925535.1). Classification (NCBI taxonomy): domain Eukaryota; kingdom Fungi; phylum Ascomycota; class Sordariomycetes; order Ophiostomatales; family Ophiostomataceae; genus Leptographium; species Leptographium radiaticola. The sequence continues at coordinate 93,823 of JADHKK010000039.1, read as the reverse complement.
TCCATTGCCTACGCCCGCCGCAACGCCGAGCTCAACCACCTCGCCCCCGACCGCTGCCGCTTCCTCGCCGCCGACGCCGCCCAGCTCTTTGCCGGCGTCGACCACGTCACCACCAGCCCCGACGAGACCGTCGTCGTCCTCGACCCCCCGCGCAAGGGCTGCGACGCCCCCTTCCTGCGCCAGCTGCTCGCCTACGGACCCGCCCGCATCATCTACGTCAGCTGCAACGTCCACACCCAGGCCCGCGACGTCGGCATGCTCGTCCGCGGCCGCGTCGACGCCTTTGGCGGCAGCGTCGGGCCCGCCACCACGTCGGCCCATCGCTATGTCCTGGAAAGCCTGCGCGGCTTTGATTTCTTTCCCCAGACCGCCCACGTCGAGGGCATTGCCGTCTTGAACCGGGTCGCGCGCGACGCTGAGCCATAGCCGTTCATCACGTGACTCATGGAGAGGGGAAGGAACAGCAACCCCAGTCCCTGAGATAAAATCAAGCGTGTCTGTCAAATTGGGCTATTCTGAGTAATTGGAATTCACTGACTAAGCAAGAGAGTCGCGGTGCAGAACTGCGCCGCTGGACTCTTGAATACCGTGTAAGAGCGGATGGAGAGTCGAGGTGCAGAACTGCACCGCTGGACTCTCTTGCTTAGTCAGTGAATTCAAATACAACTTACTTGCCCACATTTGACAGAACAGCAACCCAGCCTGAATCAAATCCTTGATAAAAACAACCATTTTCCACCTGCCCATCACTGTAGCGTATCCTACCGTATGCAAGTCCTATTGCCCGATCCGTCCGATCCGTCCGATCCTGCTGTGCCCACCTCCTCCACCGCCTCACGCCTCCGGCAGCACCGCCTTGAGCGCCAGCACCAGCACCTCGACCACCTCGGCCTGGCGGCTGGCCCGCGCGGCCGCCGTCAGCAGCTTGACGGCGTCGGCGGCGCGTAGGGCGGCGCGTGCGGCGTCGCCGTCGGCGCCGTCGGTGGTGGCGAGCTGCAGCACGGCGACGGCGCCGCGGTGGCGGACGGGCTCGGACTCGGCCGGCGCACACAGGCCGAGCAGGCGGTCGACGCCACGGGGCCGGGCCACGATGCCCCGCACCACGGCGGCGTAGGCGGTGAGGCCGGCCAGGGCACCGCCGGCGGCGCTGCGGGTGGCGGCGTCCTCGGCGTCGGCCAGGGCGAGCAGCACGTTGAGGCGGTCGCGGCAGTTGATGGGCATTGGACCCGAAAGCGTGTCGGCCCCGTACAGCATGGCCCCCTCGGGCGCCTGCACCACGTTGCACACCAGCTCGGCCGCGGCCCGCGCCACCAGCGTGTGGCTCGACAGCAGCAAATCGTCCGTGGCCGGCCAGGCCGCCCGCACAATGGCGCGCCGCACGCCGTCGTCGGTCGACGCCAGATTGGTCAGGGCCATGAGCGCCTCGAAAGTCGGCAGCAGGTCCACCGCCGCGCCGCCGCCCGTCTCCTCGGCCGCCGCCACCGCCGCCTCCCGCCCCAGCAGCCCCGCCAGCGGCCGCACCGCCGCCAGCATGGGCGCGCTCCCGCGCGTGCCCCCAAACACCAGCTGCGGATCCGTCGAAATCAAAATCCGCGCCAGCGCCTGCGCTGCTGCCCGCTGCGTCGCCGCCGTCACGTCGGGTCGCTCGCCCGCCTCCACCAGCAGCCGCACCGCCCCCTGCTGCGCCAGCGCCCCCCGCAGCCGTGCCGTCGCCGACAGCGCCAGCAGAATGCCCACCGCCAGCCCCACCGACGCCGCCGACCCGCCCTTGCTGTGGCTCACCAGCACCGGCGTCACGCCCGCCGCAAACACTTTGCCGCACCGCGCCGCCACGTGCTCGTCGTCCAGCAGCGCGCTCGCCGCCGCCGCCGCCTCCCGTCCCTCCGCGTTGGCGTACGCCCGCAGCTGCCCCATCCGCTGCTGCTCCTCCGACTGCCCCGCCCGGTACCGCGTCACGTTCGCCAGCACGCTCAGCGCCCCGTACGTCCGCGCCGACCGCGCCGGCGCCGCCCCCAGCGTCGCCACCAGCCGCCGCAGAAACTCTTCGTCGCCCGCCAGCGCCTCCCGCACCGCCGGCTGCAGCGACGCGTAGGCCAGGCCCTCCACCGACGCGCTCACCGCGTCGTCGTCTGCGTCGTGTTTGTCTTTGCTCTTGTCTTTGCTCTTGTCGTTGTCTTTGCTTTTGTCCTTGTCCTTGTCACCACCCTCCCCCCCCGCCACTACAAGCCGCGCAAACATCTGGCTGAGCGACTCCAGCGTCGTGCTCGCCAGCTGCACCCGCCCGCCCTCACTCGGCGCCGCTCCGCCCGTCGTCGTCGCCTGCCGGCTGCAGTCAGTCAGTCAAAATCACGTGACACGCCCTCGCCAGCATCACCACCCACGTGACACTCCCTCTCCCATCACCACACCCACCTTGATCTTGGCCAGAATCACCGCCGCCAGGTTCTGCACCTGCCGCGAGTGCCGCCGCATCGACACCGACCCCGCCGCCAGGTACGCGTCCTGGTTCGCCGCAAACATGTCCTTGACCACGTCGTCCGGGTCCTGGTCCACAATCTCCTCCAGCCAGTCGCTGCAGTACTTTTGCACCGCCGTCCGGCACGCCGCGTTCATGCACGCCACGTTGAGCAGCTCCAGACACGCCGTCTCCACCTTGCGGCTCTTCCACTTGCGCCGCATCAGCGGGCCCAGGCTCGGCAGGAACCCCTCGCTCAGGAACATCTCTGCCGTCAGCTCCGGCACCACCGGGAACAGCGCCGCCGCCACGCAAAACGCCACAATGTAGTCGTCGTACGTGCCGCGCCGCACCCGCTCGTAGAAGAACGCCGCCAGCTGCTTGGCCCCCTCCTCGCCCGCCGCCGCCAGGTACGCCGACGTCGCCAGCGTCCCGTGCCCGCGCACCACGTCCGGCTGCCGCATGTCCAGGTACCCCAGCAGCGTGTCCACGCAGTCGCTGTCAATCAGGTGGCAGATCGACCGGCCCCCGTCCTGCGTCGCCGCCACGTCGTCGTTGAGCACCTTGGTCAGCTGCTGCAGGTCCTGCACCGTCTCGTCCTCCTCCTTGCCGCCCTCCATCAGGCCCGCAAACAGCAGCAGCGTCTGGTCCTCGCGCGACAGCTCCGCCGCCGCCGTCGCCGCCGTCGCCGCCGTGCCCTCGGACGCAGCCATGTCGATGAGCAGTGTCGTCGGGATGTGAAAATAAAATGGTGACACACGAACTGACTCTGACGTCTGGCCACTGCCGTCTAGAGACACAAGGTGGGGCAGTCACGTGCACCGCCCAGCTTGGCGCCTTGGCCTTCTGGAGCTTCTCGCAAGCTTCAGCCGCTTCACATCCATCTTGGACCTGTGGTGTCGCCATCCGAAAACGCCAGCCGGCAGCTGGTCCGCTCTCGACTCGGTCGTCTCTGTTGCTCTATTCGTCTCCATCTTTGATTCTCTTTTTTGTCTCTTTTCGTCTCTTTTCGTCTCGTCTCTTCTCTCTTCCTCATCCTTTCATCCTCTCCTCTTCTTTTTCTCTCTTCCTCTCCCTCCCTCTCCCTCCCTCCTCTCTTCCCCCTCTTCGTCTCCTCCCCCTCTCCCCCTCTCCCTCCCCACCATGGACGCCGTCGACGCCTCCGCCCACTACGAGGTCACCGCCGCCGACGAGACCCCCGCCCTCCTCACCATCGTCCTCGACACCAACCCCCGAGCCTGGGCCGCCCTCGCCTCCACCCTCCCCCTCAGCAAGGCCATCGCCAACCTGCTCGTCTTTGCCAATGCCCACCTCGCCCTCAGCAGCGCCAACCAGGTCGCCGTCATCGCCTCCCACTGCCACCGCGCCGTCTGGCTCTACCCCTCCCCGACAAAGTCCCCCAAAAAGACACGGCCCGCCCACGACAATGGCGATGTCGACATGACCGACGTCGACGCCTCGGCTGACCCCTCGGCCAACCCCTCGGCCAAAACCACCCCCGCCAACAAGTTCCCCCAGTTCCGCGAGATCGAGACCACCCTCCTGCAGGCCGTCCGCGACCTCGTCGCCACCACCACCGCCCGCGACCTCGACGAGACCACCACCCGGCTCTCCGGCGCCCTCACCCTCGCCCTCGCCCACATCAACAAGACCGCCCTCGCCATCCCCGCCGCCGCCGCCGCCGCCGAGTCCGCCGCCGACGGCACCTCCAGCCATCGTCGCCCCCCTCCCGGCACCTCGTCCACCACCAGCTCGACCGCTCCCGGCCACGCAAACCCCCCCGGCACCGCCCCCTCCTCCTCGGCCGCTGCCGCCTCCACGCACGCCCCCCAGGACGGCTCCGCCCCAAACGCCGACATTGGCCTCCACGCCCGCATCCTCGTCCTCTCCGTCTCCGACGCCTCCCCCGCCGCCTACATTCCCACCATGAACGCCGTCTTTGCCGCCGCCCACGCCGGCATCGCCATTGACGTCCTCGCCCTCCGCGGCGCCGCCACCTTTCTGCAGCAGGCCGCCTACATCACCCGCGGCACCTTTATCCACCTCGACGACCCCGACCTCCATCCCGACCCCAGCCCCGATCCCAGACCGAAACCCCCCTCCGCCCACGGCCTGCTCACCACCCTCATGCTCGCTTTCAGCGGCGCCTCCGCCTACGAGGTCTCCCACAGCCTCGTCCCCCCCAGCGCCGCCACCGTCGACTTCCGTGCCGCCTGCTTCTGCCACCGCCGTGTCGTCGACACCGGCTTTGTCTGCAGCGTCTGTCTCAGCATCTTCTGCGAGGTCCCCTCTGCCCCCGCCACTGCCGACACCCCCCCTGACACCGTCGAGTGCCTCACCTGCGGCTCCCAGCTGCGCCTCGGAAATTATGGCGCCCGTCCCGCCGTCGTGCCCCGCGTCCGCAAGAAGAAGAAGCGCCGCATCGGCCCGGGGAGTCGCGAGGACACCGGCAGTGCCGCCGGGACGCCTGCAGCCTCCTGAGACACTCTTGCTCTGGATTCTTGTATTTTCTGCGCGGCTGGAACACGGACACGGGGCATATCGGCGTTGGGTCACATTGGCTTATAGTGGTCACTTTGTATAATGTATGATCCATGGAGGATTCACTTGGCACGTCTATGGAACGAGGATTCAACTGGTTTCAGTAAAAGTCTTTTGTTCATGCTGTTCTAGGTTCTAGGTTCTAGGCTCTAGGTTCTAGGTGAGAGGACAGAGGACAAATACGAAAGACAGAACCTCGTTTCCGGCTCCTCGACAAACCGTTCCCAACGGCTAGCTCTTGATCTTGCGGCCGCCCCGGGCCACATTTTCGCGAGCCCCCAACCGCGACATCACCACGAGCGGATCCGGCTCTGCCGACGACAGGGATGCCAGCGCAAACGAGTCGGTGTTGTGCGCGAAATAAAAGTAAATGCCCTTGCTCGTCTTCTTCACCGCCATCACCCCAATCGCACCACCCGACACCTGATTCTTCACACCAGGGTGATCCATGAACGTGTCCAGCACAAACGTCTTCATGAGCAGGTCCTCGTCGTACTCGGCCACCGGCGAGCCCCCGGCGTCCAACCGCATGTTGTAGTACAGCCGCTCAGCGCACGTGTGTGATGCCATCGTCGTTGCCATGTGCTCGCCCGTCCCGCTGGTCACCGCCGCCACCGTCGTGCCCTTCTTGTCGCGCGGGTCAGCCGGCAGCACCGCCGTGCCCACGCCCACCAGCGCCGCCGGCCCGATGCGTCCGCAGTGCTTCATTCCGATGCCGCCCGACGACGAGCCCGCCGCAATGTTGCCCTGGAAGTCCACCGCGATCGCACCCACCGTGTCCGTGATCACGTCTGGCCCTTCATCGGCAGCCTCGGCCGCCTCGGCAGGGGCCATCGCGCCTTGTAAAACAAAACCCTCACCGCCATTGCCAACCCTCCGTTTTGACGCATGTTCTGCCCCGATTCGGAGCCGTTTTGGGTGCGGTGAGGCCTCGCGCGGCGGCCACAGCGCAAAGTCGGTGGCAGATGTCTGCTGCGGTCTATCGGAGCCAACAAATCCGCCAGGACCCTCTTCGAAATGAGCTCTCGAACGTGTCTTGAGCCCAGCCGGCGTCACACTCTCGTTGGACGCCACAGCGGAGCACCGCGCCGCCGGCACCGGCACTTCGGTCTGCTGTTCCGTCTCTCCGCACGGTCGCTCTTGCTGGCCCCTCGCCGGGGCTCCGTCTGCCTTGACCGCTGCTGGTAACGCGTCCGATCCAGCCGTAGTCCGCTTCGTCTTCCCTTCGGAAGGCAGCCTCTCATACGGCCTGGAAGCGGCCGTCCGGCTGGCAGGAACGGCCTCGGCGCGGCACAGCTCCTGCCGCCAGCGGTGGTAGCGAGCACGAGCCCCGTCCGAGACGAGGTGCTCGTTGGGCACAGGACGCATCCCGTGCTCCTCGGCGTACCGCCGAGCACCACTGCCCACTAGGATGTTGGGTGGGATGCGGCGCAGCGACAGCGGAATGCTGGTCTGGTCAAGGATGAGGCGAGCGAGAGATATCGGGTTTTTGATCACTGCACGAGCGTCGCCATGTCAGTCAGGAGTTTCGACAACAGCCGGGATGGTCCAACATACTCGGTACGGCGCCACAGGCACCGCTGCGGCCGAGGTGGTCGACAATGGTGGCATCGCCCTCCACAATCCCGTCAATCGTTAGGTTGCTACCGTAGCCGGCATTCGTAATCTCTTCGTTCTCCAGGCTCTTGATGGCCACCTCGACCGCGTCCACGGCACTGCCGCCCGCGTTGAGAAACTTCATCGCAAGCCGGGCCGCCCTGCACGGGTCAGTCTTGCACATACACGAACCGTGGCTGCCCTTCTCCTGCTGCTGGACTCACTCGCTACATGCCTCCAAGTGCTCATGCTCATTGAGCGTGCTGTGGAATCCGGCCCCGGCATGGATAAAGATGGCTGCCACCGGGCCCTTTGGCTTGGACCGGAACAAGCGTTCCGTCACTCCGTCCCTAGCGGAGAGGCCATGGCCAGAGCCAAGAGACGACCTGGCAGATTTCGCTGTGCCGGTTCGCCCCTCAGAGTCCGCTCCCGCAGAGATCGACTCCTCCAACGGAAGTTCTTCTGCTTCTGGACTGGAACTGACACTTGGAAACGGGCTCGAAGAGGCGCTACTTCGGTGCTGGCTCGACTCGGCCGACATGGGCCGGCTTCTGAAGGAGGATGCAGGCACGGCGCTGCCAGTGGTCGGTGAGTTTCCTTCCGTTTTCTTCATGAGTATTTCAGGGTTATAATCTGTCTGCTGGGTTGAAAAGGATTCCCGGGAATGCAAGAATAAGGTGAGGATGCGCCTTGGCTTAGGAAGGGAAATTACAACGGACGCAACAACCGAAGAGGATGATGAAAGCCTGAGCTCGGCTCTCTTGGAACGGGTCAAGGGAAAAAAATACAGAATAGGAAAATATGTGTCGTGGGGGATGTTAAATAATGCAATGCTCCTCTTCAGTCATGGCAGCAAAAGAGGTACAGGATAGCTAGCCAGCCAGGCGTGGCAGAGGTTATTTAGAGATGCAGGTGATTAAGACAAGTGACTCCAAGTCGTGTGAAAAAAAGCAAGGCAGAAGAGGAAGGGAGACGTTGCAAGGCCGATAAAGAATGAATGTCTTTGCGGCCACATTTGCGAGTCAAGGAAGTAGCTGCTGGTGCGCAAGGAAGGCACGCTTAAGCTGGAACAATGAGTCGAAAAGGCGTTGCAAATCAGCCGTCGCCCTCATCGCGGCTACCTTTTATACCAAAGTGTTAGAAGCACGTACGGCGGCTCACGGCTCACATGCAACTCACACAATAGTCACCATGGCTGTGATGAGCTCGCCGAACGCAATAAAGCAGTCTGTTGTGTCTCGTCAGACTGCATCTCGGCGATTGGCTGCCTGGTCCCACTGGGGGCCATTGATGCCACGTGACCCCAACGTCTAATTCGTCAGCTTGAATCGGGCCCCTCCCAATTCCCCCGCTACTAACCACACACTCACCTCCTCGACCGGCAAGCAACATCGCAACAGACACCGGAGCTGCATCGAGCAGCCCAAACCCACCGCGAAGATGGCGAACCAGACGCCGGCTGTTGTCATGGACAAGTGAGCCACCTCCCCCCCCGGATCCCTTGCCTGTCCGCTACGCCCGTCCTCTCCCGACATTTTGCGCTCTGAGCTGGCTGGCCCATTGGAACGGCGACGGGCTATCCGGAGACCACCGCACATGATATGCCGGCTGGTGGAGTGATGGAGACGATTGCTAACTTGTGGCCTTCTTTTCGCCTTTTGCCATCAGCGGCACGGGTTTCTCCAAGCTTGGTATGCAGGCCTCCTATTTAGGCTGCCTAGCCGTGCGGCGCGAATCCCTACTGACTGCGGCCGACGACAGGATTTGCTGGAAACGATTCTCCCTCGTTTGTGTTTCCGACAGCGATCGCGACCAAGGCAGGCGGCGGCGGCGGCGGCACGGGCAGCGGCCGGCCAGCGATTGGCAACAAGCCGTCCTTCCTGACGGGCGGTGCCGGCGCCTCGGGCCATATGCAGTCCAAGCGTGGCACGGAGGATCTCGACTACTTTATCGGCGACGAGGCCCTCGCGGCCGCTAACGGTCCAGGTACATACAGATGGCGGCTTGGAAGGGATCGGGATATTGGACCGCACTAATGACATGCCAGGATACGGACTGCACTACCCCATCCGCCACGGCCAAATAGAGAACTGGGTGAGTGGCAGCGACCTGGCAGACGTGTGGTAGACCGTCTAGCGACGCTCGCTAACTCTGGTAGGACCACATGGAACGATTCTGGTCAAACTCCATCTTCAAGTACCTGCGGGTAGAGCCAGAGGACCACTACTTTTTGCTGACGGAGCCGGTGAGTACGATGCCCTGGGCGATGGCAGCCGTGGGAGACGTGCGGCTGACGGCGTGCAGCCTCTGAACCCGCCCGAGAACCGTGAGAACACGGCGGAGATCTTTTTCGAGTCGTTCAACTGCGCGGGCCTGTACATTGCGGTGCAGGCGGTGTTGGCGCTGGCGGCATCGTGGACGTCGTCCAAGGTGCAGGACCGGTCGCTGACGGGCACGGTGATCGACTCGGGCGACGGCGTGACGCACGTGATTCCGGTGGCGGAGGGCTACGTGATCGGCTCGTCGATCAAGTCGATTCCGATTGCCGGCCGCGACATTACGTACTTTGTGCAGTCGCTGCTGCGCGACCGGGGCGAGCCGGACTCGTCGCTCAAGACGGCGCAGGAGATCAAGGAGGAGTTCTGCTACGTGTGCCCGGACATTGTCAAGGAGTTTGCGCGCTTCGACCGGGACCCGACGCGCTTCGCCAAGTACGATGTGCTGCAGTCGGGGCGGCGGAAGGTGACGGTGGACGTCGGGTACGAGCGCTTCCTGGCGCCGGAGATCTTCTTCAACCCGGAGATTTACAGCTCGGACTTTCTGACGCCGCTGCCGGTGGTGGTGGACAACGTGATCCAGTCGTCGCCGATCGACGTGCGGCGCGGCCTGTACAAGAACATTGTGCTCTCGGGCGGCAGCACGCTGTACAAGGACTTCGGCCGGCGGCTGCAGCGCGACATCAAGCACATGGTGGATGCGCGGATCCGGGCGAGCGAGCAGCGCAGCCGCGGTGCCAAGAGCGGCGGCCTCGAGGTGCAGGTCATTACGCACAAGCGCCAGCGGCACGGGCCCTGGTTTGGTGGCAGTCTGTTGGGGCAGACGCCCGAGTTCCGCTCGTACTGCCACACAAAGGCAGAGGTGAGCAGGCCCCTAGAGAGAAGGAGAACACAAAGAGCATGAGAGCACAAGAGCACGAGAGCACGAGGCTAACAAACACACAGTACCAGGAGTACGGACCCGGCATTGTTCGGAGGTTCGCGCTGTTGGGTGGCCCCGGCGGTTCTTAGATGTGAAGCTCGAATCTGCCCACCGCTTCACGACGGCAATAAGGAGCTTGCGGGTACCCCAACAAGCCAGCAGACGGCGCTTTCCGACCGTCTTCAACTACCGAATCACCGGTGCAAGGGGAGAGGGGTAGCTCTGAGCTGAGTTGCAGCGGAGTGGACCAGGGCCAAGGGGAGCGCAGTCATGGGGGAACGGAAGGCGTACGTGGGGGAAGCTACGTGATACGGAGGCGGAAACGGGGGGAGGAGGGGGGAAGGAGGAGGGGGGTGGATCTGGGGAAGATGGTACCTGGAGACCTGGCGATGCTTAGTTTAGCTATTTTATTTTTCAAAAAATGAAAATGGTGGCAGGTGGCTTGAAAAATAGAGGAATGCCGGTTGTCCGAAGGCGCTGGGGATTTAGCCGCCGAGACCCATGGGGAATCCTACGTAATTGGTACGAGTAGGAAGTAGTCGTCAGGCCGCAGTGCATGGAAATGAGGGGAAGCTGCCAAGACGAGGCCGGCGTGCAGGTCGGGGTTGGGGCAACTGGAGCCCGGAGATGGAGCGGGCGAAGAGGAAAAACGCTAACATGAGGGGAAGCTGGGGGAGGCGGCTGACGGCGGAGCCTGGATCGACGTGGTACGTGGTATGTACTGTCGAGAGTACGGCGTACTCGTATTACGCGGGCTGGTACTCGCAGTTTTCGGTACAGAGCGGCGCGGACGCGTCTCACATTCTGAACCAACGGTGCGTCGTGCGGAGACTCGGCGAAGCGGACGGACCGCATTAACGGAAGTTGGTGCACGCGCACGGAGCAAGGTGGGCACATTGCGGCCATGACGACGTTTGCAGAGGAGAACGAGAGGGGTGTGCAGGCTGCCGAAACGGAAGGGGGCTTTTGGGCTTGGGCTTGAAAACGTGAGCTGCCGGGTCCGACCGCACCGAAAAGGAAAAGGAGAGGGTGGGCGGCCGAGCAATTCGGCGAGGAAATGGGCAGAATTGCATGATCCAACGAGGGAAATACAAAGTGTGCTGCTCGGGGGCGCGATACGAGTAATAGTGCGAGCTGTTTTTGGGCTCTTGCAGGCCACTTGGGAAACATGGTATTATTTCTGCAGTCAGGTCATTTCTCCGAGAGTCCGCCAAGTTCCAGGCTGGCCCCGAACGTGGGAGGCTGTGGGATCGCCAATGAAAAGGCGGGCTCGTAAGACCGTTGTAGAGAGGGGCTGTTCCCTTTTCGGTCGCGTCTTATCGAGCTTGGGGAGCTTGGGGAGCTTGGGGAGTTTCTGTTTTTCCCTCTCTCTCTCTACTTTCCCTTACGGAGGAAATACGTGACAGGGCTGGCGCAACGAAAAGGCGCAAAATAAAAAAAGATCAGGCGATGGGATGGGCGGTGGGCGCCCAATGCAACGCCAGATGAGGCCAGACGAGGTTATGCGCGAAGAGGGGGAAAAGCGTCTGATGGAGGGCAGAGAGAGGAGGGCGGCAAGAGAACGAGTGCTTGTCCTCTGCGTCCTCCTGGCAAAACGTACTCGTACTTGCGATGTCGCAAGAGGGCCCCCCCCCCCCCCCCCCCATTCCTGGGTGCTTGCCTCTGAGCCGATTGGAGAGAGAGGGAAAAGGCAGGCAGGGCCAGAGGGCAAGGGAGGGGCAGCAAGGCTAGCGCGACGGTCACGGTACTCCAACGGCGAGGCGAGCCCATAATTTTTTCGGTCTCTTTTGGCCCCAACTTTTTGGTCTCTTTTTGGCCGCCCCCGCCGGCCGTAAGCATCACGCGTTTTGCCCGTCTTTCGTTCTTTTTTGGTCGCCGACGATCTCGCTATCGCGGCGGGTCGTATGGACTCGTACTAGGCAAAAGGGCAGGGCCAGGCTGGGAGCGAGAGAGAGAGAGAGAGGCGGGGGGCTCGGACGCTGGGCCCCGCTCGACCGCTTCTTTTTGCGCAGCTCTTCCAATCTGTTGCGCCGACGGAATTGGCCAAAATGGCAAAATAGACTGGCAAACGGAGAGACGGAGTTGTTTCCCCCCACTAGAGACCTTTTTTTTGCTCCCTCTCCTGCCACCACCCACACGCAAACGGAGCAACCACCCACGAGTACGGAGTAAGACGTTTCCCCCCCCTGCGGGAAGGAGCAACACCGCAGGCCCAGAAGCTCCGCAAGTTGCAACGTCATGGCTGCTCCTCTCTTGCGGCGGCCCCTTGGCGTCTGGCGTCCGTTGGCCAGCGGCGCGAGTATAAAGCCGTGGTCCTCGCCACGCTCCCACTCGACTTCTTGCTCGTGTCCATCCCACCAAGCAAAGCAAACAGTATCCAAAGCCTCTACCGCCTCTACCGCATCTGCCCTCTTGAAGAACCGTCCTGTCATAGACACACGCATCTCTTCGTCCCGCACCACACACACCACCACCAAGATGGCCGACATTCCGACGGAGCAGTGGGCGCAGGTGATTGAGAAGGTCGGGTCGAGTAAGTGCCCCAGGTGTGGCTGGATCGGACAGAGTTCGCTGACCCCCGCCCAGTGCCCGTGTACAAGAAGATCGCCGTCGGCAAGCCCGGCCCTGATGAGGTGCTGGTCAACGTCAAGTACTCGGGCGTCTGCCACACGGACCTGCACGCCATGAACGGCGACTGGCCGCTGCCGGTGAAGATGCCGCTGGTCGGTGGCCACGAGGGCGCCGGCGTGGTCGTGGCCAAGGGCGAGCTGGTCCACGACATTGCCCTGGGCGACCACGTCGGCATCAAGTGGCTCAACGGCTCGTGCCTGGCCTGCAGCTTCTGCCAGCAAATGGACGAGCCGCTCTGCCCCGACGCCACCCTGTCCGGCTACACCGTCGACGGCTCCTTCCAGCAGTACGCCGTGGCCAACGCCGCCCACGTCGCCCGCATCCCCAAGGAGCTGCCGCTCGACGCCATTGCCCCCGTCCTGTGCGCCGGCATCACCGTCTACAAGGGCCTCAAGGAGTCCGAGGCCCGCCCCGGCCAGTACGTCGCCATTGTCGGCGCCGGCGGCGGCCTCGGCAACATGGCCCTGCAGTACGCAAAGGCCATGGGCCTGCACGCCATCGCCATTGACGGCGGCGACGACAAGCGCGCCAGCACCCTCGCCCTCGGCGCCTCCGCCTACGTCGACTTCATGACCAGCAAGGACGTCGTCGCCGACGTCAAGGCCGCCACCCCCGACGGCAACGGCCCCCAGGCCGTCATCCTGCTGGCCGTCGCCGAGCGGCCCTTCCAGCAGGCGTCGCAGTACGTCCGGCCACACGGCACCGTCATCTGCATCGGCCTGCCCGCCAACGCCTTCCTCAAGGCACCCGTCTTTGACACCGTCGTGCGCATGGTCACCATCCGCGGCAGCTACGTCGGCAACCGCCAGGACACGGCCGAGGCCATTGACTTTTACGCCCGCGGCCTCATCAAGGCCCCCTTCAAGGTCGTCGGCCTGTCCGAGCTGCCGAGCATCTACGAGCTGATGCACGCCAACAAGATCGTCGGCCGCTACGTCGTCGACACGAGCAAGTAAGCGTGGCCGCCGGACGGCCCCCCTGGACGGGTTTTTGAGTTGGTTCCCTGCGGCAAGGGCGTGGCCGGAAACGGCGGCGGGAGTTGGGTTGTGTGTGTGCATGAAAGCGAAATCTGTGCGAAAATCTGCTGGGGTTGGGGCGAAGCGAACTTTTGTGATTGTGACGGACGTGACGGGCGTGACGAGGAAGCAGGTACTTTGCCGTATGGCGACCCAATGAACAAAAAACGTCGTGTGATTCCTGCAGTCTTCCCTTGTGCCGTTCGGCGGGATGGGACTTGTCCCTGTCCGCCGTCGGGGTACCATGTTGCCATGGCATGTCCAGGAGTAGAGGAGGCTGGAGGGGTCGTCCCCCTCTTTGCCCGCGATCACGGTAGAGAAAAGGGCGTGGCCGCCTGGTCATCTGGCCGCCTGGTTTTTATGATTTCTGTTTGTTGTAGCACAACGCTATTGCATGTGTGACTAGCCTTTCCGGTTTTGCTGTCTGCTCTCTGCTTTCTGATTTTCCGTGTCGGACTCCGGTTTCTGATTTCTGATTTCTGATATCATCTTTGTCGTCTTGTTCTCCTCCGTCCAATCAACAGAATGACACACTCACTGGCCCCCCTCCAGTGGCCTTGGCCGGGGCCCTGGGCCGGCTCATACGCATATAACGTCGAGGAAGAGGCCGACGGTGTCGACGGTGCAGACGATGCAGACGACGGCCCGGCCTGGGCCTTGCCGGCGGCGGCCATCCGTCTGGCCCAGCTGCTCGACGGAGACGACGCCGTGGCGGCGCTGCGGCCGCCGCCGACGGACGAGGAAGCCGAAGCGGCCGTGCTCAGAATGTGTGGCGTGGAGGTCCAGCCGAGCCGGCCGCATCACGCTCACCTTGCCCACCTTGCTCACCATGCCCACCATGTCCACCACGCTCACCACGTCCACCATGTCCACCACGCCCACCACACGCACCACACGCGCCACGCCGGCCGCACCTTTCAGCCGATGCGCATGCTGACACGGACGGCGCCGTCGCCTGCCCCTGCCGCCGCCCTGGTGCACCCGCCGGGTCTCGCCCGGGTCAACTACCGCGGCGATGCGGCCAACCCGCACAACCGCGGCGACCACGTCCCCGAGGCGCTCAACACGTCGCTCTTTCTCACCAGCCTGCCGGCGGCCGCACGCGTCGGCGACCTGCTGCGTGCCGTGGCCGCACTCGGGCCGACGGGCCGCGTGTTCTCCGCCTCGGTGCGGCCGCCCGACGCGGCGCGCGGCCACCGACACGCGGCCGCCAAGATTTCCTTTTTCGAGCGGGCGGCGGCCGAGGCGCTCAAGGCGTGGGTGGACGAGGGCCGGCTGGTCCTGGCGGGGGTGCCGGGCAGCGGCGAGACGCGCATCCGCGCCATCTGGAACCGCGACCGCAAGGCGCCCCGCACGTGTGTGCAGGCCGACGAGTGTCGGGTGCTGCGCATCCGGGGCCCGCCCGACGAGGTCAACTATGCGGCGCTGACGGCCTATTTCGGCGGCAAGTTCCACTATGAGCTGGAGGCGGTGTGTTTGTTGTCGAGCAGCAGCAGTAGTGTTACCGACAGCGGCAGCGGCGGCAGCTTCCAGGACAGCAGTTTCAGCGGCGAGGCGGCCATGGAGTGGCGGTTTGCCAGCTTCCAGAGCCAGGCGATTGCGGCCAAAATGGCACTCAATCAGGAGAAACGCGGACTGCGAGTGGCGTACGGGCGGGACCCGTGCGAGACCGGGGGTGCATGGATGGGGTGGAACGCGTGGGAGGAGGGGAATGGCTGGTGAACGAGAAAAGGCCCGGAGAACGTGTTGCCGGCCGGGGATGAAGTGAGCCGGATGGTGGAAATCACAAATGATGGAATGGCAAAGACACGTCAGAGACACTTGTACAGATATAGCGAGAACAGTTTAATGGATCGAGGCAGGAACGAGACATGGCCCCCCTCCCTCTTTCCCTCTCTGTGGTGATGTGGTTATGTAATCCCGCCAATGGTCCCCGCGTTTTTGCGTTTTCGCCGTCGTCTCGACCGGTTCCTCTCCTCTCGCATCCACCCCCGCCACCATGCCGCGCTCCGATGAGGCCGAGTCCTTTTTCTTTGCCGTGTACGAGGCCGTCTGCGAGATCCCCCCGGGCCACGTCACCACCTACGGCCACATTGCCGCCCTGATCGGCACGCGTGCGTTGGTCTTGTCCCGCGTGTCTCTCACGTGATCACGTGCTCATCTTGACTCTGACGTTACTGACACGACCCGTTCCACGCCCAGCCCAGCGTCCTCGCCAGGTCGGCATCTGCCTCAAACACCTGCCGGCTCCCGCTGCGGACGTGCGTTTCCACAGCGACAACGTTCCGTGGCAACGGGTGCTCAACGCCAAGGGCTTCATCTCGCCACGGGCCGATGGCGACGGCGGCGATGGACGGCGGCGACAGGCCGACGCACTTCGTGCCGAGGGCATCGAGGTCACGGACAATGCCGGCGGCCTGGGCGAGATGGCCGTCGATCTACGGCGGTTCGGCTGGTTTCCGCGGCAGCTGCCTTCAGAGGCGTGAGGGTGCATAGCATCTACTACTGACGGCAAAAGCGATAGCATGAAGTCATTTTGTTTATTTCAATATAATTTTATCAAACGATATTGTTCTGTAACAGTCAGCTTTGCACGCAAAGGCAAACTAATGGGGGAAATAGGACAATGGTGAGGAAGCTCAATCAGATAGCGGTTGGACTAGTATATCCACATAAAATTCAGAACAGGTCTGTGAAATAGTGTGTATCATCACGTAGAGCAGGGGCAAAGGCAGTGAAGGAGTTGCGACAAACAAGAAATAACGTACCATTTCGGCGACGGGGAGACGAGAGCCCGCCTGGCTCTTCACTCATCTCCCCCCTTTCTCTGCCGCTTGGCAGCCGGACGAAAGAAGGAATCCATCGTCCGCTGTTTCGCGTCAAACGACGCGCTGCCAATGCCACCGCGCGTCTTGCGCAGGCCCTGCAGATGCTCGACGCTGTTGACAGCCGTCACAGCAAGAGCTACCTGGCCTTGGTTGTGCGTCACGGCCAGCTCGGCGTAGCCCGTGTTGCTCCAGCCCAGCGGCCCGCCCGTGTCTGGCGACGCGTCTGGCGAGCCAAACCGCTGCAGGAGTGATGCCAGAAGCACGCCGAGGAAGATGCCGTGCGAGACGACCACGACGGCCGTCTGCTGGCCTTTTGCTTCTCCGGCGGCGACCAAGACGGGCTGCAGGCACTCGTCCACGAAGCGGTCGGCGCGCACACGCATCGCCTGGCGCGTCTCGGCATCGGCAAAGACGGACGGCAAGCCCTTGCCGCCGCCAATGCGCCGGCCCTCGCCCGACCCAAAGTCCTGCTCACGCAAGTCGGTCAGGGTAACGACGTCCACAGCCACAGCTCCGGCGACAGCATCAACGTCCGCTTGCGCGTCCACAATGGCAGCCGCCGTGCGGGCCGCACGCTGCAGGTCCGACGAGAACACGTGCGTCACGGCGGGCGATCGAATGCCATCGCCCGCCAGATGGACACCCAGACGACGTGCTTGCAGCACGCCGTGAGCCGTCAAAACAGAGTCGCGCGAGCCGGCACTGCACAGCAGGAGGCCGAGGCCAACGACGGCCACTCGAGGTAAGCCCCTCCTCGCGGCCAGAGAGAGAGAGGAAAGGGGACTGCCCACTGACTAGACCCTGGCCACGTTGTCCACGGACTCGCCGTGGCGCACGAGGAGAAGACGCATCCTGCGAGGAGAGCTGTCCATCCGGTTCATCTCTGTAAAAAGAGAGATGCTGCTGTCATCATGGCAGGCCAGATGGAGCAAACAGCAGATGCTGTGCGATGCAGGGTTCCCGGGAGGCGGTTGCTCGTGTTGGAAGGAGAGAGGAAAATGAGCAGAAGGGAATTTTTTTTCGCGGAGATTTAAAGACATGAATTGTGCCAGAAAAAAAAAGGCGGTGAACGGTTTGGGATCTTTTGGGCTCTTTTCTATTTGGTAATGGCTTATTACGCGTGTGGGCGCAGTTATTTTGTGGAGCTCTTTTTGGCTCTCATTTCGTCTCCTTCTCGGGCAGCGTCTTGCGCGGCCAGTCGGGGCAAATGTCGATGCGGTCGCGGGGCCACCAGAACTCGCAAAAGACGAGGAGCAGGTAGTCGACGAGGACGCAGAGGCAAAAGAGCTTGCCGGCCCAGATGCCGCAGCCGTAGTAGCGTTTGAGGCGGTCGATGAGGGCGAAGCTCTGGACGCCGGAGCGGCCGCGGGTGGCGCTCCAGCCGGCGGGGGCGGCGGGGGGGCCGTTGTCCATGTCGTAGCCGTAGAACTCGGCCTCGGAGAGGGCGCCGGTGATGCCGTTGTAGACGCGTTCGGTGCGGGCGGCGACGTTGGTCCACGAGTACATGGCCTTGACCTGGTCGTGGAAGAGCTCGGTCTGGATCTTGTGGCTGCGCAGGGCGGTGATGGCGCGGCCGGTGGCGGCGACGAGGTCGTCCTCCTCGGGGCGGGCAAAGACGGTCATGTGCGAGGGCAGCACCTCGGGGATGCCGCCGACCTGGGTGCAGACGACGTAGAGGCCGCAGCTGGCGGCCTCGACAATGACGGTGCCAAAGGCCTCGGTCAGCGAGGGGTGCAGGTAAATGTGGCCGCGCACCATGACGTCGCGCACCTCCTCGTGGCGCACGGGCCCGAGCATCTCGACGCGGTCCTGCAGCACGTTCTGCTCAATCATCTGCTTGAGGTCAATGGCCTTGGGGCCGGAGCCGGCAATGACAAAGCGCGTGTGCGGGTGGCTCTCGAGGATGCGCGGGATGGCCGCCACCAGCAGGTCGGTGCCCTTGTTGTAAAAGAGCCGCGAGATGACCACAATGGTAATGGGGTCGTCCGGGCCCAGCGGCTGCTGCTGCCGCCCCGGATCCCGCGCCGCCGGCTCAAAGTCGGCCGCCACCAGCGCGTTGGGAATCACCGACACCATCAGCGGGTCCAGCGACGCCCGCAGCACCGTGTTCTCCTTGCACGTGTGGCTCACGCAGATGACGTGGTCCACGTCGCTCAGCGAGAACTTGAGCAGCTTGTTGGCCAGGATGCTCGTCGCGTCGGCAAAGCCAAACAGCGAGTGGTCCGTGAACACGGTCCGCAGGCCCATGGTGCGCGCGTGCAGGATCGCCTCGTGGCACAGGTTGCTCAGGCTGCCGTGGCCGTGCACAATGTCGATGCGCTCGCGCAGGACAATGTTGCGGAACATGGGGAAGAAGCTGAACACGGTCGGGAACGTCGTCGACCGGTAGATCACCAGGAACGGCATGTAGTACACCTTGATGCCGTTGGTCAGGTACCGCACCCCCTTGCGGTCCGCGTACTCGTGCGTGATGATCACCACCTTGTGGCCGCGGTCGACCAGCTTGCTCGACACTTGGTAAATGTGGCTTTCCACCCCGCCCGGCTGCGGGAAGAAAAAGTCGCTGACCATGGCGATGTTGTACGTGCGTCGCGCCATCGTGGGCTGCGCGTCGAGGGGGCCCGCGAGACGGGGCGCCAGGCGTCGCGGGTCATGGAGTCGGGGGGGAGGTGGTTGAGGTTGGAAGAGTAAAATGGCAGAGGTGTCGTTTTATGTCGCCAAGTCACGTGACCGGGCCCTCGCCCCAACTGTTGCCCATACATGGAACATGCGACGTCTTTTTCGTAGAGACCAAACGTCTTTTGTGGAAATAGTGTCTTTGTATAAACCTCTCTACATTCGTCCATCTTCCCCCTACGCCCGCGCCTCTTTGCCCAGCTGCTGCAGCGCGGCTTCGTACGCGGCCGTGCGCGCCTCGCTAAACTGTCCCGGCCTGCTGCCATGCTTGGCCTCGGTCTCGTCCTTGTCGTCCTTGTCCTCCTTTTCGTCGTCGTCGTCGTCGTCGTCGTCGACGCTGCCCACCGTCACCTTGGCCACCTTGCTGCTGCGCCGCACCACGGCCGCGCCCGGCCGTCCGGCCCGCCGTCCGGCGTTGCCGCCCTGGCCGGCCACCTCGGGCCAGAACCAGCCGGCCTCCTTCTTGGTAAAGAGCGTCCAGGCGTGGCCGGCGCGGCCGGCGCGGGCCGTGCGGCCGACGCGGTGCACGTAGAACTCGACGCTCGGCGGCATGTCGTAGTTGATCACGTGATCGAGCTCCGGCAGGTCAATGCCGCGCGCCGCGAGGTCCGTGGCCACGAGGATGCGCAGCCGGCCGGCGGCAAAGGCCCGCAGCGTGCGGCGCCGCTCCGACGTGCGCGTCGTCGACGTGATGGTGCCGACCACGGCGGCCAGCGGCGGCGCCAGGAGGGCCAGCAGGCGTGACAGCCGGAGGGCGTTCTCGTTGGAGCGCGTAAAGACGAGGGCGGTCGAGGCAAAGGTCGAGGTCGTGGGGGGTTTTCCGTCGGCGGTGTCGCTGTCGTCGCTGTCACTGCTGCTGTCGTCGCTGTCACTGCTGTCACTGCTGCTGCTGTCGTCGCTGTCGTCGCTGTCGTCGCTGTCGTCGCTGTCGTCGCTGTCGTCGCTGTCGTCGCCATCACTGCTGTCACTGCCACTGCCACTGCCACTGCCACTGCCACTGTCGCCAACCGCTTTCCCTGCCATGAGACGGCCGTCGTTGAGCAGGTCCACCAGGTACAGCGGCTTCTGCGACTCGTCGCGCACCTTGATGGCGGACTCGCGCAGCAGCGGCGGCAGCACGTACTCGGCGGCGGTGCCGTCCCGGGGCGCGGTGGGCGGCGCACCACTTTCGGCGTGGTCCAGAGCGAGCTCGGCGGTGCCCTCGAGCACGACGTGTCGCGGCCGGCGCAGCCGCAGGCTGCTGAGCAGGCTGACGTCGCGCGTCATGGTGGCGCTCAGCACGACCTTGCGCACGCCGCTCTCGGCCGCGTCGGCAAAGTCGCGGGCGCCGGACGAAGACGGCCGCGCCAGCGCCGCCATGACGACCTCGATCCACTGCTGGTAGCTCTGGCCCAGCAGCTTGTCGGCCTCGTCGACCACCAGCCAGCGCACGTGGGCCAGCGTGAAGCCGGCCGTGGCCTGCAGGTGCTCGACCAGACGGCCGGGCGTGCAGACGAGCAGGTCGACGCCCGACACGTGCTGGACGACGTGGTCGGGGAGCGTGCTTCGGTTTTGGGTTTGGGTGGAGAGCGTGTCGGGCCCGTCGAGCAGATTCAGCCCGTCCAGTCCATCGAGTCCGTTGATTCCTCCGCCTCCCTTCCGTGCCTCCCGATACCCCACCGGATCATACGCCATCACCGCCTCGACCAGCACGCCCTGCTCGCGCCGAAACGACTGGCTGCCCATGGCCACGCCCACGCGCACTCGCCGACCACCACCGCCGCCGCCGCCGCCGCCGCCGCCGCCGCCGCCGCTCGCAAACGCCCGCGCACACGTCTCGCACACGTCGGCCACCTGCTGCACCAGCTCGCGCGTCGGCACCACCACCACGGCCCGCAGCCGCGGCCGGCCCAGCGACCGTCCCGCCGCCGCCTCCTCCCGGCAGAGGTCCCGCACCACCGGCAGCACGTACGCCAGCGTCTTGCCCGACCCCGTCGCCGCCGCAATCACCAGGTCGCCCCGCCGCTGCCGCGACGGCAACAGCATCGGAATCACGGCCGTCTGCACCGCAAACGCCTCCGTCCACCCCTTTTCGGCCAGCACCTGCGCCGCCGCCGATTCCACCCCTTGCCCCTCGGGATACACCCCCATGGCCGCAAACGACGCCCGCTGCGTCGCCGCCACCCGCACCGGCTCCGCCAACCACCGCGGCAGCGTGTCGTACGCCAGCCGCGCCTGTCCCGCCGCCACCGGCTCCGGCTGCGGCAGCGGCTCCAGCCCGTGCAGCTCCCGCGGTGCCTTGTCCTCCTCCTCTGCCGCCGCCGGGTCCTCGCCCGCCAACTGCTCCGCCCGCTCCTTGGCCCGCTCCTGCGCCCGCTTTAGCGACTTGTTCTTCTTCTCCATCAGCGCCCGCAGTCGTGGTGGCAGCTCCTCCTCGGGCTCTTCGGCCGCCTTGGCCGCCTCGGCCTTTTTCGCCTCTGTTTTTGGCTCCTTCGCCGCAGCCTTGGCCGCCGGCTCCTCCGGCTTCTTCTGCTCTTCTTCCTTGGGCGGCTCATTGGCTGCATCCTCATGCACGCCCTTGGACTTGCGCTTGCGCTTTCGCTTCTTTTCCGTCTCCTTCTCCGTCTCGGGTGGTGGTGTCGTCATGGCGACGTCCTCATCCGCCGGTTGCTGTTCTTGCGGCTTCGCCTCGGACTCGGCGGGTTTTTCGGACGTCTGGGCCTCTGCGGATGCCTCCTCATCCTGGCTCTCTTTCACGGCCTTTTTGTGTCTCCGTTTCCGCTTCTTCCCCGTTTTCTCGGCCTCTCCATCCGCCTGCTCCGTCTCCGCGTCCGCGGTCGTCTCTTCTTTTGTCTCTTTTGTCTCTTTCTTTCCCTTTTCGCTCTTCTTCTTCTTTCCCTCCGACTTCTCCTTCTTCTCTTTTTTGCCGTCTGTCTGTTCGTCGTCGACCGTCTTCGCCGCTTCGTCCGTCACCGCCGAGCCCTGCTTCTTCAATCGCTTCGCCGCCCTGTCCACGCTGGCTTCCCGCTCAGATCTGACCACTGCAGCCAGAAATGGGGTGTCTGGAGTGTCGTCGTCCTCAAAGACAATCTTGCGCTTCTGCGGCGGCAGCGGCGCGACAGGCGGCGGAGGCGGAGGCAAAGGCGCCGGCGCGACATATGGCCGCGGCGCGTTGCTGTGGAAGCTGGGACGCACCGGCGGCGCAGAATCGGTCGGCGCCGCCTTTTTGGGGGGAATGTACCGGGCATACATGTTGCATGTGGTGGATGTGCTGCCACTCAGTCCTACGGCATCGCGCAGAAAGAGCAGAAAAAGAGAAATTCTGCCGTGTGTCACCGCTTTATTTTTTTATCTCGAATCGATAAACAGGTCGCCCTAACCGTTCTTGTCACGGCTTTCACGTGACATCAGCTGTACTTCTCTCCAAACTGGCTTGTATGGATTCGGCTGGCTGTCTTCTAGTATCAGTATCTTGCATCTCAGCGGCTATCTACACTCCGGTCCAGCCGAATGCCGTCTCCGGCTTCGGCCTCATATCACCGCAATCATGCATTAGACCAGCTTGGCCTCTGTGTGGCCTATCACGAGCCCCCCCCCTTCTACCCCATCACCGTCTCCCAGCCGTTCTCAATCATCACGTCCATCCAGTAGACGTCCGCATCGTCGGCCGAGACGGTGCGCTTCCGCCCGTTGGCATCGTTGCGTGCCATCAGCGTCCGCAGCGTCGCCTGGCGGTCCATTTGCGCCCACGTCTCCTGCACAATGTCGATGCACATCATCATGGGCTTGGGCGGCAGAATGTGTAGAAACAGCTGCAGCCGGCTGTGGATAAAGTTGCGCGCCCGCGCCACCTCGACGGCGTCGCGGTCCAGCAGCTGCACGGCCGCCGCCGCCGGACCTCCGCAGCCGCCGGCCGTGCGCAGCTCGCTCGACAGCGCCACGAGCAAAAACGGCTGGAACACGCGTGTGCCCGACTCGACCGGCAGCGTGCGCATCATGTCGAGCGTGCGCAGCGTGTATGTCGTCAGCCAGCGGCGGCACAGCGGTGCCGTAATGACCGCTGTCGGCGCCGCCAGCAGCCCGAAATTGTAGTAGCTGGACGCGCCCGCCGTGCGCTCGCGGCCCAGCCTCGCACTCAGCAGGTCCGGGAACACGTGGTACAGCTGGATCAGGCCGACGTGCCGGATGATCTCGGCCAGCGTGAGCAGGTGCCACACTGGCGTGTTGCCGTCCTCCGTGTCGCGCACCGCGTGCTCGGCCGGGTGTGCAATCCGCAGCAGCCGCGCCTCCAGCTCGCGCGCCATCTGCATGTCTGCCTGCAGCCGGCTGATGTGCGCCACCGACGCAAATCGGTGTCCAAAATCAAACGTCCGCTGCCGTCGCAGCAGCCGTCCCACCTTTTGCACCGTCCGCTGCGTCTCGCCCGCAAAGCCCGTCCACGGATGCGGCGCCGGCGGCGGTGGCGGCAGTGGCGCCTCGCGCGCCTCCCGGGCCACGTCGCCGTCGTGATTGCCGTGGCCATCGAGGCCGTCCTCGCCATCGCCCCCCACACCGTTGTCGCCCGGTCGTCCGCGCCGACGTCCGTCGGGCCCCCGACGGCTCTGGTCCCCTCGCTGCCATCGCACCGTGCCCGTGGCCGTGCCGTACACCCGGTCCGACAGCCGGTGCGAGTCGGGCGTACCCGGCAGCGTCTCGTCGTCGGTCAGAAAGGCCAGCTGCATCTCCCAGTACTGCATCGACTCGTAGAAAAAGCGGTAGTTTTTAAAGTCGTCGCCCTCCCGGAACACGGACGCCGGCCCCCGCGCCAGCCGCTCCGAGATCTGGTGGAAGTACGGCAGACCCAGATCCTTGCTGTTGTGCCAGCTCGCCGTGCCGCCCAGCATCAGCACGGCCAGCATCGTGTTGGTGTCCCACACCGTCGTCTTGGCCAGGATCCGCGTCGCCTTCTGCCGCAGTTGCCGGCCCACCGGCGCCAGCTGCGGGAACTCGCGCAGCAGACAGCCCGCCGCCATGCTCTGTGCCGTGAGGTTGATAATCTCCGACGATGTCCACAGCCGCACCACCGTCGTGCGGAACGGGTTCATCCGTCCGTCGTAGCACGAGTAGATCTTGGCCGTCTCCTTAAAGTAGAACTCCACCAACACCGAACCAATGTCCTGGATCGACATGGCCAGCGGCGACGGCGTCCGTGCGGCCTGGTAGGACGCCGTCGTCATTGCGCTCGACCGCTTCGCTGGCACGGTAAATGGCAAGGTCACGTCCTCCTTGTCCGTCACCGCCGTCTCGCCTAGGGGCATGTCTGCCATGGCCACGGCCGGCGGCAGATCCACGGCCTGCTTGGGCGACCAGCCGCCGCTCCGCCACAGGTCGTCGAGCCCGACATCGCCCAGCGTCCCAAACGGCGGCGGCGCCGACTGCAGCAGGGACGGTTCCGAGGGCGTGGGCGTGGCCAGGGACTCGCCAAACGGCGTCGCTGTCGGTGTTGTCACGTTTGTGAGTGGCATCGTCCCGCCGAGAAACATGCCATTACCGGCCAGCCTATCTAGGCCCATGTAAAAGTCTGGCGAATCGGCCGAGGCTGCCGACGCATCCAGTTGGTCAAGCAGGTCAAGGTAGGTGGGATCCCACGCGTGCGTGCCACTGTGCGTGCCACTATGCGAGGCGGCCCCATCGGCGGCTGGGGCGGCCGAGGGGGGCATGGCGACCGGCGCCGGTGCAGCCCGGCGCCCACCGAGCTCAATGGTGTCCGACGAGGACGCCTGCGAGGCGGGCGACGAGGGCGAGTGAGACCGCCGCCGTTTAGCCGGCCGCTGGGGGTTTGGCGCTGTCGCGATCGCTGGCGTAGGCGTGGGCGTGGGCGACTGCATCTGCGTCTGCAGTTGTGTCTGCTGCGGTCCCGGCATGACTGACACGATTTGCAGCGGCGGCGCTGCCGCTGCGGAGAAGCCTGCTGTTGGCCGGTCTGCCTGTGACATGCCCGGTTTCGCTACGGAGGCCGGCGTGCTGCTGTGGAACACCTCGTGCTTGTCTGACCAGCGCAGCTTCTGCTCGTAGCCGGGACACTTGGCACCGACCCGCACACAGCGGTTACACTCGGGGTGGCGTTCATCGCACCGCACCTGGCCAGTCAGCCTCGTCGACCCGGAAAAGAAAGAGAGAGAGAGAGAGAGAGAGGGGGAGCGTCGAGCAAGGCGAGGCGTCGGGGGGCTCTTGGGACTACATACCCGCTGCTGTTTACACCGTGCGCATCCGTTTCGCGAGTAGCCGTGGTAGGCGCGCGACCGCACGGTGCCGTCGGCCCTCGTTCGTGCCAGCGTCCGCTTGACGTCAATCTCGGTCATTCTGGGACCGGCCAGACAGCCAACGTGCCAAGCGGGGCGAGCTGGACCAAAGGACCAAAGGGCAAGAGACTGAGACGGAGAGGACCACAGTGATGGCCCGCTTGTTGTCCAAAAAAGGGAAATATCAGCCGAAGCGTGAGGCTGTTCGTGGTGTCGCCAACTATTGCCCAAAAGGCTCAAAACCCAAAATTAAGTTTGCCGGTCGAATCGAGCTATGGAATAGAGGCAGGAGGGAGAGAGATGGATATTTCTCCATACGGCACGGCTTGCCTTCGCCAGAAAGAGCAGGAGGGGGGTTCATAGTGGGGCCACGTGATGATAACGCTGCGTGCGCCTCGACGAAAGTTTTTGCCCAAAAGAGAAAGAAAGATCGAAAGGCGGGGCTCGCCCGCCCCCGGCCACTGATAAGAGAATTCGAGAGCAACACCACGCACTCTCTCCTGCTGCTATCTTATAACTCGGCAGCCTCATTCGCTCATCTCGCCTGCAGCACGCTCCTGTACTCCATCTACTCCGTCGCTGTGCAGGCCAACGGGCCCGCCCTGATATCGCGCCATACGATCGTCCGTAAGAGTGCCGTGTTCGCGATGCTAATAATATCGACACATATCCAGTATCTCCGCAATAGCAGGCAACTCCTAGATAAGCCGCCCGTATTCCGCGAGCAAAAGATTGCTCTATCTCTCGGCCCAGCGCACCATTCTCCCCTCGGAAGTTCAAGCCACCTTTGGTCACGAGCAGGATCAGAGCGATACTGGCAAGATAGCAAGTGTTGTAGGAATACACATGAACACTACTAGTCAGCTGGACGATGGATGTTTGACAGTGCAAAAGGTGACCCCAGCCTTAAGTGGTCCCTCTACCCCTTCCTTTGCCTCGGCCGGCGCCTCGGCCAACTCGGCCCCCTCGGCTCCCCCGACCGCCCCGGCCCCGTCCTTGACTGCTGCCCCGGCCGATTCCCCGGCCGCTTCCCCGGCTGCCTCTTTGGCCGACTCTTTCGGGTGACCATCTCTATTGGCCGCGCGTGATCCGGCGTCTCTTGGGGCCACCAGCGCCGCCGTCCTCTTCCTCGGTCGCGTCGCCGCCGGAGCCGTCACCATCGTCATCGCCGGCGTCCGCTTCGCCGTCCGCGCCGACGCCCGTCCCGGCCTCGGCCTCATGCTCTTCCTCGCCTGCCCCGTCGTCCGTCTCGTCCACCGGCAGGCCCAGTCCCAGCGCGCCCGGTGGTGGCGGTGGCACGCCGCGCTGCTTCTCGGCTGAGCGCATCTCGCTAAGAAGCTTCTCCACCTCCACGTACATGCCGCGTGTGTCGTTCACCACCCCATCCTCGTCCACCTTGTACCGCGCGCTGTTGCCGCCCGCGTCCGCCATCCCGGCGTCCTCGTCGCCCAGCTCGCTCTCCAAAAAGGCCAGCCCCGGGCCCCGGTGCGAGTCCGGGTTGTACATGATCGCGTTGGCAAACATGTGCACCAGCTCACACTCCAGCTGGCTGCTGTTGATGATGGCCCGTGGCGGCACCAGGTCCTCGCTGATCGGCAGCCACACGCTGCTCCCCGACGACTGCTCCGACTCGGGCAGCGCCGATGCCGCCGCTGTCGCCGCCTTGTTTCCCGCCATGATCGCCATCCGCACCATCTTCAGGTCCACCGGGTGCCGCACAATACTAGCGTAGCCCGGCGCATCCCGGTCGCGGATCTTGTGCGCAAACATGTTGGCGTTGCGGTGACTGCTGATCTGGTCCAGCGCCGACGCGCTGATCTTGGGGAACCCCCGCATCCAGAGCACATGTGTCGGCGGCACCGCCGGGCCCAGTAGTCGCCGCCGCAGGCGCGACGATAGCAATGGCTTCTCTGGTGACGCAAAGTCCACTGATTCTTCGCGCTTGCGCTTGAGCGGCCGCGATGATGGCCCGCTCGGCGATGCCGTAGAGGACTCGTTCGCCGCTCCGCCCTCTTCCGTTGTCGTTTCGCCAATGTCCTCAAAGGCCCGTGGCGTCGAGACTTCATTCTTAATGCTGGGCTGGCTCACAGGCGCAATCTCAGCCGCTGCTTCCACCGACGGTCTAGCATTCCGTGGCGGCCTTCCTCGTGGCCGGCCCCCTGCCGTCTCAACCTTCTGACCCGCCTTGATTGCATGCGGCTTCTTCAATTGCCGCTGGTGTCGTAGTGTCGACTCAGTGCCCACAAATCGGGCCGTAGGGTAGATCACCGGGCTCAACGGCTCATACGCCGGGCTAGCGATTCCATCTACGTCTGGTTTGGGCGTAGACGGTGTCGGTTCACTTGGCTTCCAGCGTGTGCCGCTACCGCGGGGAATAAACCCTGCCAGCGACATCTGCCCCGGTGTTCGAGGAAGGGAAAGCCGAGACGATTGTGTCGACGTCGGCGTCGACGGGCCGCCGGCCGTTTGTGCACCTTCCAACCGGTTGCTGTGTAGAACCGAGGCCAGCCCAGCTGCCGGGGCAGATGTCGGCTGTCCGACGTGTGCATGAGCGCCGTGCCCATGCCGGTCTCTCTGTATCGAAATGGTGGACGGCTTCACTGCAGGAAGAACAGATCGATGCGGTTCCGTTGGCTTTTCCGGAGATGGCGATGGAGTCGCCTTGTGTGCCACGGTCTGTCGGATGCCGTGCGGTGCTGGATGAGGGACAGCAGAAGGGGCGGCAGAAACAAGTCCAGATCCAGCAGGCGCCTTGGGCACGTGTGGTTGCGCTGATCCGTGGCTTGGCGACTGGTGTGGTTTCTTGGCTTGCCCGCCGGCATGAGTCGGCGGTCGAAGTAGCGGTGGTGGGGGCGGCAACTTCTGCGGTGTGACTGGGGGCTGGATTGGCTTTGCTGGAGACGTCGCCCGTCCCGTGTCCTCCGGGTGGGGGCCCGCTGCGGCCGGGCTGCGTTGTATGGCTGCGCTCGATGCAACAGGCACAGCGCGTCCTGCCGTTGGTGGAGGAATCTCTTGGCGAGGCCGCAGGGGTGTAGAGGCTTGGGCGGAAGAAGTCCCGGTCTGTGGCAATGGTGGAACTGTAGCGGCGGGGGCCGGCTGTGGTGTTGGTGTGGTAGTCTGAAGTGGGTGAGGGGGGAGTTGCGGTGTTGCTCGCACATGCGCCGCCTCTGTCAATGGGTTGGCAACGCCCGGGACGACATGTGGAGCAGCTGGTGCCAGGGGCGCTTCCAAAGGTGCCGACCTTTGGGGCTCGAGAACGACAGTCGTCGAAGAAGGGTGCGGCCGGACAGGTGTAGTGGGAGGTCGTGGCTCCTTTCCAATGGCCGTCGGGGCTGCAGCGGCTGCTGGTGACTGCGACTTGACGTCGGGTTGTGCTTCCGTCTTTGTTGGCTGCCGTACGGCTGCTGGCGGAGTAGCAGGCGGCTGCCCACTGTCCGCAGGAGGACGCTTCGGCGGGCTCGTAGCAGCAGCCAGGCGGTCGCTGCTCTGCTCTGCTTCGGCTTCCTGTTCAAGAACGCGAATTTCACTTTGTATCTGCTCGAGGCGACGCTCGTCTTCGTGGATCGCAGCGACAATGTGGGCACGGTAGCGCGCATAAAGACGTTCGACCAGAGCAGGCAGCTGGTCTGCATGAGCATATGCATCGCTTATTGTCGGGAGAGTCGGGCTCGGGGCCTTTCGCTTCTTGGAGTTCGGCGAGAGGCTACCGGCGGCCGCGCCTTGTGCCGGAGCAGGGACGGGCGCAGCGCCGCCATTACTTCGTTGTTGGTCATGCACCTCCAGCTCCTCCTGCAGCAGGTGCAGGAAGAGCTTCTGGAGTGACTCGGCGCTCAAACGGTCGGCATTGTAGGTTTGGTCGCATTGAATAAAGCTATTGTTTCGGAGCGCGGTTGAGATCTGGCCAAAGGCCTGGGCGTCGAAGCCGTACTTGAGAATGGACTGGAAAAGCAGCAGTGACTCAAGAGGCGTGAAGGAGGCGGCAGCGGTAGGCATGCCCCGGATTGCACCTCGCCGGCAATCGAGGGGCGCAGGGTCGCGTCTCGGCAAAAGGCGAATGGGCGCCACGATCTACAGACACGGTCGATTGCTGGTTAGCATTGCACCATTGCACCAGCGCGTACATTTGGGACGAAATTCGATGGTTGACCATCAAAAGGTGCGCTTTTGTTGATGGCATGGATAAACTGGGGTCGTCGACACGCAAAATGGGACTAAGGAGCGAAGACGGCGACAGAAACCAGAGTCTCGTCGACAAAAACACGTACCAAAGGTCCTCATGCGCCGCGCATGGGTCGGCGAGCGGGAGCTCGATGGGGATTTGATGGATATCGTGGCAGCCGTGATGGAAAGAGGGTGCTGCGCACTCGCTGGTCTCGATTCGGATGAGCTTGCTCACATTGCCATCAACAGGTCAAAAGAGCAGAAAAATCTGCGGTTGTTGTTCACAAGTCACGTGTCCTCGAAATCCAGAAATGTGACCGCCGTAATCTTACCTAATTCCACCCCATTTTCGGCGCCCGCTGGATACATCCTTCATGACGCGCAGGGCCGCAGGTGAGCACCAAGGAACGCGCCAAAAGCCATGCTAAAAATTGAGCTAGGCTGGCGTGCGGCCAACGAACTGCATGAATGCAAGCCGATCTTTTTCACGCCGAGTTCCCACTAGGGTCAACGGAAATAGGACAGCTTTTCGGAGACGATGACCAAATGGGATGAGCATCGTAGAGCAGCCCTTTGACGAATGAAACTTGTAGAATCGTAACCTTGTCCAATCAGAGGCACACGGGAATTTCAAAGGCTGAGTTATCCCTGATGTGGAGCAAGGCTATGACTACTCGAATGAAGAAAGGCCATAGCCGTCCTCGTCGCGGGAAAGGAAGTTACAAGCGTCCGGCGCAAATGCTCTTCCATGGTTTCAAACGGCTCGTGAGGTACGTGCATACGCGGATCTGCACGAGCCGCATACAATGCAAGGAGATGGGGATGATCCAAAGAAGGATTCGAGGGGGAAAGATGGCCATGTACGAATACGAGTACTCCGTACTCTCTATAAAAATAGCACCGCCTGTGGGAACCTGGGGTGAATGTAAGCCCAGGTTCGTATCCTTTCGCCTGGTCTCTGCACTGCCATCTCCGTCGTATTACTGTCCTCGTACTCTGTACAGGCCCGTCCAGGAATCCCATCGACGGCGGCTGAACAGCTGAAACGCGATTTAGCCACCAGGCGGGAGGCATTGACGGTCTTGCGGGGAAAGGCCGTCTGGCGGTACGGGACACACGAGAAAAAAAAAGTGCGTTTGGGCAAGCAAGGGGCGGGGCCAGATATGTACCAGGGCCGGGAAGAACACGTCCGAGAAAAGGAGAACCCTGTTCTAATAAGCCGGCTGTTTAATGCGATCAGGTCCTGAAAAAAGGGTCTCGGGGGCAGAACCGTGGAAATTGTACTAATAATCGCCGGGCAATGAGCGTCTCGTGCACGGCGGCGATCCGTGCCACCCAGATGAGAAGTGGACACGGAAAAGGGGAAGCGCCTGTTGAGCCTTGAGCCAAGACAATGGAGAAGGAAGCTAAAATTCGGCATAAAATTGTCGACAAGAATAAAGTGCTGGACTTGTTCGCGCTCCCGCTCCCATTTCACATGGCTTTTGCACAACCTCGTCGGTTTCTCCATCTTTGCTAATGTTCGGATGAAAATACAATCATTTGCCCTCAACTTTTCGAGCCGCAAACTGCGTTTGTTCATCTGTCACCTCGATTCCACCAGACCAATCCTGTCCGGCGAACGACCAGCCCGTGTCTTTGAGAGCTCTGCAACGCTATTGCGGGTGTGGCCCATTTAGTGGAAACAACTTAACGGCCAGTGGGGTCCGCCTCCTAGACCATTATTGCCATTCTGGCGGCTCTCCTTTCCCTCTGTGCTCTCATCAGCATCTCAATTACCTCTCCGCCTCGTGTGCTTTTTTTTCCGTAACCCAGACTGAATCCGTCTTACGGACTCGACGAGCATTGCGCCTTCATTGCACCTTGGAATTCCTTTTTTTGCGTCGGCTTCGCGAAAACAGTCCCGGCATCAGGAACCGCTCATATCCCCCGCCTTTGACTTTCGAGCTCACCTTCCACCCGCCCCTCTCATCTTCCCGAACACGCCCCCCATGACGCTGACCGACGAAGAGCTCGACCGCGACTGGAAGCCCAATGGCCGCCGACCCCAGTCGTACGCCTATTCCACTCTTGTTTCACTGCATGTACCCTGGCCTTGATGCTGATGATAGCCCTGCCTGCTAGAACTATTGCGCGTTCCTTCTCCCTCGAGCTGATGGACATCTTCCGCATCGAGAACAGTGTTGCCGACCTGGACGAGCAGGTGGATAAACGGTGAGTCGACGCCCCCTCCCCGCTCTCTGCTGCTGCATGCCGAGCCCCAAGACAAGACCAGCCCGCTGACTCTGTCTCACCTTTCAAGGAAGCAGAATGTCACCACCAAGTCGGGCGAGCTTGAGGCCATCGAGGCCCGCATCCGCGAAATGGAGGCCCGACTGAACGGTGCCGCGGCTCCCGTCCACGCACGCCACGCCCGGCCAACCCTAGACAGTGTCCTGGCCAACAATCCGCAACCAGCCGTCGACGCCGAGGGACGGCCGCTCGAGCACCGCCCGCGTGACCCGCGCGATGCACCGCAGCAAGAGACACAAAAGTACAGCGGCAGCCGGCCAGGTACCGCTCGGGCCAGCCAGCAGGCCGTGCCGGGCGCGCTGCCGCCAACGCCCGTGGGCAGCGAGGGTGAGTAAGAGCAGTCCGTGTCAGCCAAAAAAGGGGGGCCCTCGAGCTGTCCGGGAATGGCTCGCAAAAGCTGCAAAACTATCGATCTCTGACGGCGTCCCTTTGCTCCTTTTCTTAGACGGTGACGGCGAACGCTTTGCCTGAACGAGAAGAGACCCGACAGACGCCGACGCCGACGCTGTTTAGCTTTTGCCCGCCAGTCCTTTTTCGACCCGGCAGCATCCAGCGCCGTCCCCATATTACAGCTGGACTGCCCACGCACTGTATCCTGTCTCGCTAGCGCACACTTTCAGTGAATATCCACTGCGAGACGCGGCATCGACACTTCGGCGGACCACCCTTTCTAATCACTGTTGTAATCTTGCTGGCTCAATCTCGTTTGCTATTTTACAGAACGGCCAGGGGCGCCATGAGTCATTTATTGCTTTATTACGTGTTGCGTTATGCCTTGGGGGAAGGAGGAATGGGCGGATGCGTCCGACTACCGAGCGACTCTGCGAATGCGAATACCAACCCGATACCTGTCTTTACTGTGTTTTACGGATATTGTCGTTTGTCATGTATGGACTCATTTTTTTTCCGGCGGGCCATAGAATAGCATTCGTTTTTATTTCACAAACTTTCATTCAAACGAATCAGAATCCCCGTTTCCTTTCGTTGCATAGCCCAAGACTCAAACCACATCGGCAACCTATGCAGGTTTTGGATGTTGGGATACCAGGTGAGGTCTCTTGAAACTTTTGTCCGTTCCCTTGGTGCACCTCTCTGTACCTCCTCCGATTCTTCTTCTAGCCCTCCAACGTCTTTGTAGCCAGCCCAACCCGAGATCCCTCCACATCAAAGATGACATAGAGCGCCTTGAGGAAGGTGTCGCCCAGAATTCCAAACGTCTCCGAGCTGTCTTGAATGCCACCGTAGCATTCTGTCGAGCTGACGTTTTCAAAATTAAAATAGTGCCCTGGAATGGAAGCGTTCCATCCGTCACTGAATCCAAAGTCGAAACTGGGCAGCGTCGCGTTACACGGGAACACCCAGCCAAAGACCGACTCGCTGACGTAGGCACCGGGGACCAGCGACCAGTACAGCGTCGTCACGTCCGACGGCAGGAGAAGCAGTGTCGTGCCTGTGTCCGCCACCATCGGCCAGTTGTGCATGCGCCACACATTGTCGCCGCCGAAGTGGATCGACTGCAGGTGAAACTCCCAATACTTTGACGTATGCAGCACGTCTCTCCAAGCAATGTCCCCCGTGTAGGCGCTCTCGTTGATGTAGCCAAAATGGTACGACCCTGGGGCCTCGTACCGCAAGTCGGCCGCGAACACATAGCTGTCCATCACCGGTGGGGCCAGTGCCTCCAGAAAGGTCGGCTGGCGTGGCATCACTGTGCTGGGGTGGTTGATGGCAAGCCCAAGGAGGCCAGACATGGAAGCGTCCGTCGTGAGGCTGCGGGACACCCCCGTAGCTAGCTCGACGGTTGCGTTGAGCACCGTGATGTTACCCAACGAGACGGTGTCACGGTAGACGGATCCCTCGGCATAGCTGCCGTCTCCATAGGCAATAGACCACGATGTATTGGCCACAAATGTGGCCGTGGTCGAGTTTTCGGGTTCATAGATCAGTTGTCCGTCAAGGTAGAACGAGGGCGTGTCGGAGCTGAACAACCACATGTCGGCCGAGCCGGTGTCGATATCCAGCCAACACAGCTGCCCCGGAGTTCCAAAATAGACGGGGCTCAGGTATTCGCTGTCGTAGCTCTGATTGACGGCCACGACAGAGCCCGATGTAAACTGGAACTTGCTCTTCATGTGCTCTGCGAGATTCTTGCCGTACTTCGCAAATGCCCACGCGTATTCAGCCGGACCGTTGCGTGTATATGCATCGTTACGCATGAGATCAATTGAAAATGTACCGCCGCTGCCGAAACCGCTCCGACGGCTGACCCCGTTCATAGGATAGGGCGGATAGCTGCTCCTGACGGCTGCAGGCTTGGCCAAGGCAGCCACCGCCGTGAAGACAACTGATTTTATTAGAGCTGGAAGCATCGTGTGGTCGTGTCTGCGTTGTAAGGTGACTCTCAAATGGATTGGATAATAGGTATGGCAGCAAGATCAGCAAACCAAAGAGGGCGAGTTGTGTTTCGTTTTTCACGTATAAAGGTTGAACATGAGAGAAAGATAAATAGGAAGAGAATATGGGAGATATGGCCAGTGGTCGTATGCACGTCGCCTCGAGGTAGATGAATCCGCTTATGTTTGCCGTGGGGTTATTGTCAAACGAAGCATCCGAAGTTCACCAGGCAAAAGAGTGTAACTGTGCAAATGGTTTTCAACAAGCGAGAAGAGTAAAAGTATTTATCGCCATTTATAGCCGGTAGCGGACTCTTAATGCTATGTATGGAAGGAGAGAGCGGGTGGCTCCTTCCTCAAGCAGATGTTTTATGTATATTTGACCAGAGTATGGTCTGACAACGAAATGTCGAGTCAAGTGAGAGACAAGTTACTAGAAAACGAACAGAGCTGACGGCCGCAACGCACTCGGCAACACGGGCCGCTCTGCTGTAACGGTCATGGAATTTCTTACTACTAAAGCACTCTATAAGCGAAACCCCTTGCACGGAGAGTATTTTTTTTATCCTTCTTCCAGACATTCGAAGAGGAGCTTGGACAAAGTCGTCAAGTTGGGGCTATGACAACTATCTGCAAATGAATTGACACGTCGGAAATGAGCGCTGTTTCACACAGAAATAGCATCACAGATTCACTGGGTAAGGAGGGAATGTAGGACAGTCCAAGGAAAGAGCCGAGGAGAAGCTAGTTCAAATGGTATCCGACAGTGATGCCTAGCCTGCCTATCGCACGAGACACAGCAAAAACAGGCGAAGTTGCACGACGCCTGTTCGTTGAGATGTAACCTAGCTTGACAATCAAGACAATGAAGAGTGAGGGGGTTCTACGGAGTACCGCGCCAAAGGTTCCTGTCCTTCATCCGCTGAAATCCAAGGATATTGCGAGACACGTTTAACTATGCAGATCGTCGTAAAGACACACAAACAAATGACAAAAAAACACCCGCTAGCTATTCGTACTTTTGCCAACTTTACAGCTCCTCGTGCTCGACCGTGTTGCTATCCTTCTGCTCAGTCGGCTTTGTGGGTATTGGCTCGGTGGATGTGGAGGAGGAAGTCGTCTTGCTCGTGACAGACTTGGCCTTGGCCGACTTGGCCGGCTTGGCTGGCTTGGCTGACTTGGCCGGCTTGGCCGACTTGGTCTTGCTGGACGACTTGCTAGACGACTTGCTGGACGACTGGCCCTTGGTCGGCTTAGCGTTTTTCGATTCAAAGTTGCGCATCGCCTTCATGGCGAGATCCATCGCGACCTTGTCAACCTGCTCATTCTTCTCCTTGAGCTCCTGCGTCGTGAGCACCGGGTTTTCCTTGACGCCCAGCTTCATCTGCGCGTCCTCCTTCTCGGCGAGCCAGCTGGAGATCAGCTCATGGAGCTTCTCGATTTCGACGAGGTCCTGGAGCGTGTAAATAGGCGGCGGGGGACCCGCATCCTCGCCAGCTGTATCGCTGGCCACCGGATCAGCGGCTGGCACATCATCTTCAAGTTCGGCAAAGCCATCGTCGGCCGGCGCTGCCGACGGCGCTTCCGACGGCGCTTCCGTCGCGACGGATGTGGCCGACGCTGATTTGGAGGCGTGGTAGCTCTCGAATTCCTCGATGCGCTCCCGAATGCTCTTGGAAAACGTCTTGGTCTGCTCCAGGGCGTCTTTCAGGCCCTTGATCAGACTCGGACGGTGCTCATGCTCTGAGATTCTGGACTCGATGGGGTCGAGAAGCTCCTTCAACGCCTCGTGCTTCGTCTTCAGCCCATCGTGGGGAGCATCGGCACCATCTCCATACAGCCAGTCGCTTGTCTCGAGGCTGATTGCCTCCAAGATGGCGCGCTCATCTTCAGTCGATACCTCAACAAAGTTGTCGTTTTCCAAAAGACCACGGACCCGGTATGTAAAGGCCTCGAGATGGTTGAGGGCCTCCTCTCTTTCCTGCCGTGCCCGGTCGGAAGCCGCAAAGGCCTTCAGACGAGCCTGCAGCTTGGCAATGCCCTCTTTCGAAAGCTGGGGAATGCCAGCCTTTACCAGCTCAAACTGGACTGGGACAGATACCATCATCTTCTTGGCATGGCTTGCTCCAGATGATGGTGTAGAAGACACGGCAGATGAGCTGCTAGACGTGGATGTTTCTGAAGTGGATTCGGCTGTGCTCGTGGTCGATTCAGAGACAGACTCCGTGCTCGACGACTCGGCCGCCTCGGCCTCCTCGGCCTCCTTCAGGGGCTGCTGATCCTTGTTCTTTCCGAAGCCGAAGAGATTCTTGACACCATCCATGATGCTTTCCTTCTCAGGATCCTCGGTCTCGCACTCGACAGCCGCTCCGGTGATTTCCACCTCGCCGTTCTCGCTGCTCAACCGCACGCTGACCTTGAACTCGACGGCGCTAGACTCGCACTGGTATTTCTCTCCCATCAGAGCAACAGTCTCCGTCAGGTTCTTCGTAGTGAGCACTTTGATTGGGGCCTGGATACTGCTTCCATCGACGGAGGGAATAGTCTGGAAAAACTCGACTGCGAAGTCATTGATGTTGTGGAAAGTGATCTCCTTTGGAGCTGCACCGAGATGAGAGGTTGCCGTCCAGAGCTGCTGGGTCTGGGTCTTTTGAGTCTTCTCGTTTGTCCATTTCATGCCAGAACTGTACGCAGCGGCGTCTGCAATCCGAATCTCCTTGACACGGAAGCTGGGGCTGATTTCGGCCGCGCGCAAGCCGGCACCGAACACGGCCGCCTCGTCGGAGTTGACATTGCTGCGCAGCTTTTCAGAGCTGCCAAAGATCTGCTCGAGTTGCTTCTGAACAAAGGGCGTGCGGGTGGCGCCACCGTGGAGAATCACCGAGTTGAGGTCTTCGGCCTTAATGTTGGCGGCGGATAGCGCCTGCTTCACAGCTGTCGTGACGCGCTCTGCGTGGGACTCGGCCATCTTCTCGAAGTCGGCCCGGCTGATCTTGTAGCGGAAATCGACGTCTTCAAAAAGACCCTCGAAGCTAGCCGCCGTGTTTGTGTTGGCGCTGAGGACGTGACGCGCCCGCTCGGCCTCCTTGGAGAGCTTCGCCACCGCCCGTCCATGCGATCGGACGTTTTCAGTAGTCACAGCAGCAGCCTTGGCACCCGATGTCTCGACAAACTGGGAAATCATATCGTCGATGATCAGCGCGTTAAGCGTATCACCGCCGAGCGTCCGGTCCCAGCCGCTACCCAGCACCTGCACCTCCTGGATGGT
The DNA here is from genome assembly GCA_019925535.1 of Leptographium radiaticola. Classification (NCBI taxonomy): domain Eukaryota; kingdom Fungi; phylum Ascomycota; class Sordariomycetes; order Ophiostomatales; family Ophiostomataceae; genus Leptographium; species Leptographium radiaticola. The sequence goes on along the minus strand of JADHKK010000039.1, from coordinate 56,508 downwards.
CTTGTTGAACTTGCCAACGTCCTTGACCTTGCGGCTCTGGAACTTGATGATGGTGGTTTTTGTGCTGCCGGCGCCCATGTCGAACACCATGTTGATTTCCGGCTTTCCACCATCGTTGATGTTTGGGAACTGTCGGTTCGTGGCGTAGTTCAGGCCGACGGCCAGGCCGTCGCTGATCAGAGACAGCACGCGGAGGCCAGCCAGTTCGGCAGCCAGCTCAACGGCACGCTTCTCCTCGGCCGTGTAGAAGGGCGGCACCGTGATCACAACGGACCGCACGGTGGTGTCCGACCCGGCAACAATCTCCGCGTTGCGGCGAACACTCTGCAGTTCCATGGCCAGAAGCTCCTCCACAAGCCATGCATCCTCCTCGGCGGTAAATGCGCCACTGCTCTTGAATGCAGCCGTTTTGCGAACTTCGTGTGCCTCGAGCTTTAGCGACGGGTGACGCGCAGCGTAATCTTGGACAATGGAATTGCCCTCGACCTGAAGTCCGAGGAGCGCCTTGAGGTTCGGGTAGACGTCGCCGGGAAAGCGGGCCGCCAGAGCCATAGCGTCAGAGCCATAGAGGCGCTCGGGGAATGCGCCCACCTTGGGACCGCCGCGGGGAGGCTTGAAGGTAACCGCCGATGATTCTTTTCGCCGAGAGTCTTTGGTTAGTACAATGTCGAGAGGGATGCCCGGCTTGACCAAGGAGGCCTTGATGTACTCGGTGCCTAGGTCAACTCCCAGGACAGCGGGAGCAGCGAGCACATGGCCGCAGAAGAGGAATAGGCTGCATAATAGCAGGAGTAGGGAAACCGATTCCCTTCTCGCCATCATGAGATAATTGGAGGTTCCACCCCAAGGAAAAGCAAGAGCGACGGAAGACAGAAACCCGCTTTAAGCCCAAGTTGGGTATATAACCAGATATAGGAAAAGAAGAGCGCTTCCAGTCGCCTCGCAATGGTTGAGAAATGAAGCTGCGGACAGAAGGCTGTGAGCAAACACAGCTAAAATAATAGAGGACAGCTTGAAACTCGTTCCTGGCTGGAGCTTGGGAACACGGATACGGCGATGATTGGTCCGATAAGAACAAGGCCCACCTTATTGGCAACTGATTAGGAGGGGTATTTGGTTGCTCCAAGGATAGTTTTGGAGATCTGTCGTTTATTGTCGCAGGATTGAGTGCTGTAGGCTACAATGCTATGTACGGCTGATGACATCGGAACCCGAATTAAAAACTCCGAGAAGAGGCTTATATATCGAGTTACAGAATGGTTCATAGCCGCTTATTGCCATCGTCGATCAGTAAGAAGTTGGAGGTCATGTGACCGAAATGCGAGGATCGGCTTCGCAAATCTCGTCAAATACAGTCACAATCCTGGAACTTGATGTCTCACAGCGAGTCCTGCCTGGCGTGCACTGCACATGGGCGTATAATTGGCTACTGATTCAGGGTCCCCAGCAAGTGGACGCAGTTGCAGACAAAGGCTGGCCAAATCCAATTAGCGTGGGGCAAATACCACAGCTGCCCCGCCTAACACATTTTTGCACACGTACGAGCAGAGACAGAGTCATAGGCCGAAAGTCGGCGAAAAGCTGAGCGCATTTTAGTGCGCCCAAAAATTTGAACGCTGTTAGCCAAGTCGCCTCTTCTGATGCGTCGTTGAATCGAACCACCAGTCATTCCCAAAGCACAATTGAGCGAGATGGCGGGCCCCTCCAACGGAACACCGGCGGCTGCGAGCGGCGAGACGACACACACGGCGTCCCAGCGATACCTGTCGACGCGAGGCGAGGACGAAGACGTGCGTTTGATTCCGTGACCGTTGGCTGGCGATCCCGCGCTGACCATGTTGATGACTGCAGCTGTCCTTTGAGGATGTGGTCCTGCAGGGCCTCGGCTCGGACGGCGGGCTGTTCATCCCGCAGGAAATCCCAAAGGCGGTCGACTGGGAGAGCTGGAGCGAGCTGTCGTTTCCGGAGCTGGCTTACCGTATCCTGTCGCTGTACATCTCCCCTTCCGAAATACCACCAGCCGACCTGAAGGACATTATCAACCGCAGCTACGCGACGTTCCGGAGTGACGAGGTGACGCCGCTGGTGCACCTCAAGGACAACCTATACCTGCTCGAGCTGTTCCACGGCCCGACGTTCGCTTTCAAAGATGTACGACAGATCGCGATGCTTGCCAACTAGAGCCTCGCGCATGTGCTGACTTTTGTTTCTCTGTCCAGGTGGCGCTCCAGTTCCTCGGCAACCTGTTCGAATACTTCCTTGTCCGGAGGAACGAGGGCAAGACAGGACGCGGTAGGTCTACCTGGGGAGACTATGGCTAGCATCCATGGCTGACCGTGATGCAACAGATCGACACCACCTGACCGTGGTCGGCGCGACGTCTGGCGACACGGGCAGCGCCGCTATCTACGGGCTGCGCGGGAAGAAGGACGTGTCTGTGTTCATCCTGCACCCCAAGGGCCGTGTTAGCCCGATCCAGGAGGCGCAGATGGCGACGGTGCTGGACGAGAACGTGCACAACCTGGCGGTGACGGGCACGTTTGACGACTGCCAGGACATTGTCAAGGCGCTGTTTGCGGACCCGGAGACGAACCAGGCGCTGCGGCTGGGGGCGATCAACTCGATCAACTTTGCGCGCATCCTGGCGCAGATCACGTACTATTTCTACTCGTACTTTACGCTGGCCAAGAAGCTGCCGTCGTTCAAGGTGGGCGACAAGCTGCGCTTTGCGGTGCCGACGGGCAACTTTGGCGACGTGCTGGCGGGCTATTTTGCGTACCGGATGGGGCTGCCGATTGAGAAGCTGGTGATTGCGACCAACGAGAACGACATTCTCGACCGGTTCTGGCGGACGGGCCGGTACGAGAAGCAAAAGGCGGACGAGGTGGACGGGCCGGTGGCGGCGGTGGTGGGCAGCGACGCCGTCAAGGCGACGCTGAGCCCGGCCATGGACATTCTGGTGTCGAGCAACTTTGAGCGGCTCCTCTGGTTCCTGGCCTATGAGTATGCGGCCGGCGCCGGCATGGACGACATGTGGAACAAGAAGCAGGCCGGTCAGGAGGTGGCGTCGTGGCTGCGCGACCTCAAGGCCAAGGCCGGCTTCGGGCCCGTCTACCCGGACGTGCTGGACGCGGCGCGGCGCACGTTTGAGAGCGAGCGCGTCAGCGACGAGCAGACGCTGGACGCCATCAAGCGCACCTACGGGGCCACCGCGGACCGCTACGTGCTCGACCCGCACACGGCCGTGGGCGTGGCGGCGGCCGAGCGCTCCATGGCGCGCACCGGTGCCGAGACGCCGCACGTGGCGCTGTCGACGGCCCACCCGGCCAAGTTTGCCGACGCCGTGGTCGCGGCGCTGCAGGGCCAGCCGGGCTTTGACTTTAACGCCAACGTGCGGCCGGCCGAGTTCATTGGGCTCGAGGAGAAGGAGCGCCGTGTCACCCAGGTCGAGAACGACTGGAAGGCCGTGGGCGCGCTGGTCCGGCAGCAGGTGGAGGAGGAGCTCGCCGCCGCAGAGCAGTGAGCGGCCCTGGCACATTTCTCTTTTGGATAGAGTCTGTATCCCATCTGGCAGGAAAATGGAGAGGGAGACCATGCGGCCGTTTGAGAACCAATCGTGTCCATGCACAATTCCCGTCCTGTGCCATCACGGACGAGCACGGGGCCCCCAAAAACACTATTCCTAAAACGAGTGCTGCCCAGCCACCTTGTTTGTTGGCTATCGGGCTGCAGACAGACCTGGCCTGCCCGTTGGCCTGCATCTCGATATCGCGTAGGGTGCCGCTACTCGTATCTCACGACAGAACGAGCACGAGGCGGTGTGCTTGTTGTGCATTGCGCACCCGAGACAGGTCCAACGCCCAGCCCTACGCATGCTTAATATGAACACAATGAAGAGCAATGGCGAGCCTGCCGTCGCTGACTGTAGTGCCTCTTTTTGGGCGGTATTTCTGGCAAAAAAGGCGGGGACCACATGAGGGGTAGAACGGGCGGAAACGCTTGGAGATTCTCGTCTGTTGCACTGAGATAAGATATCTCGCCAAGCCGCCGCTAAACCGCCTTTGGCCGTGCGGCATGCAAATGTGACCACTCCTCCCACACTAGACAATGAGACAAGCATACCTTCGTAGTGCGAACTTTCAACGTTCCCGCACCCGCCGCCCGCAATGCGCATCAGTAATTCATGGCGAATGACGTCTATCTGCCCCCCTCCTTCGCGCCATGGGGTGAGCGGCTGTCCGGAGAGCTGTGGCTATCATCTGCCATGCAGCTGCAGCTTCTAGAGCGCGGGCTAAATGGAGGACCCCTCCTCTTCTTATTTTCTTGTTTCCTCGTTTCCCTCTCTGTCTCTGCCTTTTTTCTCTTTTTCTGTTGCCTGTGCTCTTTTATACCTAGCCTTGTGTAGGTCCTACTCGCAGAACAGACAGAACAGACAGCACGTGCAAACACACTGAACGGCGACTTTACTTTTCCCTGCTGTCTACCGCATTCCCAATGGCTCCGTCCATGGCTGGTCTGGTGCTCCTGCTGGCGGCCGCGGTGGCCCCGGCCGCGGCCCAAGAGACCGTCTGGTCGGCCGTGGCATTTGTGCTGTACGGCGAGCGCACGCCGCTGGAGGGTGCCAACAAGCCCGAGTTGACGCCGGTGGGCGCCCAGCAAATGTACGAGCAAGGCTCCGTCTTCCGCGCCCGGTACCTCGGCAGCGCCAACGCGACCTTGACCGAGGAGCTGAGCGGGATCACGACGGCGGCGTCGATTGCCGGCCTCGAGGTGTACTCGCTCGACAACGACCAGGTGCAGATCCAGAGCACCGACGACAGCTACGTGGCGGCCAGCGCGCTCGCCTTTTTGCAGGGGCTGTACCCGCCGCAGACCAGCTACTTTGCCGCCGGCAACGGCGGCCGCGAAGCGGCCGTGCTGTCCGACAACTCGGTCGTCAACTTCCCGCTGGGCGGCTACCAGTATCCGTTTGTGGCCACGCTGTCGTCGGCGGACCCGGCGTCGACCTGGATCGAGGGCCACGCGGCCTGCAGCACCTACGACGAGTCGGCCCTCGAGAGCCTGACGGAGAGCTCGACCGCCACGCTCTACACGGAAACGCTCGACCTGTACGAGTCGCTCTGGACCGGCGTCTTCCAGGACGCCTTCAGCCTGGACATGACCAACTACTACTACGCCTACGACCTCTACGACTATGCCCAGTACGAGTACGGCCACAACCCGCAGATCGCCAATGCCCTGGACGCCAGCGAGCTCAGCATCCTGCGCACGCTGGCCTACACGCAGCAGCTCAACCTGAACGCGAACCTGACCGCCTCGGGGCTGGTGACGGGCGACCGGATCCGCGCCGTGTCCGGCCGCATGCTGGCCACGTACGTGACCAGCCTGTTCAAGAGCAGCATCGTCGCGTCCGGCAGCACCGGCAAGCTGAACCTCATATTCGGGTCCTTTGAGCCGTTCCTGGCCTTTTTCACCCTCGCGCACCTCAACAGCGGCAGCTCGTCCGCAGCCTTTCAGGACCTGCCCGACCCGGGCGCCGCCATGGTCTGGGAGCTGTACACCTTGTCCAACGACACGAGCTCGTACCCGAGTGTGAACGACTTGCGCGTGCGCTTCCTGTACCGCTCCGGCACGGACAATGACACCGTCCTGGCCGAGTACGACCTCTTCAACTACGACTCCTCCGACGGCGACATGCCGTACACCGACTTTGCCACGACCATGGAGGCCGTCGGCATCTCGAGCGTGACCGACTGGTGCACCACGTGCGACGGCGTCAGCGCCTTTTGCGAGGCGTACGAGGACAACTCCAGCAGCGACAGCAGCGACTCCGACTCCGACACCACGACCCGCCTCGAGAAACGCATATCGCTCATCGTGGTCGGCGTCATTGGCGCCGTCGTCATGCTGGCTGTCATCGCGGCCGTGGGCCTTGCCATCTTTTTCGCCCGCGGCCCGTGGCCCAACCGCGCCAGAACCACCGGCCACGCCGCAGCAGAGGATGGCTTCGGCGGCGGATTCAAGGGCGAGGAGCGAAAGCCCAGTGATACCGACGTGGCCGTGTCCAGGACCGGCGCACACCACGAACGAGTAGGCAGCTGGGAGTTGAACGTCGATCACACGATGCGCACTGGCACGGCCCCCACGACGGAGGCCGCGTCTGTCTCTGGAGTCATGCAAAAGGACGCGGTGCGGTCGACGATTGAAAACACCGATGATGATGACGACACGATCTCGCTCACTGGCCCGCCCGTGGTCCCGCGGGAGCATGTCTAACCGGGCTGTATGACTCTGGAAACGGCGCTCTTCTCAAGGAGAAGCCACGCCATCCTTTTGTTTCTTTCTCTCTTTTGACGGACTGGCTGTCTGGATCTCACTTGATACCCACCTTTATTATACCCATTTTCTTCCTGTCTGCCCGACTCTGCCTGCTCTCGAGGACAGGAGCCTGCAGGACTCAGTTTGGTTTGCTTATTTGACTGAAGGCGTTTTGGGGCATGTAGCTATCTTGCAGTTCAAGTTGCCCTGGAGACTGACGGATACAACCCCTAGGATATAAGACTACAATATATTCTAAACTTTATTGGCCAGCTTGCGGAATACGGCGTTGACAGCGTAGGCAGGCTATGGATATCCAATCATCGGCTTTCATCTCAACTGTGTGGCACACGGCGTTGCGCCGCCAAAGACTTGCCGATGGTATCGACTGTAAATGCTGTCAGGCTTGGCCTGGGCCATCTGTGTGGCCGACAGTTAACTTGACTTTTTTAAAGTTCAAGAAGCCAAGGACAGGGCTTCAGGTGTGCGCATTCCAATAGGAAAATGGATGCACAATTCGAGACACTGTGCCGGCTCTTGGCTGCAATCTTTGCCCAATGTGACAGCGCCGCCTTTTCGGTGCCAACAAATGAGGATGAAGCAAGTTGCTTTTTCTTGCGGCAGTGCGTAGCCCCTCGCTGCCTGACCATCGAGAGGGCTTGCGTGCAGCCGTTTGATTTTGAATCAAGGCGATTTTTTTTTCTCTCTCGAAAAAGCTCCTTCCTTCTCGCGCCGACCCCGCCTTCCCAAGCCGACACCAGCCAAAATGGACGACATCATATCCCAGCTTCAGCCGCCGCCCAATCTGGACAGCTATGATCGTCTCCGGCCGCTCGAGGAGCAGTCCAAGAAAATATCGCCCATGTTTAGCGCCTGTCTGCAAGTCCGTTTCGCCGTCTTTGTCAATGAGCAAAAGGTCCCAGCCGACAGCGAGGTCGACAGCGATGACCGGCGGTCCTCGCACTGGGTTCTCTTCTTCCCCCGAAAGGCAAAGGCGTCGGGCGCGACGGCGCCCGACGAAAAGACCTTGCCCGGCCAGCCGATTGGCACAATTCGCCTGGTCCCCTATCCACACGATGCGCATCCGCTGCCCGGCGGTGTCTACGCCACAGTCAACGACGTGTACCGGCTGACGGGACAGTGGAAGCGCAAAGAAGGAAGCGAAGAACACGAAGAACACGAAGAACCCGTGTTCGTGCCGGCAAGCGTCCTCGGGCCCGTGGCCGTCTCGCACCGCACGACCTTGCACGACGGCCACGAGCCGTACGTGAAGCTCGGCCGACTGGCGGTGATTCAAAAGTTCCGCGGCAGGGGCCTGGCCAAGCGGCTGGTCAGAGACGCCCTGTCGTGGATGCAGCAGAACTGGAGCTACTTTGACACGCGCGACGCCCAGGAGGCGGGCGCGCCCCCGTTCAAGGGGCTGGTCTGCGTGCACGCCCAGATGAGCGCCATCGACTTTTGGTCCGCCATGGGCTTCCAGACCGACGACGCCATGGGACAGTGGTGGGAGGAGGGCATCCCCCACGTCGGCATGTTTCTGCGGCTCACCAGAACCTGAGGCGTGCCCCCCGCCGCGGACTGTGCTTGTGTTGGGGAACGGCTAGGAGCAGTTGGGACAATACAAGAGATGAGCGTTCGTCATGCCAAACACCACCAGCACCAAGCACCAAAATGGACAGCTTTGGTTTATTCATGTTTTTTTTTTTGGCTCTTTTGCTTTTTGCCAGGCGAATGCTGTTCTACTAAAAAAAAACACATTCAAACTGCATTCGCCGGCGTTCCCCCGTTGCCCCAACGCACAAAAACACAGCTTTCCGTTGTCTTGGAGATGCCAGCGCGAAAAAAGATCGAGAGCAACACACATAAATACCAGGTTCGCCCCCGTATCCCATAACACGTGTTTTTTTGTAGCGTACCTGCCCATGGCTCCCGATGAGGTGGCCACTTGAAGCTGCCACCCGCTCTGTCGTGCCGTGTCCGGCCAGGTATCCCAACCCCGCCTCCATCTGCCGCTTTACCGGTTGCTCTTGGCGACACGCTCCAGCTCGTCCTTCTTCTTGATGGCGTACGAGTTGCTGCTGCCCTTGGCGGCGTTGATCAGCTCCTCGGCCAGGCACTCGGCAATGGTCTTGACGTTCCGGAACGCGGCCTCACGGGCACCCGTCGTCAGGAGTGCGATAGCCTGGTTGACGCGGCGCAGGGGGGACACATCGACAGCCTGTCTCCGGACGGTACCGGCAGAGCCGATACGGGTCGAGTCTTCGCGGGGGCCGCAGTTGACAATGGCGTCAACGGCAATCTGGATGGGGTTCTGGTCCGTCATGAGGTGGACCTGCAGCCGTGGTTAGCACTTTGCACATTATGCTGGTATGCTGGCGAGACCCGCACGGCGCTCGCTGAAGGTTCAAAACACGTACAATCTCAAACGAGTGAGCCACAATGCGGACGGCCTTGAGCTTCTTGCCGTTGTTGCGGCCGTGCATCATCAGGGAGTTGGTCAGGCGCTCAATGATGGGGCAGTTGGCCTTGCGGAACCGCTTGGCCGCATAGCGACCAGCAGAGTGCGGCAGGTAGACGGGCGCGCGGATCTGGATGTAGTCCCTGCAAAGAAACGGTCAGCTCTCCGTTCATCGGCTGAAGTGCATTGCAGTTTCTGCCCGCCCAGTCCCGTCTCGGCCGAAACCATCGCGCAAGGCAAAAGGCCACGGTCGTAGCCGCGCTTCACCAGGCCGTGTCCTCATCGTTCGGCCGCCACCTCCGAGGAGCAGAAACATTTGCCAAAGACGCAAACTTACGTGAGGGAGATGTCCCGGATCTCGACATCATCGTACGACCACTTGTTGCTAAACCGAGGAGCGCCAGTCAGAATAGGAAGACACAGAGAGGCCTCTTGCTCTCGGGGAAGAGCAGAGAGAGTGGTGATATTCGTACAAGAGCTTGATGGAGCCAACCTCCTCGACGATATCCTTCGGGAGGGTCTTGTAGGAGATGGTCTCCGTCTCGATCTCGCCGGCGTCAGACATGTTGGGTGAATTGGTCAACGGACTTGAGGGTGGACTGTTGATGTGCCTGTGTGCGGGATGGTGTCGCGAGGAGATGTGGTGATTTAATTCTGGCAGCCAGGTTAATTTTTTTCCTTGCACGATTTAGGGCGAGAGTCCTGCGGGCCAGAGGGCTTTGCCCGGGAAAAAAAATCGAGATGTGTACACCCCCGCTTTAAAATGCCGCTTGGCCAATGGCTTTCCCTAGAATTAGGGCTCATGTCGATTAGTCAGAAAACCGTCGAAATTTACTGTAGCCCCGCTGGTTCTAAAAAATATCATTAGCTGGTATATTCAGAAGCGCTCCTCTTCTCCCTCTTTTGTGCGTTCCTCAAGTTCAACCATCCAACCCCAAATCAGCAATCATGGCGCCCGCAGCAACTGGTGCGAAGAAGCAGAAGAAGAAGTGGTCGAAGGGCAAGGGTAAGTGAAATCGTGAGAGGGAACGAGGAAAGGACTTTGCGCGTCTGCGCAACATGGCGAGATCTTTGAGTGCATTTGCTGCACTTGGTGATTTCGACCGTTGCGCTCGCGATGGCCCCTCCTACTGTTGCGAATGGCAAGGGGAATTTTCCTCGTGCCACGAGTGCAGCCAGGGCCTGAAGAATGGGCGGCCTGCATTTTTCACCCCAGTACTCTGATGCTGACGTATTGCCGTATAGTCAAGGACAAGGCCCAGCACGCTGTCATCCTCGACAAGTCCACTTCCGAGAAGCTGTACAAGGATGTGCAGTCCTACCGCCTGGTCACCGTCGCGACGCTCGTCGACAGACTTAAGATCAACGGCTCCCTGGCACGGAAGTGCCTGAAGGATCTGGAGGAGAAGGGCCAGATCAAGCAGGTCGTCAGCCACAGCAAGATGAAGATCTACAGTATGCCCATGATGAACCAAGAAGCGAACGTGGAACCATTTTTCTAACATATGGACAGCTCGCGCCGTTGGTGGCACTGACTAAACGTCAAACCTACATCCACGACACATATACCAGACAATACCATAACCACTCTGCTCGGCGGGAGGGACGACCAATCTTGGATCATGATGCGCTTGATGGAGTTGTGACAGGGTTCGGCACTGGGGTTTAAAACAAATGGCAGACGCGGGCGTGGCTTCGATCTTCTGAAGCCCGAGCATGCACCCCTGTGAGGGTCTCGTATGTACAATCGGACAGAAAATCGGTCATGGGAAATCGGCTCAAGATCCGAGGAATGAAGAAAAAAAATATTGCAAAATCCAAGACAAGAGTCCCGGGCCAGTGACGTACCGTAATCAACCACATGCTGCCGCTGTGTGCTGCGCTATGCAACCGGCGACTGCAAGTCTGTGGCCTACGGGCTACGGGGACTATGAAGATACATGGAAAGAATGCATCGCGTGCTCGTCTCGCAGCCTGGTGTGGCTGCAGCCTTGCTTGGCTTCGCTGGATCGATTTGCAATGGACGGCCAAGCCGTTTCTGACGGATTCTCGTACTCCGTATCGGATGGGGCTACCGAATCGGAAGCCGCACAAAGGAAATGAGCGAGAGCGCCTCAAACGGAAACGCGAATGTAGGATAGGATCAATGGTGGGTTGCGCTCGCTTGAGAGGCCGGGGGCTCCGGTCATCCGAAACCCTGGCCGCCCGGACTACAACGTGCGGTGTAGATTTAGGCACGAATTTCCAGCGCCAAAACGCGCTGCGTGTCGTCCGTACCGGTTTTAAAACCTCCCCCAGACACCTGGAAATAGAAACCTGGAGTAAGCGCTGGCCCTGCTTTAGGCTCGCATGTGTACGAAAGGGATGGAATTGGGAATTTGGCATTGGGGCCCGGATCGTGCTGGCTTGGCCCAAGGCTAGCACCGCGACCGAATGGGAGGGCCATGATTTGTCCTGCACGGCGTTTTGCCAGCACTCCAGGGCAGTTTTGTGAGATACCCGTGGATACGGAGTACGAGCGAGAGTACATGCGAGTACTCCGTACAGGCCCAGTATTCACTAGTTCGTCTGTGCGATGGCTCGCCCTCTTAGCATTCGGATCGAACCGGCAGTTTCGCGCCGAGATGCCTCAGGCCGCCAAACCCACGCTCCTCGCCCTCGTTGCCGTGACAGAACCGCGGGACAGAGGGGTTTTCCAGTTTGAATCCTTAAAAAGAGGTTAAAGTGGGTCGGCCGTCTGCGATTAGCGCCCCCGGCCGGAAAGAATCGCTGAGAAGAAAACAGCTTGGATACCGCAGGAGGTCCACTCTTCCACTGCAATTTTTTCCCCCCTTCCCTCTTTTCCCATAATAAATTCGCAACCGAGGAATTTTTTCCCGTCTCTTATCCTCTTCTTCTCTTGCTTCCCTCTTCCTTTGCATCAGGATCCCTTCGTCTTGCCATTCTATCTCCACTCCCTTTTTTTTCTCAAAGCCTTGTCTTCGATCCGCCACAATGACTGCCAAGGAGGATATGCGCATCTGGGGCATGCCCGTAAGTACAATTCCCAGCCGAGAATTCGCTATCGCTTGCGGCTCCCGAATTCCCTCACGATGCCCAATCCCCATCTCAGCGAACCGGCGATCTCGCCGGAACGCTCGAGCCGAGACAAACTGACGGGCGCATTCATCTCAATTGGACGTCCGTTGGGCTTAGGATTGCTTTGCGGTGCTGGTGATAGCTTCAAGACGGCCCGTTCAGGTTCCCGTCGGAAGGGCAAATCACCGGCATCTCATCTCAACACTACGCGTCTATAGCTTCTTCCCATTGCCCTTTCAATGCGATTGCGATATATAAACTAACAACGTGTCATTAGCCCTTCGTCATCGACTTCTTGAGTACGTCTTTCCCCGAAAGAGATCATCAAGCATTGGAAATAACCGCTTTCCATCATTGCACAAATATGATCGTGGGACACGGGAAACAAACATCATACTAATCCATTGCAGTGGGTGGTGTCTCCGCCGCCGTCTCGAAGACCGCTGCCGCTCCCATTGAGCGTATCAAGCTTCTCGTCCAGAACCAGGTACGTATTTACTACGCGATAAGGCTGGTCTTTAGCTGTCGCGACCCCGTTATACCTTGGATTATGCGGCATCTGTGTTGGCATGTCACGACGGGTTGGGCGCAGCAGTGCGGCCTCTCGCCGTTGCATTGCCGACTAGATGCGATATCCGAGGTCGGGTATCGGAGAAACTGCTAGACGCTAGCGTGGTTTACTGCAGCACTTTTCTAACAGCCGGAATAGGATGAGATGATCAAGGCTGGCCGTCTGGACCGCCGCTACGCCGGCATTGCCGACTGCTTCCGCCGCACCACCGCCGATGAGGGTGTGATGGCTCTGTGGCGTGGCAACACCGCCAACGTCATCCGGTACTTCCCTACCCAGGCGCTGAACTTCGCTTTCCGCGATCGGTTCAAGAAGCTGTTCGGCTACAAGAAGGAGCGTGACGGTTACGCCAAGTGGATGGCGGGTAACCTGGCTTCGGGTGGTGTACGTATTCGGTCCCTTCCCTGGATGGACTGTGGCAGGTTGCTAACATGACGCTCAGGCCGCTGGTGCCACTTCGCTGCTGTTCGTCTACTCCCTGGACTACGCCCGTACCCGTCTGGCCAACGACGCCAAGTCGGCCAAGAAGGGTGGCGAGCGCCAGTTCAACGGCCTGGTGGACGTCTACCGCAAGACCCTGGCGTCTGACGGTGTTGCCGGTCTGTACCGTGGCTTCGGTCCCTCCGTCCTGGGCATTGTCGTCTACCGTGGTCTGTACTTCGGTCTGTACGACTCCATCAAGCCCGTGGTCCTGGTCGGCAACCTGGCGAACAACTTCCTGGCTTCGTTCCTTCTGGGTTGGTGCGTCACCACTGGTGCCGGTATTGCGTCGTACCCGCTTGACACTGTCCGTCGTCGCATGATGATGACCTCTGGCGAGGCCGTCAAGTACTCGAGCTCCCTGGACGCCTTCCGGCAGATCGTGGCCAAGGAGGGCACCAAGTCGCTCTTCAAGGGTGCCGGTGCCAACATTCTCCGTGGTGTGGCTGGTGCTGGTGTGCTGTCGATCTACGACCAGCTCCAGGTCATCGTCTTCGGCAAGGCCTTCAAATAGGTGCACCATTCCAACTCTTCTGTACCAAAAAAGTATGGGTTGTTGAGATAGAGCGCGCTGCTGGGCTTGGCAACTGGTCGCCACTGGCTGGCTGGTGAAGGGAGATGGCTGAGGCTGTAGAAGGACAAGGCTGGATTCGAGGCAGGTGGGAAGTGGGCTTGCGTCATTGTGTCTTGACGGTGCGGCGCGCAGAGAAGTCTATGTGCCGATACTTGCAGGCTGCGCATGGCCTCGTCGTTGTAATTTATAAAGAATATCAAGACAGTTTCCCCCGAAGTCGTTGTTAGCGTGATTGGTTGTAGTCTATATCACGTGACTGTGCATGTACGCGCGCAGCCGTGGACGCGACCGTTTTCATCCTGTTTGCAGGACATAGACTATGACTTGCGCTTCACAAAGCAAGACACGGATCTGTTCTGTGGTCATCTGACGCTGGCATTATCCATACAGCTTGGCTGGAGTACAAGACGGCAATAGAAGACGCGACCGCAGCGACGCGTCGCGAAAAGTAGGATTCAATACGGCCGTTCTTCTCCTCTTTGCGTCTAGCTTGGCGGCTAACCTGTGCATACAGAAGCGTCATAGAACCATGAAGACGCCCGAGATCGCGGCAGCACGACCGTCCCCTGGAGCTCGTTCAATGCCTTCTTTCAAAACGGCGGGATCGGGCGGACGCGTGGGCGGACAGGCGGCGTTCAAGCCGCCGCGGCCACGACAGCCAGAGCGGGCAGAACAAGCAAAGAAAAGGGGCAAGCGGCAACAGGACAGGATTGATGTGGATGCCGAGCTGGACGAGTTGGATGACGAATCTGCGGACACGGGGCGGCGGCGAGGGAAAAAACGCAACTCCGGTCGGGTGGTGGAGGAGATTGAAGCCTCGGACGGGACGGACGAGGACAGGGCGGAGGTGGAGGCGGATGCCGAGAACAGAAGAGCGGATGCGCAAGTCGAAACAGAAGCCAACATTGAGCTGCCGCCCGAGCTGGTCACGCGGCTCCTCCACCACTTTTTTACCAAGCCCAACACACGCATCACGCAGGACGCCAACACGAGCGTGGCCAAGTACATGGACACATTTATACGAGAGGCCGTGGCGCGGTCGGTGGCCGAGAAGCCCGAGGGCGGGTTTTTGGATGTTCGTCTCCCAATGTCCCTGTGTCCCTGTGCTTTTCTGGTATCTAACCACGGCAAATGGCAGATCGATGTGTTGCAAAAGGTGGCTGTACAGCTCATCATGGATATGTGACTGATTCACGACGCCCAAGTGACACGTCGCAGACAGTGTCAGAGCTCAGCCATCGCCACATTCTCCGTCGACGAGACAGGCGGAGGGTTTGGGTTTGGGGTTGCGAAACAAAGACAGAAAATGTCCTTCGAATTTCTCGACCATATGAACAAACGAACCCACAGTAACCAAGATGATGAGGACAGCTGTAGAGGTTCATCTGGCGTGGGCGTCATAACGAAGAAACGACTGACGTTTGGGCTCGGAGAGCGAAGCTGTGTACGTCTACAGTGCATGTGATGATGCCAAATGACATACTGTTATGTACTTCGCTTGTTTAGAGTCGTAGCCGAGCAGATATGAGATTCTGTAGGGAGAGAACAGGCAAGTATTATTCAAGTATCATTACACTATGGGTGAAGAAGGAAACTCAAGATTAGAGTCTAAATCAGGAGAAGGGAGAAAACAAAAACAAAAACAAAAACGTGGACCTCCAAATCCGGTCCTTTGGTTTTCCACCCCCGCACTTTTCAATAACCTGGAGGACTTCTCATAGTCCAACAGCGATGCCGAGGGCCGCTCCAAGAACAACTGTCAGCAGACCGACATGGCGTTTCATGGCGACAGCGCCGGCGGTCACGGCGCTGGTGCTCGACGTGGAAGACGCCTTTGAGGTGGTGGTTCCGTAGCCGGGAATGGTTGTCGAGGTGGTCACGGTGGACGAGGTATTGTACGACGGCGGCCAGGTGGTGGTGGTGGAGCTAGAGGTGGTGGTGAGCGGCACGGTGCCATAGGGCAGGGTGGACGAGGTTTTCGTGGTGGACGTTGACGGGGTGGTGGGCGGGGTGCCGTAGGTAATCGTGGTCGAGGTGGAGGAAGACGGCGTAGTGACGGTCGACGGTGTCGTCACGGTCGACGGTGTCGTCACAGTCGACGGCGTAGTCACAGTCGACGTGGTGGACGTGGTGGACGTGGTCGACGGCGTGGTCACGGTCGACGGCGAGTACCCCGGCACGGTCGTGGACGTGGTCGACGTGGTCGACGTGGTGGACGATGAGGAGACACCGCAGGTGTTGCCGTAGCCGAGGGTGCAGACAATCTGGGTGGTGGAGTAGATAAAAGTCAGCGTGGTGGTCGCCGAGGTGGTGGTGGTGCTGAGGCCACAAACGGGCGAAGTGGTGGTGGTGGTTCTGTCATGTTCAGTTTCGTGGTCAGTTGCTCATCATGCAGGTCTGGCTGATAGAGAGAGGGAATTCGCCTCACAGCGAGCCGTAGTCGTAGCCCTGGCCCAGGGCGGGGACGGCGGCGAAGCCAACGACAAGCAGGCGAGCAAACGACTTCATGGTTGAGTTTGATGGGAGGCGGCGTAGATCGGTGAGTGGTTTAAAAGAAGGTGAGCGAGTGAATGGGATTGCGAGCTTTGTCGAGACTTTTTTACAGTTGAGAAGGAGGTAACAAAACAGAGAGAGAGCAAACGGCTGGTTTTGATTTCGTCCTTTTATAGACGAGGAAAGAGCGGCCGAGGCGGGGCGACGTCGACCAAGTAACCGAACCGGGCCAGATTATGTGTGACGGTAGGTAACTCACGGTGGTGGCTACCGAACACGGGCCTTCTATTACAGAGGTCCCATTTTGCGGTGCATCGAAGACGGCTGGAGGGCCAAGCTACAGGACGCCAGAGCCTCACACGACAGAGCAAGAAGGACCACGAAGTGCGACGAGGCAATTTGGAAGCCAGAGGTGCGACCTGGCGGCCCCTGTTCCAGACATGTCGCACGGCAGATGATTGAGGATGCGAGGGCCTGGAGAAGAAGACACCAGAAGGGAAGAAGACATGAAGTTGGAAAGAAAGCAAGAGGCAGGACTCTGCCTACCGAGATGGACGTGCCGGGATGCATTTCCAGCTCATTTGGGGCGCGACCGGGATTCGCTGGGTCGCACCGAGACAGGAGACAGGGAGCCAGCAGGTTTCGTTTTCTCCCAAATTATGATGAATGAGACCACAAACATGGACTGCATCGCTGCACGACAGTGCCTTGCAGAGGTACGACAGGTTCTAATATAAAAGAGATGAAAGTGGCAAAGGCCCTGGCGACGGTCGGGATGCCGGTGGCACAGAAGACACAGAAGACACAGAAGATACAGACGACACAGAGGACACAAAAGACACAAGAGACACAAAAGGCCAATGGGCACATTAAGTAGGTTTTTTTTTTTGGAATGGGGATCTTCTACCGATTGCCGAGCCCGCGATGCGGCTGTCACCTCCATGCTCACACGTATGCCGCCGGTCCCGGGGTGCTGATCTGTCTCTGGCTCGGTCTGCTGGAGATGTTTTTGAATAGTTGCACACGCCCTTTGTCGGGATTCGGTGGCACCAAGGTGCGCCGTTAAGCGATGTCCTCGGGCCGGCGGGCGTGACCGGGGCAACGGGTGCCATTCAACGGCGAGTGTGGCGACTGCGACACGTTTCTGCGACGCCCGAGAGACAAGAGACAGACTCGTTCGTTGCTGAGCCGGCCATTTCCACGGGTGATTTCATTAAGATTAGATTCTGGTCCAAGATCAACCTTGCGAGGCCCTGTCTTGGGAGGCCTGAGTCAAGGTGCTGGCCGGGCCCGGTCTCGCCATCTCGTTTCTGCTGGTCCCGCGAGAGGGACGGCAGGAGAGGGGAGGTTGGGCCGACTTTCTGATGTGCATGGGCGGGCTTGGTTCACTTCCAGGCACTTCCAGGCACTTTTGCCAATTTTGGTGGGTTCCAGCCGACCGCGGTCGGCCAACCTCGATCAGCCGGCGGCGGGCTGGGCGTGGCAAAAGACCTGGTCGCAGGGGTAGGCCAGCCAGGCGTCCCAGCCGGGTCCGAGGTAGTCGACGACGAGGCGGAGGATGTAGACGCCGGCGTCGCCAATCTGCCAGAGGTGGCGGCCGCGGTGCAGCAGCATGGCGTAGTAGGCGAGGACGACGAGGGCGGCGGGCCGCTTGTCGACGAGCATGTTCTTGTAGAGGCGCGGCACGAGCAGGGACCACATGAGCATCATCTGGCTCTGGGTGGGGTTGATGGAGGCGGCGTCGGCCGTGGACGTTGACGAGGCGGTGGAAGCCGAAGCGGTGTAGGCGGCGTCGTCGTCGTCGCGGAGGGCGTCGAAGCCGACCTGGAGGAAGCGCAGGGCCTGGTCGCAGGCCTCGCGCTCGTCGAGGGTGATGCCGGGAGCGTTCTCGTCGGGGAGGCCGATGCCGAAGCCGGGGCCGGCGGGGCCGGCGGGGCCACCGAGGCTGCAACTCCTGAGCATCTCGCGCAGGGGCTGGCAGTCGGTGCCGTGGGGGGCGCGCAGCAAGAAGCGGCGGCCCCAGTCGAGCATGGGGGCCATGGGGGACTCCTGGAGCAGGGGCAGGGCCGAGCCGGAGACGGCATAGACGCCGCGCTGGACCTGGACGCAGGGCATGTAGTGGCCGAGAAAGTCGTCGAGCGAGCGGCCGTCGCGCCAGACGAGGGCGTCGACGAGCACGTGGTTGCCGAGGAGGGCGGAGAAGAGCATGAGGGCGACGCAGTTGCTGCTGTCGATGACGGTGGGGATGACGGCGGGCAGGCTGTTGGGGGTGTTGGAGAAGGGGGGGGACAGGCCGGGGGGGGACTCGTGGAAGGATCCGGGGGACGCGGGGGGGGCTCCCAGGCCGCCCAAGGGTCCGGCGCGGGCGAGGCCCGACACGAGCGACTCGACGGGGCTGGGCGGGGTGGCCAGGGTGGCGTTGAAGATGGAGACGGCGCGGGTCTGCAGCACGACGGCCTGGTGGAGGCGGCGGGCGGCGGCGGGCGAGCCGGGGGGCTGCAGGGTGGCGAGGTGGCGGGCGGAGAAGGCGAGGAGCTCGTACAGCAGGTAGGGGGCGCGCACCGAGGCCTCGAGACAGAGCGAGACGACGCTGTCGAGGGCGCCGACGTCGGTGGTGAGGTTGAGGATGCCGCGGTGGGCGACGAGGTGGGCGATGAGCTCGAGGTGGCCGAGATTGACGGGCTCGTGGAGGGTGGGATCGTGGTCGTGGTTTTGGGTTTGGGTTTGATTTTGGGTTTGATTTGGATTGTGGCCCTGGCCGGCGACGGCGTCGGGGGTGTCGTCCGAGGTGGAGGTGCGGGGAGTGCCGCCGGTGGCACACGTGCTGGGGGTGCCGGGGTGGAAGGCGGCGGCGGCGGCGGCAGTACTCTTGTCGGCGTGAGCGGCCGGACTGACGCTCGGCACGGGGCTCACGCCGGCGGTCGACCGCGGCGAGACAGGTGCTGGGACGGCGGGACGGGCGGCCGTGGGATTGGTCAGGTAGGTGCAGGCACGCTCCGACATGTGGCAGAGCGCACACACGGGACGGCGCTCGTCGCACTGGGGGGGGGCATTAGTGAGATTTGGTGGCCGTCGGGGAGTAATAGTCGGGGAGTAACAGTCGGCGTGGGCCGTGCAGACAGACACGGACGTATCGGACGTATCGGGCGAAGCTTACCTTTACATGTCGTCGCTTGCTGTAGTGCGGGTGAGCCGGGAGAACGGAGCAGACGAAAGGACAAAAGGACAAATGGGAAAAACAGAGAGAAAGCGACAAAAAAGACAAAAGAACAAGACAGAAACAAAAACAGAAACACAAAACCTACCACTCCAGACAGCCGTCGCGCGATTTCTTGTGGCGTCGGCGCAGCATTTCAACGGCGGCGGATGGACAGCAGGGGCCGTGGCTGAAGAGGCACGCGCGCTCTGTGCGGTTGGGGGACCCAAACGCTCTTATACGACGCCATCTGCCGGAGGCGGGCCCATGGTTTTCCCCGACAGCTTCGATGCGTTTTGATCGACTATTTCCATTTCCCATTCAGCAGGTTCGTGCTAAGCCCTGTCAGCAGCACATTTCCCCGTGGTACGATTGGGGAGGGAGGGAGGGGAGAAGCTCGGGTTTTTGATTTTTTTTTTACGAGGCCGTTTTTGGGGGCGGGTTTGGGGACAGTCGGGGGACAGTCGGGAGGACCTAAACGCACGTAAAGCCCCTAGAGCCCCTAAAATAGCGATCGAACCACGGCCGGCCCGGCGGGCGATACTGGACGGGCGGGCCGTCAAGCAAGAGTGGCCAAGGCCCATCGAGCCAATACTGGTGCTAAGGGGTGCCAATCGCACATATGCCGCTGAGCTAAGAGGCGAGCTCGGCCGAGCTGGCCAGAAGCAGACAAGAACAGGCATCCATTTCGTACGAGCTCAGCCGCCCCGTAAATTGCATTTCAGCAGAGTCCCGAAGACAGTAAAGTGGGGCAGCAGTTGCAGCAGTGCCGTGAGCTCAGCCCCGCAATGACGACGCCAGGACGTTTAATGCCCGACAAGGCAACCACGTTATTATTTGATCATGAATATGGGGCGTCGTCTTTGACTTTTTTGGAGGACGGCAAACGAACAAGTCCAAACACCAAAACGACAACGCCCACGATGAGCAGCAGCACACCCCCAGAGAAGGCGGCCAGCACGGGTGCCGCTGCCAGTGCGACGGCGGGGTCTGCGGCCTACTACCCACCGCCGCCGGGCCCGCCTCCAAGCCAGCAGAAGCAGCAGCAGCAGCAGCAGCAGCAGCCGCTCTACACAAATGAACAGCCGCCGCTGTCCGGCTATGGCACGCCTGCCTACGGCGCGGCCCAGCCAGACGTTCCGCCGCCGCCGTCGTCGCCCAGCGTGGCCGAGGGCAGCCGCCGGACCTTGGCCGGCAGCCTGTCGGCGCTGGGGTCGATGGCGGCGTTGCCGGTCAACCTGCTGGCCAACAAGCTGGGTTCCGAGGGCTTTCTGCCGGCGACCATGGACAAGGAGTGTGAAAAGGCGGCGCGGATTCTGAGAGGATTTTGCAGTGAGTTTGCGTGACTGGCAAGAAATACAAAAAAAAAAAAAAAAAACTAACAGACCCCCCCCAGAGGACGGCATCTATGCCGACACCGACCTGACGCGGCCGCCGTCGTCGCAGAGCGGCAGCAGCGGGGGCAGCAGCACGCGCCGGTCGCGCACGCAGCAGCCGACGCGCGCGCTCATCACGATCCCGGCGCGGGTGCTGCAGCGGGCCGTGGGCCTGGCCGTGTTCACGACGGGCCGCGTGGGCCTGCACGTGTCGGGCGCGACCGGCTCGGGCGTGGTGATTGCGCGGCTGGCCGACGGCGGCTGGTCGCCGCCGTCGGGCATCCAGATCCACTCGGTGGGCGCCGGCGTGGTGGTGGGCGCCGACATTTACGACTGCGTGCTGGTCATGAACACGCGCGAGGCGCTGGCGGCGTTTTGCAACACGCGGGTCTCGCTCGGCAGCGACCTGGCCATTGTGGCCGGGCCCTGGGGCGCCGGCGGCAGCGTCGACGTGGCGGCGCCGCGCGTGGACTGGCGGCCGCGGAGTGGCCAGAGCGGCGAGAAAAGGGGAAGCGGGCAGAGCGGACAGAGTGGACTAAACGGACCAAACGGACCAAACGGTCCAAACGGTCCAAACGGTCCAAACGGACCAAACGGACCAAACGGACAGACGGATGCCCCCCCCCCCAGCACGAGCCGGAGACCCTCGGTCCTGGCCACGGCCGCCTACTCGTACGTCAAGTCGCGCGGCATCTACGCGGGCCTGCAGGTCGACGGCACCGTCGTGGTCGAGCGCAGCCTGGCCAACGCCGCCTTTTACGGCACCCGCGTGCCGGCCGCGAGCATCCTCCGCGGCGCCGTGCCGACCGGCGACTGGACCCGGTCGGCCGGCGTGCTGATGGACGCCATCCGCGGAGCCGAAGGCGGCGCGTCCCCGGGCCTGACACCGGTGCCGACACAAGCCAAAATGCAGCCCGACTACGACAGCCCGCCCATGATGCCGCCCCGCCCCAAGCAGGACACGTGGGTGGGCGCCGCCCCGGCCACCGTGGCCACGTCCCGAGCCACGGCCACCCCGTCGGGCGCGGACCTGCACGCGGCCACCGACAGCATGGACCAGCTGCATCTGGGCATCCAGCCGGCACCAACAACAACTACAACAGAGTCCACGTCGGGATACAGCAAGGCCGACGAGGCGGCCGCAGAAGCCGCGGCCAACAACGCCCATGCGGCCGCGCCGCCGGGATACACGCCCATGGCCGACGACGACCCTGTGTACACGCCCATTGTCCACAGTGTCCACGACGGCAGCATGCCTCACGACCTGCCGCCGGCCTATGAGGGCGGGGACTACGCCCCGGGGGCGAGCGACAGCAAGACGGCGCACTAGGGCCGGGCGTGACGGGGACTTTGGGACAGGGCATGGCAGGGACTTGTTTTTGTTTTTGTTTTTGAAAAGTGTGGTTTGCGAGGGTCATGTTTGGTTTGCAAGTATGGTTACGAATGTGCTCTGAGAGCATCATGGTCCTTGTCTTGTGTGCGGCGAATTGGAGGCAGCGAATTGGAGGCAGCGAATTGGAGGGCAGAGAATGGGAAACATTCTTTTGCGAGGGTAATGGTAGGAGCAGCAGGGAATGAAAGCAGCTGCGTGCATGTGGAGTGAACCTGGCCTGCCTGCAACTGTCGAAATCCGTGACGTCCATGTACCTTTCATCCAACCACTGCACTTTCGAAATGCCACGGCTAGGAGGACCGACACGGTGGCTGCTCTTTAGCGACTGCCTCTTTTGGCGGTACCATGGAGACCGCGGCCGACAGGCGAGAGACGGGTTCTTTGCTCTGGCCCGACAGCGCCGCGTGCCGCGAGCCGTGGTGACGACGTCGACAGGCCGTCCGGCGCCTCGCCTGGACCTGGCTGCCGCGGCACGAGCGTTTGTGCAGCGCCAGACGCTGACCGAAACGCTTTGCGAGCGGCAAAACGCCCTCATCGACGTGGGCCAGCGGCTGCTGCGAGCGGCCGAGGCCGACGCGGACACGGTCCGACACGAGGACCTGTTTCCGGCCAACGGGGCGACGCCCCTGCCGGCGGCCCCGAGCGAGGAGCCCGTGTTCGAGGCGCGGCTGCGGTCCCTGGCCATGACCAACTTTATGGGCGTGCAGGGCCGCCAGCACCTGGCGCTGGGCGACGGCGGGCTCTGCGGGCTGGTACACATCGTCGGGGCCAACGGCGCCGGCAAGAGTTGTATTCTCGAGGCGGTGACGTGGTGTCTGTTTGGCCGGTGTCTGCGCGGCGGCATGGAGGGCGACAACGTGGTCAACGACGTGGTCCACGACGTGGGCAACGACGTGGGCAACGACGTGGTGGGCGGGGAGTGCAGTGTCGAGCTCGCCTTTATGAACGGCTGTACCATTCAGCGGCGTCGAAACAGCAAAACGCACGGAGCCAGCGTGTCCGTGGTCCGGCCCGGCACAGCGGGCCCGACACGCACGACGCAGACGGCACTGAACGCGCTGCTCGGCATCGACTATGCCACCTTTGTCCGGACCCTCGTGCTGGCTCCGGGGGGCGTCTTGCGGGCGCGTGCAGCCGCGCCTTGGCGCCGTGTGCTGGAGGCGGCCCTCGAGGTCCCGGCGCTCGACCGCGGCGGCCGGCTGGCGCGGCATCGGCTCGCGGCCCTGGACACGGAGGCGGCGGCGGCCCAAGACCAGACGGCGCAGCTGGAGCACAGTATAACAGAAATGCGGGCGGGTCTCGCCCTCGGACAAGCAGAGCACAAGGCCAAGATCCGCGAGCGGGTCGAGACCACCGCCGCCGCCGCGACACTGGGCCCGCACCTCGGGATCCCCGGCGCCGCCGTCGACAACGCGCCGTCCCAGGACGTTTTGTATGCCGTGCTGAGCGCCCGTCTGGCGGCGCTGGACGGCCGGATCGCCACGGCCGCCCGCCGCGCGCTGGCCCTGACCACCGAGATTCGGCGGGCGGAGGCGTGTTCTCTCTGGCACGAGCAGGCCGCCGTGGCGGCCCGCCAGCGGCGCCGCAGCGAGCAGCACCTGGGCCGGCTGCGCGCCTGTCTCTCCGTGGTCCGACACCAGCGCGGGACCGGCTTATTTGGCCGTGTGGGCCGGGTCGTCGGCCGCTGGTGGCGACATGTGCTGGGCTGGCCGGTTCGGGGCGACGACCAGCGTGTCGCCGACTGGGAGCAGCGGGTCCGCGTCGCCTCGCGCGAAGCGGCCCAGTGCCGGGACGCCGCCGACGCCGACACGCTCCGTCGCCGCGTGGCCGCCGCCTCGGGTGTCGATGAACAGGCCCTCGGTCGGGCCCCTGTCCCCACAACCAAAAGGGGGGCGGCTGCCCGCCGCCTTTTGATTTTGCAAAACCTGCGACGGGACCGTGCCGCCCAGCAGCACCACCGCGCCGTGCTGCGACGGCGACGCGACGCCCTGCAGCGCCGCTGGGACGACTGGACGCCGTGGGCCGTGGCCTATGAGCACGCGCGGGGCCGCGTGGCCACGCAGCGGGACGAGGTCGCCGCCCGTGCGCACCAGGCCCAGACGGCCGCCGATGCGCTCGCGGCCCTGCGTGTCGAGCGGGCCGCGGTCGACCGCGGACTGCTCGCCTTTTGGGTGGCCGCGCTGGACGGGCACGGCCAGACCGGTCCGCCTCATCCAGCCCGCTTCCACGACCACGTCCGCGACCGGGCCTGGGCCGACCTCGAGGCCCGTCTGGCCGACATCTGGCAGGATCTGTCGGGGACGACGCCGGGGACGACGCCGGGGACGACGCCGGGGACGACGCTTCTTCTTCCGAACCCCCACAGCCTGCTGGAGACGGCCCTCGACCCCAGCAAGCACAGCACGCACAGCACGCACAGCACGCACAGCAAGCTCAGCAAGCTCAGCCGCGGCGAGCGCACCCGCCTCGACCTCGCCCTCCTCCTGGCGCTCCGGCACGGCGGACACACCCGCCACCGCGCCCACTACCTGCTCGTGGACGAGGCCTGGGACGGCCTCGATGCCGCCGGTCAGGCCGCCGTGGCGCGCTGGTGTCGCGGCCCGCAGTCTCGCCTCGGCCTCGTCCTCGTCGTCACCCACAACCCCCGTGTCGCCGCCACCGCCACCATCACCGCCACCCTGGGACGACAGGGCACAGAGCTGCACGTGGACGCGCGGAACGGCAAGGACGTCCGAGAATAAGAGGGCCCGTTGGCGGCCTGAAATCGTCTGGAAGCGACTGGAGCAGGATGCTCACAAAGATTGCGCTGAATTTGCATTGGGAACCCAAATCTTGTCCTGCCAGAGGACACTACTATTAGGACATTGATACCAGAAAATCAAGAGAAATTTCAAACACGAAATCGTCGCTGTCGACCAGCAACGTGCCGCTTTCGTCAAAAACAAGACTAGCCTTTTGCAGCTTCAGCACTCCCCCACTGTTCTCGCAAGATACCTCTAATCCCACCAGCTCGTGTTCTGTCATGGGTCGTAATCTCGTCCTCTCCGTTGCTTGGCTGTCGAGCTTCACGGTGCGCCCAGCCTGACCGGCTTCCTGATCTGGCGGCCGTACCGCGTAAAGACGGGCGGCGGCTCGGCAACCGCCGGGCGGTCGCTGTTATTGGCGGCCGTTGCCACGGGCGGCCTGCCACGGGACGGCATCGGGGCCTTGCGGACGTTTCGTGCACGGCGCGGCTTGGGTTGCGCCTTGGCCCTGCGCACGGCCGGGGGTTTTCGAGGCCGAGGCCGGCGAGGTTCTCGAGGTTCTCGAGGTTCCAGTGGCTCTTGCGGCTCTTGTGGCTCTTGCACCTCTTGCGCGGCGCCTTGTCTGGCAGCGAGCCTGTTGCGGATGCGCTGGGATCGTCTGGGCCCTGGCACGGCCCCGCCGGCGGCCGTCGACATGGCCACCCGTTGCTGCTCGATCCAGGCCAGCAGCTCCTCGTGCAGCGCCAGGCGCATGGCCTCTGTCTCGCGGCGCCACTCTTGCATGTCGTCGCCCACCCATTCGATGCGCGCGGCGGCGGCGCTGGTTTGCTTGCGGATATTGATAATGTGCCACATGAAGAACTCGAGCCAGTTCTGGACACGGGACTGCGCCGTCACCTCGAGCGCCCAGCCGTCCCGCTCCAGCAGAGCGGCCGACTCGGCGAAGCCCCGCTGCCACAGGACCTGCTGGCCGTACGCGATCCACCCCTTCAGCTTGGCTTCCGGATCGGGGTCGGTGTTGAACTCGGCGCGTTTGCGCTCCTGGTGCTCGCGGAACAGGCTCCAGTCCGCCCACTGCTCGGCAATGGGCCGGTCGCGGAAGCCGCGGCTGTAGAGGTAGTACAGGGCGGCGGGGTGTTGTTTTGGTACCCTCGCCTCGCTGTTGTAGGGAAAGGTGTACTCGGGCGGGTGGCACGGCGGGCAGCCCTGCGCGAGGAGCTCCGCCCGCTGTTCGTTTTCCTGGTTCCGGTGGAATTGGAGCTCGTCCTCGTCGGTCCACGCGGGGTTTTCGCCCGTGCTGGCTCCGGACGAGACCGGCGATCGTCTCGGCCGGTTCTCGAGGTCCAGGAGTTGTTCGTTGACGGCATCGAGGTCTAGGTCGTCGACGGCAGGAGGCGCGGCTTGATGTGCCCTGCAAGTAGAGCCATGTGATGAGCAAGGTGAGCATGACAAACAAAAGGACAACACCATACTGCACTTCGGCAACGAGGGCACGGCGCTCCTCACTATTGAAAATGTCCACATTCGGGTCCTCAATTACGCTGTGTGCGTGTTAGGCTCGCAACAAGGAGAAAGTGGCCCCCCCCCCGGAACACGTACGTGACGCCGTCGCAATGCTTGGCAGTGCGCCCGTTGCCCAGCGTCTCTTGCGTAAAGTGGTTCTGCTCATTGGTCTCGTGCAAGATCGGGGTCATCGTGTGCTGGTGGATGAGGTCGCAGAGGGAGCGTAATCCTACATGATGCCGTTCTCGCCGGCCCGGGGGGGGAGGGGCGGCTTAATAGCGTCTTGAAAGGACGGGTGCGTTCGCGCTTTGAGGCTTCAGGGGTCGTGGTCCGTCATGTGCACCTCTTTGTTGGGCGTCCAATTTTTGTCAGTAGATTGCCGTTTGCGGCCGCCGCGACGGCCGCATCCGGGCCAACGGGCGAGGGATCGACCAGGGGACGCTTGATCCTGTGTCGCTCAGCAGAGAGGGAGGTCCGAAAATTCAACATCCTTTCTTCTTGGCCTTTTGTTTCCTCTGTGCTTTGACCCTTTGACCGTCCTGGGCTGGTGTGTGTTGGACGGCGGTTCCTGCCCATCGCCTTCTTTGTTCCCATTTCCATCTGATTCTCGCCTCCACCCGCTTCTGTCCATTGCCCATCATGCCGAGATCGAAAGGCGCGCCGTGACAAGACAATAGGCCGCATGGAAATGTCTACATATTGGAAGCCGAAATGTGCATATACGCGTCGCCGCCAAAACGGAATGTAGGTGCCAACCAGCAAGGCAGCAGGCCTGCTCGCGCCCGTTTGCCTTGGTGACGCCATTCTCTTGTAAAATCCTTGCCAGTATAATAGCACAATCGCCTCCTCTGACTTTTGCTTTACAAATTTACAAACACACGCACCAACACCATGATGGATCCAAACATCTTTGCTCTGATCCTAGCATTGGGCGGTGACGAAAACGCCTCATGGGCGTTTAGGAGGAAGGAGAACAGCCACCTGTATGTCCTCCCCCCATGCCTCGCCATCGAACGCAGCAGCCGCGAGACCACTCCGGACGTGCTCACGGGCGAAGAATACGACTTTGCCCGTTACCACGATACACCGGCGGAACGGCTGGAGCTGCGTTTTGACAGCGACCCGCCCCTCAAGGATCCAAGCGAGGGCTGGCAGTTTGGCTCCAGCGCGCAGGCCTCGGACGTCCTGCTGTGCTGCCCAGGAACGGTCGGGGTCAGCCGCCGACACTTTGCCATCTCCATCACGCCCGACTGTCGCATCCAGTTCCACCAGAGAACAAGGCAGAGGACGCGGGTGACCTTGTGCTCGAACTCGGAGCGGCACGAAATCCAGCCACAGCAGGGCGACCGGCTTGTCATTTGTCTGGCGCCGTGGGAAGCGCAGTATTGGGACCACATTGAAGTCACCGTGTCCGTCGGTCCTCGGGCGGTGTGCCTGGAGATGCAGTTTCCGAACCATACCCAGAACAGCTCGCCCGCGTATCACGACAATATCAGGCGGCGCATGCAGACGAGGGCGTCCGAGCTCCCTCTCGTCGGCGATCTTGGCCTCCGGAGCACGGCCTTGACTGTGGCTCCCAGCCGGTCGTCCCACACGCCGCCGCTGTTCAGCGCCCTCTACTATCGGAGGGTCATCGGCTCCGGCGCCTTTGGCATCGTGGAGCTCCTGGTCGACCTGAACACGGGCGCGACGGCCGCGAGGAAGCGATTCTTTTCGGAGCGCGCGGTCGACCAAGACCCGGAGACGCCCACCGAGCGGGACCGCGCCGTGGCCCGAGTGTGCAACGAGGCGCGCCTGATGCAGCAGAACCCCCATGTACGTTTTTTTTCTTTTCTTTTCTTTTTTTTTTTTCGTTTTTGGTCCGGGAGCGTGCATGGCAAAGGGCACACGCTGACGGCACACGCTGACGGCACCGCTGACGGCACCCGCCAGCCCAACATTGTACAGCTGCTGGCGTTCCAGCAAGGGCCCGTGCCGTCGATTCTCATGCCGTACTACCCGCACGGCAACATGGCCCAGCTGTCGCTGGCGCCCCGGCAGTACCGCAGCGCCTTCCGCCAGCTGCTCGTCGTCCTCGACTACCTCCACGGCCGCCACGTGGCCCACCGCGACCTCAAGCCGGAAAACCTCCTGGTCGACCGCATCGACCCCGTCCTCCACCTGGTCGTCAGCGACTTTGGACTGTCGCGCGACGTCGGGCCCGACGAGCTCATGACGACCTTTTGCGGCACCCGGCTGTACAGCGCCCCCGACGTGTTCCCCAGCCATCGCCGCCAGACCCGGTCCACGCAGGGCTACTGTCTGTCGGTGGACATCTGGTCGGCCGGCGTCATCATGCTCGAGTGGACGTACGGCCGCCCGCATCCCGCCGCCGCCGACCGGGGGCCCACGCTCGAGCTCGAGAGGGTGTGGATCCAGGTCTGGACGCGAGCCCTCCTCGACGTGGTCCGCCGAGCGGAGCGGGAGAACCCCGACGACCCGGTCCTGGCCCTGCTGAAGCACATGCTGGATGTGGACCCCCACCGCCGCTACAGCGCCCGCGCGTGTCTGCAGCATGGCTGCGACAGCGGCCTGTTCAGGCGGACCCGCAGCGGCGACGTGATGGACGTGGACGACACGGACGACACGGACGACACGGACGACAAGAGTGACGACTCGGGAGACACCACACCGACGCCGGCCCAACCGAGGCATGCCACGACCGCGGCCGACAGGAGTGACGACTCGGGAGACACCACACCGACGCCGGCCCAGAGCGGCCGCCCTGGCCGCCCTGGCGACCGCGACAGCCACCGCGCCTCGACGTCGGACTGGCAAAAGCTCATCAACTTTGATCTCTTCCCGGCGTACCGCGACTCGCTCCTGGGCGGGGCCTCGACGCCGCAGGGCTTTGTGTCGGCCATGGAAAAAACCGAGCAGCAGCCTCCTTGGCCCTCGGCCACCGCCACCGAAAAGCCAGCGCCCGTCGCAGGCACGAAACGGCCCCGGCACGCAGAACACGTCTTGGGCTCTACAGGTTCGTCCTCCACCTCCTCTGCCGATGGCATGAAACCACCAAAGAAGAAGCGGCCCGTCCACGTTGGCTACGACAGCAGCGTGTGGTCGGACGTACTGGGTCCCAAGCCGCGGCTTGGCACCCCATCACCCCCATTGCAGGCGACGGACATGCCAGCGTCCATGTCGTTGATCAACGTTCCGCCAGAGAGTCCAGCGCCCGAGGCGCGAACCATTACATCCTCCATGTCTCTGCTAGAAGGGGCATCGGATTTCAGTACCCAGGCGGCCTAAGCAAGAAGACGTTTGGTCGGCTATGTTCGGCAGCTCTTTTCCAGCTACTTGTTTTCTTCATGTCGCCGACGATTATTACTTGTATGCAAATACGATCAATGTATAAATGCCGATTGGCCAATGCTATACAGAATAGCGGCGCCATATATAGCGCCTACTACAGGAGATTAAGTTTCGGCAAGCCTTATTTATACCTTGTACAATACCTCGTAGTCCTCTTACAAACTTGTAAAGACGCATCCTAACATTGTCTTTATTATCTACAAAGGTAAAAAAAATAAGGGCCCCTACCTCCCACAATGGTGGCAGTATGGCGAGTTTATTTGTGTCGAAGGCGGTGTTCCAGATTTGTCCTATCCTAGTTGCATCGCCCCACCAAGAGCCGCTGTAGCCAGTTCCTTTTAGCGTACGAGCAGTAATACCAGGCTTTCTAATGTATGCCTGTGCGATCCGGATGTCAGGCTTTCTAGTGCCTAAGCAATCCAGGTTTCAGGCTTTCTAATGTATGCCTAAGCGATCCGGTGCCAGGCTTTCTAATGTGTCTGAGCGATCCGGGATTCAGGCTTTCTAATGTGTGCCTAAGCGATTTGGGTTCAGGCTTTCTAATATGTGCCTAAGCGATCCGGTGCCAGGCTTTCTCATGTGTGCCTAAGCGATCCGGGGTTCAGGCTTTCTAATGTGTGCCTAAGCGACGCTGTCCTCTTCCGCTGACAGCTCAACAGTGCCAATTCCTTCATCAAGAGTTGTTCTACTGGCTTGCGTAATTCCGATTTGGCGAGGGTTCGAATCCTGTGGATTTCGTTGTGGGATTCCAGGTGTGTGGCGAGGTTGCTGGCTCATGACTGTTGTACCATCTACTACCTGACCAGCGGGGAGGTAGGGGCCGGTACTATGTGCTATGGTAGTCAGGCTTATATAGCCATCTTTGCTTCTGAATTAGTAACAGATTCTGTGTCAAGAGCACACAGTACGATACAGCAAAGAGACAGTGATGACTGGATCGGTGCCGGCGAGGCTGCAGAGACAGTGCAGTGCAGCCGGACTTAGGCCAAGGAGTTAAGGAGATTCCGCTTAGGTGGGGAAGCGACCGCGAGTGAGAGGACGAGATTGTGTAAGAAGCACAAGACACAACAGAAAGATGCCGCGAAGACGGGCGATACAAGCCAAGCGGGCTGGCGATCACGGGCGACGGCCGGGGGAGGGTCCCAAGCGGCGCAAGCTGCGCAAGGGCACGTTTAGCTGCACCGAGTGCAAGCGGCGCAAAGTGCGCTGTTCGTTTGGCGAGGAGGCGCAAGGCCAGGCGCTAAACCGGTCGGACCAAGGCCCCTGCACGTCCTGCCGCCAGCACGGCACGCACTGTATCGGCCAAGACCTCCAGACGCCATCGCCGCCGGCGACCACAGAGGGGCCGCAAGGGCCGCAGGAGGTGCAGGAGCACGAATATGCCGAGGTGGGCACGCGGATTCAACAGGTGGAGGCACTCGTGGAGGAGCTGCTGCGACAGAGGGGGGAGGGGGAGGGTGAGGCAGGCGAGGCGGGGGAGACGCCGCGGCAGCCACTCTTGTCGATGCGTTTGTTGTTTCCGGGGCCACGAGGGGTGGAGGGTGAGGATGAGGAGGAGGAGGAGGAGGACGAAGACGAAGAGGGCAAAGACGAGGACACAAACACACACACAAACAAGGACCACACCGTGCGACAGCGACTGGAGGCGCTGCTGCCGCGGGTGCTGCAGCTGGTGCACGCCGACGAGCGACAGGCCTGTCTGCGGGCGCTGGGGTGGCGGGGCGAAGAGCGGTCGGAGAGGGGAGAAGAGCGGTTCGAGAGGGGAGAAGAGCCGGCCGAGAGAGGGGCGGCCAGTCTGGACAGTGCCCAGCGTCTGGCACGGGCAGAACCAGCAGACACGACCCCCCTCTTTTGCCAGGCCTTTCTCGCCCGGGCCGGGCTCTCTGGCCAGGGCACCATGACCAGCGATGCCGCCTCGGCCGCGGCCGTGCTCGAGCGTCGCCACGCGGCCCTGGTGGCGCGCATCGCGGCGCGCAACGCGCGGCTGGACGGGCCCGACGCCTGCTGTCGGCGCGGCCAGCAGGTGTACTACGACGACGCCTGGGAGACGCGCGACATTGACTATGCCTTTCAGCAGGCGGCGCGGGCGCTGTCGGCGGCGTGGTGGCGGGTGGGGGACGTGGCGGACTCGGTCCGAGACCTCGGCCGCCTGCTGGCCCAGGCCCAGCACTACCACCTGCTCGTGCTGCTGCACCTGCCCTACCTGCTGGACCGGCGGCCGCTGCGGCCGGCCGAGGTCGCGGCGACGCCGCCGCGCGTGACGTCGTCGGTCGCCTTTGACTCGACCTACAGCACGCTGGGCGCCCTGGCGGCGGCGCGCGAGGTGCTCGTGCGGGCGGCGGCGTGCGGGGGGTTGGTGTCGGGGTCGGGGTCGGGGACAGGGTCGGGGTCGGGGACACTGATTGAATCAGAAGCACTACCTAGACGGGCCGCCGCCGCCGCCGCCCTCGCCCTGCCCGCCTTTGTCGCCTGCGCCGCCCTCCTGCTCGCCCACCTCGACGGCCACGGCCGCGGCCGCGCCAGCGTCGTGCTGCACCGGCGGCCCGGCGACCTCGTCGCCGTGGCCGACGCCCTGGAGAGCGCCAGCCTCGAGCCAGCGTCCGCCACGCTCCTCCGGCACTTGTCCGCGCTCGAGGCCGCCGCCGCCGACTGCGCCCGCACGCCGCACGGCAGCCGCCGCTACGTCGTCTGGGCCCAAGAGGGCACGCTGGGCCGCGGCGACGGCGGCGTCGAGTGTCGCGGCCCCGAACAGGTCCTGTCGGTGCCGTGCATCGGGACCGTGCATGTGCTGGAGGAACACCCGTACGAGCACGTGGTGCGGGGACAGTACAGCTAGGTGTATTTGACTCTTGAGGACTTTTGTACGCTTTCAGGAACTCTGTTTTTCAAGAACTCTGTATTTTTGAATACTCTTTAATTTTCAGATACTATTTTCAAACACTATTTTTCAAATGTACTCCTTTCAAAGACAATCTGTTTCAAAGATACTCTTTTTCAAGTCCAGTACTCTTTTTCAAGATACTCTGTATTTTCTAGAACTGCATATTTCAAACACTCTTTTTGAAGATACTCTTTTTCAGACTTTCAAGGATACTCTGTTGTAACTCTCTCTAGTCACGTGGACTAGCGGGCGCCCATATTCGCCCCTGCAGGTGTGCAGTAGTCAGCTTAGCTTCCTCATACACATTCGACAGCTTCCTTGTGTGCATTCCACCGACTCTTTTCAAATACTCTTTTCAAAGACAATCTTTTTCAAGATACTCTTTCTCTTTTACATACTCTTTTCGAATAGCTCTTTTTCAATACTCCTTTCCAATACTCTTCCCAATACTCCCAGTACTCTTCCCAATACTCCCAGTACTCTTTCCAATACTCCCAATACTCTTTCCAATACTCCCAACACTCTTTCCAATACTCTTTCCGATACTCTTCAAACCAAGATACTCTGATTTTAATCTCTCCCGCTTCCCAGGGTATCTCATGACACGTAACGCAGGAACCATGCACCCATCCAGTCTACCCAAACGTCGCCCGGCTCTTGCGGCCGCCCCCCCGCAGCTGCTGCGCATACTCGGACCGTCGCCGGATGACAAACGCCAGCGCCAGCACGTAGTCGGTGCGCTGGCGGCTGTCGGCCAGCCGCGCGTGCACCAGCGGCCGCAGCACGCAGGCCGCCAGCCGCTCGGCCGTCATGTCGTTGCGGTCGGCCGCCTCGGCCACGTCGCCCCAGAGGTTGAGCACCAGTTTCACGAGGTGCAGGCCCGGCCCGGCGCCGACGCCCTCGAGCGCCTCGGCCCAAAAGTCGAGGCCCTCGTCGGGGTGCGAGTGCGACCGCCCCGACTGCGTGGCCTGCCGCGACAGCGCCACCCAGCGCCGCAGCACCACCTCGCCCACCAGGGGCCGCCGCAGATGCCCCAGATAGTACAGAATCAGCGCCGCCGCCTCGTGCGGCCCGTAGCCCGCCGCCAGCAGGTCCAGCGACGCCCCGTGGTCCGGCGGCGTCGCGAACTCGCTGCGCAGCCGCCGCACCCGCGCCCGGTCCACGGCGTCGTCATTGTCCGTCTCCGTCCCGTCGCCGTGGCCAAACAGGTCCGGCGTGCCCAGCAGCTTCACGTCCACCAGGAAGCGGTAGCACGTCCATACGCACACCGGAAACCGCCGCACCGTCGCGCCCTGGCTGCCCGCGTGCCGTGTCCGCGCCGCCGTGCCCGCCACCTTGACGCTGCGCCGCACCGACACCCCAAACACGGCGCTCTCGGTGCGGGCCACTTGTGCGTCGTTTTCGTTTTCGTTTTTGTCTTCCTCCTCGTCCTCCTCCTCCTCACCCAGCCACGGCGAAATCAGCCGCAGCGACGACAGCCGGCTGCTGCTGCGCGCTCCCACACTGGGGCCTGTCCCCCCGCTGCTGCCCGGCACCGCCAGCCGGTTCCCGCTGGCCGGCGTCCCGCTTCGCATCGGTCGAGGCGGCGACGCCGTCGCCACCATGGTGCTCACCGCCGTCGGGCTGATCGGTGTCGTCGGCGTCGTCGGTGTCGTCGGCGTTGTCGTCCCGCTTGGCCGCTTGATCCGCAAGAAGAGCCGGCTGAACCGCCGGCCCATGTGGCCTCCTGTGCTGCCTCCTGGGCTGTCCCTGGTGCTGTCCCTTGTGCTGCCTCCTGCGCTGCCTCCTGCGCTGCCGCCCACACTACCACCCACACTGCCGCTGCCCCCCATGCTCGTCGAAAGCACACTGCCGCTGCCCGAGTTGGCCGTCGTGCTGCTGACCCTCGCCGACAGCCGCAAGCTGTCCCGGCTCTCTCGGCTCTCCCGGCTCTCCCGACTCTCCCGACTCCAATGCGTCGCTCCACTCCCTCGGCTTGCTTCACTGCCTCGACTCGGTCCACTCCCTCGGCTCGCTTCACTCCCTCGACTCGGTCCACTCCCTCGAGTCGCTCCACTCCCTCGGCTCGCTCCACCCCCTCGGCTCGCCTGACTCGCCCGACTCGCTGGCTTCGCTCGGCGTCCCTCACTACTCTCGCTACTCCCGCTGAGCCCACTGCTCCCGCTGCTCTCGCTGTCCACCGTCACTGACCGTTCCCGCACCGGCCCGTATCGGTGTCCGTGCCGCGCAATCGGCGGCGGCGCCGTGTCCGTCTCGTCCGTCGCCGCACTGCTCGTCCGTTCGTGTCGCGGCGGTGTCCGCATCGACCGCGACGCTGCCCGTGGCGGCGGCGTCGGCGGCCGTTGCGGCATGGACCCTCGCAATTGCGCCACCAGGTGGTCGATCTCCCCGATCGGCAGGCTGAGCCGCAGGCGTGCCGGCGGGATGGGGGGGGCCGTCGTGTCAATCGTCTTGATGTCCGTGACGGTCTCCGGCTCAATGGCATCGGCGGCTGTGTGTGTGGTGTGTGTGGTGTCTGTGTGTGTGGTGTGTGTGGTGTCTGTGTGTGTGGTGTTTGTCTCTGTGGTGTTTGTAGTGTCTGTCTCTGTGGCCTTTGTGGTGTCTGTCTCTGTGGTCTCTGTGGTCTCCATCGTAACCTCCATGTCAATGCCATGAACGACAATATCCGGCTTGGCACTTCTCGCCTTGGCAATGTCCGGCCTGGTACTGCTCGCCTTGGCACTGTCCGTCTTTTCCACGTGGGCAGTGGCCTTGCTGGTCTCGACAACCTCCTCCTTGTCGACACCGCCAGCACCGACCCCCCCGTTGAACTCGACATCGCCCTCCTCGTCCGCCTCCCCCTCGTCGAGATCCAGGTCCAGCCAGGCCGGCGGCAGCTTGGGCCGCCGCCGCGCCGGCACCTCCGGCAGCGACTCCCGGCCCATGTCCACGGCGCTGTCGGGGCTCTGGATAATGAGCACAGACGCGGACGTGTCCAGTTGTGTCAGCGTCTCCACCGCCGGGGCCGAGCGGCCGCTCACAAAGACGTCGTGCGGGTACTCTGCCTCGTCGGCCGGCCGGTCCAGCGCGGCGGCAGCGTGGCGCTGCAGCACGTTGAGGTAGCTCTGCAGGGCCGAGGCGGCGGCGGCGCCGTCAATGGCGCCGCCGACGCGGAGTCGCAGGTGGCTGATCTCGGCGAGCACGAGGGCGATCTCGGCGTGGGTGGCTTCACTGTCCGAGGTTCTGGCGGTCAGAGGGGGGTCGGACGACAAGGGGGGTAAAATGCACTCAAAAATGCACTCAAAAATGCACTCACAAGGAGACCAGATCCAGGGCCAGCCCCAAGGCCAGCCGATACACCTCCAGGCCGAGCCGCAGCTTGATCACCTGGCGGCGGACGACCGTCCAGCGGGCCGTGGGGGTCTCGGCCGGGTTGGCCGGGTCGCAGGCAAAGACGCTCTCGAGGGTGCCGACCAGCACGCCACAGGCGGCCACGACAGAGGGCGTCTGCTCGGCCAGGTCCGGGGGCAGGGAGAGGTCGCCGCCGATGCCGCTGCCGTTGCCGCTGCCGCCGCCGCCGCCGCCACCGCTGTCGCCGCCGCCACCGTCGACATCGTCGCCCAGCAGGCCGAGGACGCCGCCGAGGGCGTGCAGCTCGGCGGAGAGAGCCATGACGTCGGCTCGCGAAGCACGGACATGGCGCACGAACCGGTGGAGGGTGGGCGCGGCGTGTGCGGCGGCAGCACTGGCCGCGAGACAGGCGGTCGCAATGGGGCTGGCCGGTTAGCGTGGAGAGCAAGGGGGGGGAAAGGGGGAGGAGAGCAAGAGGAGAGCAAGAGGAGAGCAAGAGGGAAGATCGAGAGACTCACTTCTCCATACTGGCAAGGCCGCGAGGGCGATGCAGAAAGCGAGAAAGCAAAAAGGGTCGCAGAGAGCAAGAGACACGGAGAGAGAGAGATGCGTTCAAGTACGAGACCTGTGCTGTTCACAAGCCCGTCCTACCCCAGCCCGTCCCACTCGGACTCGTATCTTACGGAGTACTCGTACCGTCATGGCACGCCTCCCTGTTAGAGCCCAGCAGGAGAATGCAACATTACCGCCGGTCCTGCACTCTCTGCCAGTACCAAGCACAAGTAGGATACTCGTGCACCGGCGCCCCTCCCTCCCCCCCCTTGCCACGGCAGCGCACGCACTACGGCACAGTTCAGCCCTAGAACAGACCGCCCTGTTTTCTTCTTTCGGCCCCTCAAGGGGGGGGGAACGAACGGGGGGGGACGGTCAGACAGAAACATGCTGTCGATACGTCGTATGCCCCCCAAAAACCCCCAAAAAACAGACAGAGCCACCCGGGAGCACCAGAGACAATAATACGAGTCATGCAGCTTGTCCCGTCTCAGAGATAGTCGCCAGCCACACGGCGCCTGATGGCCCCTGGCATCCCTGCTGGCCGCGTCTGCTGGAGCCGGTCCCTGCCAATGTCTCCCCAAAGAAATTGAGGGCAAGGAGCGCAAGGGGAGAGACGGGGGGCCGATGGAGGGATTTTCGGGCTGCTGCGACTTGTTTCTGCCCCCTGCTGCCCTTGTGGTCGGGCCACTGCTGATGGCAGTCGCATGTCCTAGACCATCCTGTGTGCTTCTGTGCTTCCACTCGGGCCCGTCGTACGTATCCTCCTTGTACGAGTCCTCGCCGTACGGAGTACGAGTACTCGTTCATGCGTGCAAAGCGTCTTCGGGGCCCCCCACCCATTGTTCCACGGTTTCGAATCCTAGTTTCGTACCGGACACGAATCAGCGCCAGGGCGGCCGCTGGGAAATGAAATGCAGACCCCACTAGGCCGCAACAGGCCTAGAGCTGTGCGCCACAGCAGCTGGGCCAGAAAATCTTCAGCAAATCTGATCGGGGGGGAAGGAGACTACTGGTAATACGTACATACGTCGTATGTACATGCATACAGTCACGTACTCCGTACGAGTAGGTCGCAGCACACCTGATTGTACAAGTACAGGACGTGCAAAAAAAGAAACTAAAGCCGGCGCCGTGCTTTGTTGGCGCCGCCATGCCAGGTGGTCGGGATGCCCGAGCTTGACGTGTGGCCCCGGCCGCTGCGGCTGAGCGGACCAGAGCCTGACAGGGCCCAAAGGAGCTGTCAATGTGCATCTACTCCGTACTGTACCGAGTACTCGCAGCTCGTATCCTGCCGCGCCGTGCTGCCCGTTCGCTTGCCGTTCTTCTGGCGCCTCGTTTTCCTGTTGTCTGGGACAAGCGTAGACAAGTCTGCGTCAGGCTGGTCTGTCACGTCGCCTCTCCCTGGCCCCCGTTTCCTGCTTCTCTGTTGCTCCCCCTCGGATCGCCAACGAGTCCTATCGCACGTACTCCGTATCGTTACGACAACGCGGTCCCACCCTTGTTGGCTTTCCATAGTCCCGGGCCGCCTTCACTCGACGGGACCCACCCTCTAAGGCCACATCGGGATAGAAGCTGTCACAAAAATACGACTTTTCAGATTCCAGCTTGCCTTGCCCGTTTTCGGCCGCCCTTTGCAGACGTCGCATCGGAGCGCATCATGGGCGCTTCGCCGTCCTTTGCAGGTGGCCCTTGTACGAGTACGACGTACGAGCAGTACAAGTACTCCGTATTACTCATACATCCTGCCCGTCAGCCGTACTACTCCGTACTCTACCCGTACTCTGTCAGCTGGGGGCCCATTTTCACGCTCCTGCCCGCACAGTGCCTAAACCCCGACAGGTCCCCCCAGCCGCCCTGCCAGCTGCCCGCAGCTTTTTGCAGCCTGCGACTGCGCCTGCGCCTGCAGGACAGCCCTTGTCGCACACTTCCCTGACCGCCTGCACGCGGCTGCCCAGTTGCCCGGCTGCCCAGTTGCGTGTGTTGCGTGTGCATCCACTTCGTCGGGCTTTTGGCTTTTGGCTCTTGCATATTACGATATTACGATCCGCCCTTGTTTTTCCATCCTCTACGCGTCCTCTCTGCCTCTCGTCATCGATCGCGTGCTCCATCCAACGTACCCCGTCCCTCCATCACACATGGATCTTGACGACGCCCCATATTCGTGGCAGAATGCCTCCACCGATGCCGTCACCGCCGAAGCGCCACCGCCCGCCGGCGAGTCCTCTAGCAGCGGGTCCGACCGCGAGGACCGCGACCACGACCCCGACCACGACCCCGATCTCGACCACGACCTCGACCACGACGACCAGCCCGCGTGGCGCACCTTTCCCGCGCTCGGCCCGGCCACGCCGCCGGCCACGTACGCGCCCAGCCATCCGCCGCCGAGTCTGCCCGACCTCGACGGCTGGATCGAGACCTTGCAGGGCTGCCGGCCGCTGTGCGAGACCGACATCGAACGGCTGTGCGAGCGGGTGTGTGCAGAGCAAAGGGGAGGGAGGGGGACGGGGAGGGGGAGGAAGGGGAGGAAGGGAAAAAAGACAAAAGGGCAAAAAGACAAAAAAGAACACTGCTGACCAAATGAACAAAAAAAACAGGCCCGACAGGTATTGGCATGCGAGTCCAACGTGCAGCCGGTGGTGAGTGCGCACAGCAGATCGATCCGTCCAAGCCACTCTCCCGGACGCGGCTGACTTTTCTTCTCTTCTTCTCTCAACACAGAACAGCCCCGTGACCATCTGCGGCGACATCCACGGCCAGTTCCACGATCTGACGGAGCTCTTCCGCATCTCGGGGCCGAGCCCGTACACCAACTTTTTGTTCATGGGTGGGTTTGTCCCACGGGTCATGGGGGTCATTGCAATGACTTGGATCTGACACTTGCCGGTTCCTTTTTTGTTCTCCCCCCGGCTTCCCCCTTTTCTAGGCGACTACGTCGACCGTGGCTACCACTCTGTCGAGACGGTCTGCCTCCTGCTCGCCCTCAAGATCCGCTACCCGCGGCGCATCACCATCCTCCGCGGCAACCACGAGTCGCGCCAGATCACGCAGGTGTACGGCTTCTACGACGAGTGCCTGCGCAAGTACGGCAACCCCCGCGCCTGGGCCTGTCTGACCGACGTCTTTGACTATCTGCCCGTCACGGCCCTGGTCGAGAACCAGATCCTGTGTCTGCACGGCGGCCTCTCGCCCAGCGTCGACGCCCTCGACCACGTGCGCGACCTCGACCGCATCCAGGAGGTGCCGCACGAGGGCCCCATGTGCGACCTGCTCTGGTCCGACCCCGACGAGCGGCCCGGCTGGGGCCTGTCCGCCCGCGGCGCCGGCTACACCTTTGGGCCCGACATTAGCGCTGCCTTTAACCACCACAACGGCCTCCGCTTCATCGCCCGCGCCCACCAAATGGTCATGGCCGGGTACGAGTGGACCCACGAGCACAATGTCGTCACCATCTTCTCCGCCCCCAACTACTGCTACCGCTGCGGCAACCAGGCGGCCATCATGGAGGTCAACGACCAGCTCGAGCTGGAAATGTGCGTCGCGGGGAGAGGGTGTCTGCATCGTGACTTGCGTGTCGTGCGTGTCGTGCGTGTCGAGTGTGTCGAGTGTGTCGAGTGTGTCGAGTGTGTCGAGTGTGTCGAGTGTGTCAAGTGTGTTTGCGTCGTGTCTTGGGTGTCGCGTTTGCGCCATGTGTCGACTGTCTTGTCTCGTGCCCTGTCTCGTGTCCTGCTCGTGTCCTGCTCGTGTCCTGCTCGTGTCCTGTCTCGCTCTCGATGCTGACCTGTCGCAGCATCCAGTTCGACCCGTCGCCGCGAACGGATGTGCCGATGCACACAAAACGTCAGTTTGTTTCCACGCCCCGTCTCAAACCGAGCTGACGACAGAAACAGGCACCCCCGACTACTTTCTCTGAAAGCGCGCGCGTGGCCGCCATGTGTGCAGAATGAAACAGCAGTCGACGCGAGTCGTGCAGAGTCCTTGTACTCGTAGTAATGCAGTCATGAGCCATCTGTCTGTGTCTTGTCGTCAACGATGCATGTGCTCTGTGCTGTGCGCTGTGCTCCCGTGCTCACTCGCCGCTGGCAGACGACTGTCCCTCTGAGACCCAGCATCGCGACCGTTGCTGTGGCTGTTTCACCCGGCACTTCATGTCTGGGTCGGTGCGGCTTACTCCGTAATCTGGGACGACGGCCCAATGGAGGTCACTGCGCATTGCTGATTTGCGGATCGCCGCCAGGGCGTGTCACGTGCTAGCCGGATAGTCGGGAAAAAACTTGGCGTAATCATACTTTGCATTTCTTTGTCAAATCTGTCACAAAACGACTTCTTACACACCGCCGCCCTTGCGGCCGAACTTGTCCATGCCACACAAAGGGACAATACAGGAAACAAGGCCGTACTTTCAAGCCGGTGCACCGGATCGACAGCTGTTCAGCTTGGTTTGGGAGCATTCGGAATGCCAGTGCCGGGAGTAGACAAAGCAATGTACGCGCGACGCGTTGAACACGCAGCGCCCCTCGATGCCTTTTTATACAAGCCAAAAGGACTGGCTCCGGACAATACGGCTGCCCTTGCAGGTGGATCGGCCGTTCTGGCGTGGATGGCCGAAGAACCGATCTGCCACCTTGTCTGGTTGGCCAGAAACGGGTTTGGGGTGGAGCCGAGACAGGATTGCGGCGAACCCAAAGTCGTAAGATTCGTTCACGATAGGGCCGTGGATAAGGCCCGCAAGTTGTGACGAACGGGGGGGCCGGATGACGTGGAGCCGTGACGCGGTCGTCTAGGCCGCACCGGGCATCGGCTTGAGCTTCTTTGTGCCAAGTCTTTCTGGTTGCCCTGGCTCGAGACGCGGTGCAGGGAAGAGAGGGCTAGACCAAAGGGCCCCCCCGAACGGGATGTCGACGGCCTTGTCCAAGAGGAACGGGGGGAAGGGGACGTTTCTGCCTTTCCGCTCCTCCCACCTGTCATATCGCCGGCACCAGAGACACGCGGCGCCACAATCTCATATAAGCTTGTTGTGGATCCTACGCCATGCCCCTTCCAGCCTGAGAATCGTCTGGGCCGCGTACTGGCTCGCTTGCTGTGCCACGCTCCTTGTCGAAAAGGGACATTGCTTCCTGCGGAAAAAAGCACCCCCCATTTAATCAAGTCCACAACTGGGCCACTCGCTCGAACACGGGCGTGCACACCATGCAGTTAGTGTCATTCCAGTGTGGGATTGGATTGTCACCTCGTTTTGCCTTTTTTGCTCCTGCCGGACGAGGCCTGCCTTTTTGCCTAGGACGGATAGCCGCCCCGTAGATGCCGGGGCTGAGCCTATGTCTGGGTAGCCAGGCAGTGAACGTTTTTAATGGGGAGGATGCCCACCTCCGAATGGGGGGGTGCTTCCTGCAGGATGCTCCTGCGGTCGACTTTTTTGGTTTTTTTGATTTTCGATCCTGGGTCTCTGGGTCTCTGGGTTCTGGGGATTCTGGGTTCTAGACTTTCTCGAGGGGCTGCTCCGACTCACCGCTCATCATGACGAATGTGTCGTGGCGTTACCTGGTGGCCGGCCTGGCCGTGACGCTGACGTTGGTCTGGGCGATTGGCCGTCCGTGGCTGCCCGAGGCTCGCGGCCTCTTGTCGGCGGCGTCGTCCAGCCTGCAGCAGAGCGTCGGCATGGCGACGGCCGAGTCCGTGGCGGACGTGACCGATGCCGTCGGCAGCGTGGCCGCCGACGACAACTCGTCGGACTCGTCGGAGCCCGCCCTGGGCCACTGGGAGCCCGGCAACCGGCCGCTGGTGCTGTACGCCTATGCCGAGTCGGCCACGGCCCGCGTCGACCTGGAATTTTTCGTGCGCAACGGCCTGCACGCCCAAGCCGACTTTATCTTTATCTTCAACGGCGTCAGCAACGCCACCGACATGGTGCCGACGGACCTGCCCAACGTCTGGACGGTGCAGCGCGAGAACCAGTGCTTCGACATGGGCGCCTTTGGCGACGTGCTGCGCCGCGACAACCTCTGGAAGCGCTACAAGCGCTTCATCACCATGAACGCCAGCATCCGCGGGCCCTTTATCCCCGTCTGGTCAAATGCCTGCTGGACCGACGTGTTCCTGGACCGCGTGACGGAGAAAACAAAGGTGCGTTTTCTCTTGTTCTTGTTCCCTCTTCTTGGCCACCCCCCCCTAACCTCTCCAGCTCGTCGGCCTCTCCATGAACTGCCACCCCCGTCCTCATGTGCAGTCGATGCTCTGGGCCACCGACGCCGTCGGCATGGCCATTCTCCTCGACGAACACCTCGCCCACTCGGTCCGCCAAGACGACGGCTTCGGCTCGCGCAAGGACCCCGTCGGGCTGACGCCCTGCTACCCCGACTGGAAAAAGGCGGTGCACGCCGAGATTGGCACCACCGAGCTCATCACGTCGCAGGGCTACGACTTTGACGTCATGCTGACCTCCGTCCACGGCCAGCCCGCCAAGGCCGGGACGTACTGCGAGTCCGCCGATAAGCCAAACGACCACTTTATGGCCCACGCCTACTTTGGCAGCAACATCCAGCCCTATGAGACCGTCTTTTGGAAGGCCAACCGCGTCATTGATGCGCCGCTACTCGACCACATCACCTCGTGGCACATGAACATGCCGCGGACGTCTTGGGATACGTGCAAATGAGAACAAGAGGAGAGCAGAGTAATGAGGAGATAGGGGCGCGCGCGCACATTGGGGGCGGGGGCGGGGGCGAAAGGTAGCATGGCGTTTTGGACGTATCGTCTTTTACATTTTTTGATATCCATTCGCATAGATTCTTGGAATAGAACTAGACCGAGATTCCTCTACACCCACTCGTGCCACGGCGCCCCGTCCCGGTACACCACGCCGTCGTGCTCAAACTGCGGCCCCTCGGCGTCGATCAGGTAGCCGGCCTCGCACCGAGTATAGGCCACGCGCACTTGTTGCTCCCCGTAGAAGCGGTCAAACTCGGGTGCCAGCGCGTCCGCGAGACTGTGCACATGGCCGTCCGCGTGCAGCTCGTCCCACGGCCGCACACAGGCGCGACCCCGACACGACTTGAGCACGAGCAGCAGCGCGTCGAGCCGGGCGACGACCTTGTAGAGGGGGTGGCCGAGCAGGGTGTGCGTGGCGAGGCTGGGGCTGGGGCTGGCGGGGTCCGGTGGTGGCAGCAGGTTCTCGAGCTGGTAGGGGTCGGCGTCGAGATCGTAGAGCTCGTGGTCGCCGTTGCACCAGACGGCGTAGTAGAGGTTGTAGGTGCGCCCGACGAGGCGGACGGCCTTGTACGTGTTGTTGGGCACCACGTGGCTGGCGGTCCCGTCGGCCAAGACATAGGGGAACGCGCCCTCGGAGATGGCGATGCCCCAGTACTCGACCGTGACGTGTTCGTGCCGGTGGTCCGCCATGGTGTCGCCCTCGCTGGTGGCTAGCTCCAATGGCCCCAATGGAATCGCCTCGCCGTCAAAGTCGGCCCGTGCCGGCAGCCCGGCCAGATGCAGCAGCGTCGGGGCCAGGTCGACGTGCGTGGTCACGGTGTCGGCCGTGTGGTTGGCGGCCACGCCGGGCCCGCGCACGAGCAGCGGAACGTGAATGTCCTCTTCGAAGCCGCACTCCTTGCCGGGCTGCAGCCGGTGCTGGCCAATGTGGAAGCCGTTGTCGGCCGTGTAAAAGACGTACGTGGTCTCGAGCAGGCCGAGCCGCGCCAGCCGCGCAAACAGGCCGTCGACCAGCTCGTCGACCGACTGCAGGGCCCGC
Organism: Leptographium radiaticola; assembly: GCA_019925535.1. NCBI lineage: Eukaryota > Fungi > Ascomycota > Sordariomycetes > Ophiostomatales > Ophiostomataceae > Leptographium > Leptographium radiaticola. The sequence continues at coordinate 12,463 of JADHKK010000039.1, read as the reverse complement.
AGCCGCTGCCGGTAGTAGTGGTCGTTGAACGCCACGTTGGCGTCGCTCTGTCGAGCCAGCTGCCGCACCCACGAGCCACCGGCCGCCTGACGCTCCGGGTTGAAGCTCGGCGTGCGCGGCACCGCAACGTCGGCAAAGAGATGCGCGTGGCGTGCGGCCGCCACCGGGGGCGTGAACCGGACCTGCAGCGGGTCATTGTGACGGCCGTCCGTCGAGGACCGTGGTTGGTCCGTGCGCGGCTCGGCGTTGCTGTGCGGCGCAACGGGGGCGATGCCGAGAAAAAAGGGTTTGGCGGCGGCGGCGGCGGCGGCCTCTTCCAAAAAGCCAAACGCCTTGGCCGCCAGCACGTCGACCGAGTACTGGCCCTCGTGGCTGACCGGCGGCTGGTCGTTGCGCTGAAAGGTGGCGTTGAGGTAGCTGTAGGTGTAGGGGTCGAGCAGGAAGTCGGAGCCCGTCCAGCCGGCCGGCCGCGGTCGGTCCCAGTTGGTGACGGCGTGTGCGTTGAACAGCTTGCCGGTGTAGTAGGTCGCGTAGCCGGCCGCCTGCAGCCACACGGGCAGATACGCCTCGTTGAGGCCCTGCTGCACAAACTTGGGGTATCCGCCGTGCGGCGGGTTGACGTCGGTCACATTCGTATTGTGCGCCTGCCGGCCCGTCCAGAGCGACACCCGCGACGGGCAGCACAGGGCCGTGGTGCAGTAGTGCCGTCCAAAGAGCGTGCCGGCGTCGCGCAGGTGGCGCTGCACGTACGGCAGGTAGTCGAGCGACTGCAGGTGCAGGTCCTGGTCGTCCGTCAGGATGAAAACAATGTTGGGCCGCCGTCCGTTTGGCAGCCGCGGCGGCACGCCGCTCAGCAGAGCGTCCACGCCGAGTCGTTGTTGTTGTTGTTGCTCCGCCACGGCTGCGGCCACGGCCGCCATCCACACGGCAATGTTGAGCTTCATCGTGCTACACTATAAAACGCATCCGCAGACACTTGCGTCTCCAGAGAGCATTGATGGCCGTCCTCGTATGTATCCAGCTGTCGTCCTGTACGCGTATATGCGTGGTGCCGATTCGCTAGAGCTTGTTCGGATGGCGTGCTCGCAACGTCGCATCACGTCGCTGTGCCGTCGCTGTGGTCCAATATGCCAAGTTGTCCTGCGGCACCGCCACGCCTATTCGGTTGGGCCATTTGTGTCGCAAGTCCTAAATCGCCCTGGTATCCTGGGCGGCGCAGCGAGCCGACGAGCTTGCGGTTGTTTCTGGCTTGATGTCGGCAGTCGAAATTCACTTTGCAAGACATTTGGGAGCTCAAGAGCTCTCTCTGTATTAGCGGGTGCTTTAATGGTCTAGCCGTGGCTGGTTAGGCCGTACTACGTCGTATGGCGACCACTACCCCAATCCCCCAGTCGCTCCCCCAGCCAGAAGACGTCACCTGGCAATCGAGTCATCCACATTGCTTGCTTTCTTTCAGCCGCCCTGGAGCCCGTTGTGGCTTGTTGAATATTCCTGTGGATAGCGCAATGGCCTTTTCCAGACTCTCCAAAATGCTTGCTGTGGAATCGGTCCCGGTCACGTTCGCGTGCTAACCAAGCCGTATGTCGCCATCTCCGGTACCGTCACAAAAAGCCCCGCTGTCCGTATACGCTGTGCGGCGTGGGTATTGCATGTACAGTCGAGCGAACATGGCTCCTCTCTATTCGTCGGCTTTTCTACCCCCTCGTTTTTCTCAGGGGAAAATTTGCCGTCTCTGATCCTTTCGCATGGCTCCCCTAAGGCGCAGTCATGGAAGGCGCGAGCGGCGTCTGACCTGCCCAGCACCCACCCACACCAGGCCAGGACTGCATGTATGCCGAGCGGCAGGAACCACTGGTCTGGACTGCCACTTGTGCCGCTGTGACTCGCAGCGCGTCAAATTTTCTTGGCTGCTCTTTCGCTTGAGTCACCGCGACTGAACCAAGCACCTATCTCCTATGAGCGCACTCCCGTTATGAGCACTCCTATATGGGCGCGCTTCTCACATCCACTCTCCCCTCCAATCCCGAGTTTATTTCTATTATCCAGACCTAGATCCGCTCCTAGATCCTAAAGTCTCTCCGCCGCCTTCTCCAATCTGCCCCTGCGAATCAGACTCGTTCGTGATGGCCGTCTTCCACGCTAACGGCACCTCGGCCTCGGATGAGCAGTCGCCGCTGTTGTCCGATGTCGAAGCCGACGCTGCCATACCCCACGATATCGAGCCGTCCATACGCAGGAGCCACACGGCCTTGGTATTGCGGGTGGTGCTCGTGTTGATGATTGGCGTGTTCGTGTGCAATGCCGACGGCTCCCTGATCATGGCCACACATCCAATCATTGCGTCCGAGTTTGACGCGCTCGAGAGCTCCAGCTGGCTCTTTGCCGGCTTTATCCTGGCCTCGGCCGCCACTCAGACAATGGTGGGTTTTGCGCCTCGCGCAAATGGGCCCAATGACCAAAATTGACGGGTATCCCCAGTACGGCAAGCTCAGCGATATATACGGCCGCAAGAGTCTAGTAGTCATATCCTATGTATTTTTTACAGTCGGCTGGTAAGTGCGTTTGATCAAATGGAGAACAGGACTCGCTGACCTCGCCAAGCGCCCTAGTGTAAGTGATCCCGACGGCTTTGCAGCGACAACGACGACCTCCTCTGACCTCTCAGCGGCGCTGGCCAGACCATGTTCCAGGTCATCTTGGGCCGCGTCATCTCGGGTGCGGGCGGTGCTGGCATGACCGCGCTCGTGTCAATCATCATTTCGGGTGAGTGCCGACTATATCTGCCAAGTCTGCCAGTCTCGGCTGTCGCTCACTGTACTAGATCTGCTCCCAATCCGCGACGTGGCCCCGTGGCGGTCGTACATCAACGTCGCCGCTACTACCGGCCGTAGTATCGGCGGCCCTGTCGGCGGCTGGCTGGCCGACGTGATCGGTTGGCGCTGGTCCTTCTTTGGACAGGTGCCCTTTATGCTGCTGGCCACGTTGCTGGTCCTGGTGTTTCTGCCGAACCGAGCACCCCCCCGTGATACAGAGGCCGGAGGCTCGTCCTGGCACCGGCTCCGTCGTGTCGACTTCGCCGGCTCTCTTTTTCTGGCCCTGGCGTTGCTATCGCTGCTGATCCCACTGCAGATTGGCGGCGTCAAAATGCCGTGGACACACCCACTCATCCCTGGTCTATTTGTCTCTGCGGGCGTGCTGTTCGCCGTCTTTCTACACGTCGAGCGGCGCGCAGCCGAGCCGGTTGTGCCGCTCGACATTTTCCGAATCCGCGACATGAACTTGTCGGTCCTCATCCAGATGCTGCAGACGGCCGCTCAGCTGGGGGTGCGTCATATTCCGAGACTTCTGCCCCAGTCACAAATCCGTTGACGGCGCGTCTAGATGATGTTCTCGGTCCCGGTCTACTTTAGAGTGTCGCAGCAGGTGTCCAACACTGTCGCAGGCGTCCACCTCGTCCCAGCGGTTGCCGGAAACGCCATCGGCGGCGTCCTCGCGGGCGTCTACATCAAAAAGTACGACTCCGCCCCGGTCCGTCTATGAGTGAAACTGACATGCGCAGGACCGGCCGCTACCGGAACCTGATCCGGCTCTCGTCCATTTCGTCGAGCCTGGCCTACGTTCTCCTTTTGCTCCGGTGGCATGGCCACACCAACTTATGGGAGGCGTTATACATTTTCCCAGGGTACGTGCTTGTCTTCTTCTGCACAGGATAGCTAGCGGCTGACCGTGCAGTGGCTTCGGATCGGGTGTTGCGCTGAGTGCAGTGTTCATCTCCGTGCAGGTGGTCGTCGGACCGGCCCATCTAGCTCCAGCCATCTCGATCCTCTACTTGGGCGGCACCTGTGCGGCCGTGATTGGGCTGGCCTGGGTTAGTACCGTGATGCAAACAGCACTAAAGGCCAGTCTAGCACGTCGCCTCCTGGAACTCGGTCTCGATGATGAACTGCGGGCAGAGGTGCGTTTTCCGACTCGTCTGGTAGCCAGCAAGGGACCTACTAACTGTGCTTCAGATCTTCTCCAAGTCTGTCTCGAATATAGCGTACGTATTTAGTCTCACGGGGATCGTCAAGGAGGCCGCAGTCGCCGCGTACATCGACGGCATCTGGTGGAGTCATGGTGAGCCCTATCTCCTATTCTATCGCCATGACGGCTCGCTGACAGCTTCCAGTCGTGTCTCTGCTGTTTTCGGCTGTGGCATTCGGATGCTCTATGCTCCTAGGCGAGAAGCCACTGCGTAAGGCGGAGACCGAGGGCGAAGAGCAGTCATAGAGTTAGACGGCGCAGTAGAGACGTATTAGAAGTACGAGAGGAGTATCCAAAACTGCGGCGAGTTTATGCCACCCCCTCAAAACGGCCAGCAAAATGAAAGCACTGCATGCTGGCCAGCAAAAAGTTGGGGTTCTCCGAGGATCGAACTCGGGACCTCTCGCACCCTAAGCGAGAATCATACCACTAGACCAAGAACCCATTGTGCGGGTTAGCCACCGACCACGAATCCACGGTTTCTTGTGGGATTCCTCGCGTCGGGGTCGGGGAAGAAAATATTGAAGCTCGGTGGGGAAGTGGCGTTTCAGTGTGGACACAGGCTTTGCTCCGTACGGAGTAAATTCTTGTCTCGAACGAATAGTTGACTTCAGCTGGACCCAGACAGTCTCGCCCATCCCAGTGCACAAGCTTAAGTCTAAAAAAGCCGTAGCAGTCAGGCGTACCGAGCTTTCCTTGACAGAACGGCAAACACGGACCACGTGTACGAGCACACGTGGGCAGGAAGGAAACGCCTGGGGAAATACGAGCAATCGATGCGGGACAAAAGCTCTCGAAGCTTTTGGCTATGTGTCATGGATTTGGCGGTGTGGAGCATTTTCCTGACAAAAGCTAATACCGGCGACCACTTATCGACAATGAGACAGCCACAGCCTGCAGAATTGCATCGTGCATGCATTGCAGGGTGGCGTCCCTGCACGACGTCATTGGACCGACCGGGGGGATCGGACCGATCATTTTGCGTGCATTTTGCAACCACTACGAGTACCAATATGCGGTCAGGCCAGGTCCTCGGACACTGCTGCCCTAACAAGCCGGCCTGGCCGATAACAGACAGGGGCCCGGACGCCCCATTGGGGCCAAAAATGCGACCCCACGTGCAGATCTACATTGGACGTGGATCCAGTTGGCGGTAGATGCTTGTTTTTTCCAGTACCGTTTATCAGCGAGCATCCTAGACCGTGGGGGAGCAAGGGACTTTTTCTACCGAGCATGAAGAAGAGGAAAGCAATCATGGCCGCCGGTTCCGCTAACCTAAACGGGCCAGCCAAGAGAGACAAGATCCGATGAACGGTCCCACGGCGGCGGTGGTCGGCGCATTGAAGCAGTCCGTAGAGGCCAAGGTCCAGATCGGCCGTATCGAGAGGTGTCTTACGAATACAAATAGCGCAGCCTCTGAGCGGTTTTTACCAATCAGGCTTCTCCAGCAGTTGTCGATCTCTCCGGTCCTCTCTCCAGCTCTCCCTCTGTCTCTCCAGTTTTTCCCCCTGGACGGACCACTGCAATAGCCGTCTTCTCTCCCGCCCTCTCCCCCCTCTCCCCCCTCTCCCCCACGATGAAGACCGAGACGGTGGCCGTGCTGGCGGCCCTTGCGGCGCCTGGCTTGGCCAGCTCGCTGGTCAAGGACTACGACGTGTACTCGCGGTACTGGGGCCAGCTGTCGCCGTACAAGGCCAACCCGGACGACGAGTTTGGCGTCAACGACGTGGGCGTGCCGCAGGGCTGCGGCCTGGAGCAGGCGCACCTGCTGCAGCGGCACGCGCAGCGGTTCGGCACGGGCGAGTACGACGATGCGCCCAACGACGCGACGTTTGGCGAGCGGGTGACGGCGTGGCAGCAGGCGCACGGCAGCGGCGTGTGCGGCGGCGGGCTGAGCAACAGCAGCTTCACGGGGGCGCTCTCGTTTCTCAACTGCTACGAGTACACGCTCTCGGAGAGCTTCCTGACGGGCGTGGGCGCCAACACGGAGTTCAGCAACGGCGTCAGCTTCTGGAACCGCTACGGCCGGCTGCTCTACAACGCCACGGCCGGCCAGGTGTCGTACAATGCCAGCTTCGCCAACGGCACGGCGCGGCCCAAGCCGGTGCTGCGCACGACCAGCCAGAGCCGCATCCGCAACTCGCAAATCAGCTGGTCGCTCGGCTTCTTTGGGCCCAGCTTCCAGACCACGCCCAACCCCGACCTCGAGGGCTGGACCGACGCCTTTGACGTGGTCGTCATCACCGAGGGCGGCACCGAGAACAACACGCTGGCCGCCTACGACAGCTGTCTCGCCGACACGGTCGAGCCCATTATCGACATTGGCGACCAGGACCTCTGGCCCTACCTGTCCATCTACCTCGGCGCGGCCACGAAGCGGCTCCAGAAGCTGGTGCCCGCCAACTTCACCCTCACCGTCAACGACACGTACGCCATGCAGAGCATCTGCACCTACGAGACCGCCTACATTGGCGAGTCGCCCTTTTGCACCCTCTTCACGCTCGACGAGTGGGCCGGCTTCGAGAACACGCTCGACATTGAGTACTACTACGACTACACCTACGGCAACCCGACCGGCCGCGCCCAGGGCATCGGCTACGTCCAGGAGCTGCTGGCCCGCCTGACCAACCAGTACATTTACAGCAGCAACTCGAGCGTCAACAGCTCCCTGACCAACAACGAGGCCGACTTCCCCCTCGGCCGCCCCTTTTACGCCGACTTCTCCCACGACGACATTCTGCTGTCCGTGCTGGCCGCCATGTCGCTCGACTACCTGCGCGACCCGCCCTCGCTGACCCAGTGGCCGCCCAACCCCAACCGCGCCTTTGTGCTGTCCCACCTGACCCCCTTTGGCGCCCACCTCGTCACCGAGGTCTACGGCTGCGCCTCGGCCGACCCCGTCGCCGAGACCGACCACCAGACGCTCTACCGTGTCACCGACACCGGCTACGACGCCAGCAAGGCCACCAACAAGTTTGTGCGCATGCGTCTCAACGACGGCATCCTGCCCCTGCACACCATCCGCGGCGGCGACTGTGCCGGCCGCACCGACGGCTTCTGCCCGCTCGACGCCTTCATCGCCAGCCAGGCCAACTCCACCGCCATGGCCAACTACCAGTTTGCCTGCTTCGGCAACTGGACCCTAGAGGACCCGTTCAGCGGTGCCGACGTGGACGGCACCGTGTTTTAAGCAATCGGAGAGTGAAAATAGGAAACATGTGTACATAGCTGGGGCGGCCGCTCTGGAGCTGTCGGCTTTGGACCTGCAGTCTTAATCCACTTCAGTAATGCTCATGACATAAGCAAGGTTTCATGGTGTAGTTGGTTATCACGTCAGTCTAACACACTGAAGGTCTCCGGTTCGAGCCCGGATGAAATCAAACATTTCTTTTTGGCGGGACCGCCAGCGTATGTTTTTGGGGTTTCCCTTTGCCAGTGCGCTGGTTGTGATCCGACTTCTGTTCTTTCTTTCTTTCTTTCTTTTTTTTTTTTTTTTTTTGGCTCAATCTCTTTCGTGTCATGGACTACATCGTGATCTCAAGCCCAAGGGCCCATTCTTGCTTGGAGGCATACATCCGTGCACTATCCACCTCCCTCGCCCTACCGGCTCATCAGCTCGCAGCCGCTGCGGATGACGCCGACGAGGGCGCCCGTCTGGATGGTCTCGCTGGCGCCGCCGGCGACGCGGTACTCGATGTCGGCGAGGCCACTGAGCCACGTGACCATGACTTTGGCGCTGACGTCGGCCTTTGTGATTTCGTCGGCGAGCGCGGTGATCATGTCGGCGAGCGCGAGGCCGCGCGAGACCTTGAGGGCGTTGAGGGCGTTGAGGCAGGACGTGACGTCGGTGGTCTCGAGCAGCGTGTGCAGGATGGCGCGGACGTCGTCGGGCGGCGGCGCGGCGATGCACGTGTAAATGGTTTCGGTGGTGATCATTTCGCGGTCGACGGGCGCCTCTTGTTCTTTTGGCGCGTCTTTTTCTTTGGACGGCAGAGGCGTGCTGGCCGCGTGGCAGGCCTGCAGCACGTTGAGGGCGCGGCGCATGTCGCCGCGGCTGAGCGTGACGAGCGCGTCGACGGCCTCGGGCATAATGTGGACGTCCTCCTCGGCCACGACGCGGTCGACCAGGCTGCGGATGTCGGGCGCCTTGAGCGGGCTGAAGCGGAAGCGCGTGCAGCGCGACAGCAGCGCCGGCGACAGCTTGTGCGCGTAGTTGGCCAGGATGCAGAAGCGCGTGTTGGCCGTGTACTTTTCCATGATGCGCCGCAGCGCCATTTGCGCCGTGTTGGTCATGGCGTCGGCCTCGTCGAGCACGATCAGCTTGAAGCGCGCGAGGTTGGCGCCGGGACCGCCGGGACCCGGAGCACCACTGCCAGACCCCTTGTCACTGGCAAAGATCTGCCGCGTCGACGCAAACGTCTTGATCTGCTCCCGCACCACGTCAATGCCGCGGTCGTCGGACGCGTTGAGCTCCAGCACCATCTGCCGCGTGTTGGCCGCCCCGTAGATGCGCCGCGCCAGCGCCAGGATCGTCGACGTCTTGCCCGTGCCCGGCGGGCCGTACAGCAGCAGGTGCGGCAGCCGGTTCTGCTCCACAAACTTGTTGATCGTCGCCAGAATGTCCTGGTGGCCCGACACGTCGTCCAGCGACACCGGCCGGTACTTTTCGACCCTGCGCGGGTTAGACAGTTCTCTTGTGATGGTCTGTCGCAACATAGTCGCATGCTTCTCCTGCTGTGATGCCTCTCCTTTGCCCATCCTCCCACTCACCATGGAAGCGAATCCTCTGCCTCGACCGGCAGGTTGGCCGCCGAGCTCTTCTTGCCCTTGGCCGCCGAGAAACTGATCTCGTTCCGCGGCGGCGCATCGACGTCCATGGCATCCTCAACGTCCGACATGGCGAGTGCTGTGCGTGCTGCGCGGTGGACGTGGAAAGAACTGGGCGAGAATTCCATCTTGTCAAACGCGTCGCGTTGGGTCCGCGTAAAGTGGCGGTGGCCAGTGCGTTGTCACGTGATCTACATCGCAATGCGAGTACAAGTACGGAGTACGTTCCATCTCAACCTCAATCCAGGACAGACCCGAAATCTCCTACTTTCAACTACGAGTACTCATTCTACAGCCCGCCCCGGTTTTATGAGGAAACTTTTTAAATTTTGAAAATTACGAAGCTGACTGACTTGGCAGACAGCCAGCTCAGGTCCTCCAATGAAACGAAACCTGTTTACGATTTCTGTCGCCGTCTTGGACACGACTCGCGCTACTTTATCGTATTCCGCAGACACATTCGTCTTCCCTACTATGTACAGGTCCTGGCCATACGACTCCACCGACGTCCCCTAGAAGCCGTAGCCAACCGGCGGGTTGAGGCCGTCATTGTTCTCGATCGTGTCCTTGTAGTAGTTGATGTGGTTGCTGCCCTTCCACGTCTGCTTGACAATATCCGACACCTTGCGGTTGTTGTGGATCATGCACAGCGCCGGCTTGGGGTAGACCGGGTAGTCGGCGCCGCTGTTAAAGACGCCGTCGTACGAGAGGTTAAAGTAGTGGCTGGTAAAGTCGGCCGTGCTCCACTCGCGGAGGGTGTCGCCGGTGTGCTTGGCCACCATGTCAAACACGTTGGCGCCCACGTCCCAGCGGCCGAGCGTGGGCAGGTCCCAGTTGGCCTCGGCCGTGGCGATCTCGCTGTAGTGGTTGTAGTAGTTGTCGTCGGTGGTGCCGACGAGGTCCTCGGGCACGGCGTCGCCAATCAGGATGGCCATGACGTTGTTCTTGCGCGCGTACGTCGAGTTCTCGTCAAAGGTGATGAGCACGAGCGTGTTGTCCATGAAGCGCGTGTCGTTGAGCAGCGGCTCCAGAAAGGTGCGCGTCCACGTGCCGGCCGTCGTCACGGACGTGTCGTGGCCGTCCGACGTCATGTTGGGCGTGATGAACATCCACTGCGGCAGCGTGCCGGCCTCGAGGTCGTCGTAAAAGAGCGTCAGGTTCTTGATCTGCGCCGCCCGCTCGCTGGACTTGGTCACGCTGTTGTACAGCACCGCCGGGTTGTGCTTGCGCACGTAGTCGTTGGCGCCCGTCTTCTGGTTGACCCACGAATAGCCCTCGAAGCCGCTGTACGGCATGTCCTCCTGGTACTCGCCCCACGCGATGCCGGCACCGTCCAGCAGGTCCATCAGCGTCGTGATGTTCTGGTCGATAAAGTTGAAGTTGTCATTGTTCATGCCAAAGTAGTCGCCCGCAATCGCCGCCGCGTAGTTGGGCTCGCTGGGGTGCGTCACGCCGTAGTAGTTGCTCAGCGTGATGCCTTTTTCGGCGAGGAAGGCCAAGTTCGCTGGGGGGGGGAGGAGTCAGTACACGACAAGAGCAAAAGAGGTGAGAAAAAACCACTCACGGTCCGCCACAGCCAGCTCGTAGTTGGTGTTCTCCAGCCAGATAATGGCAAGACGGTCAAACGCCTTGCCCTTGACGTGGCTGACAGGGCTGCGCGAGATGGCCGTCGCCTGCGCCGCCTCGACCGCAGAGGCGCTGGTGGCCGTGTGCTGCGTCTGGCAAGAGGCGGCCGCGGCCGAAGCCACAAGCAGAGGCAGGGTGGTACGCATCTTGGAAAAGGCAAAAGGACCAGGGACCAGGGCAGAAGTGCGAGAGGAGGAGGAGCGCGCGCGTGACGATCGACAGGGTCAGCCAGAGTGCCAGAGACGGCGGGACAAGGCCTGCTTCATATAGCCGCCCCCCCCATCCTGGCAGATCCATGGCCGTTGTGCACCGTGGCAGACGGTACAGCGCTGCCCTGCAGAAGTCCGCAGAGGAAGCACAGTGCTGCACGAACTGTATGCAGGCTCTTAGTAGCCCCCACCCACCCCCAGGTCGGTGCCAAGACATCTGGATGAACACTGGTTGCCCGCAGCAGCATGTGGAATAAGCATAATCCTGATTGGCCGGCCACTCGCAGACTGTCTTTCCTGGAGGTCTGGACTTTATGGATTTGGACACTTTGCTGCAGTAGTCTTGCACGGCGTAGAGTGCAACGCAGCCAGGCAGCGCGACGGTGTCTTTTCCTGTCCTGGTCCTGGCTCTCTTGCTTGACTCTCACTGCCTGTCGCATTCCATGCCCAGTTCTTCCCGTCGTCCTCGTCCTTGACGCTCTCTTTTCTCTCAACAGCCTCCGCACCGCTCAGAGCCCTAGGAAGTCTGCATTGGCTTCATCCCAGCTTCCTGAAGCAAAAGTCCTGTCGGTGACCGAAAAGGACGCTCCAAAGCAGCAAGCTCACTGAAGTGGGCCGCCACCACCACACGTGCTGTGGAGGCTGTCCCGCATTGGCCCAAATTCCCCGGGATCGCCCAGCCCCTCCAGCGGATTGGCGGCCGCGGGCTCGCCTGCCCGTACCTAGATATCGGATATTTTAGCGTGCCAAATCCGCCGCGAGCATTGCCAGTGCGGGACGCAACGAGACACGGTCAAGCAGAAGAAAAGAAAAAGAGAGAGATAAAAAACAAGTTGAATGCTTGGAATGGCCGCCACTCCCATTCGCCGCTCCGCTGGTAGAGGCACGTGGTCGCATTCAGCTTGCTCTTCGGGGCACACGTGGCCGGACCAGAAACCTTTGGCCAAAAGCCGCTTGCCACTCTTCTGGCTTGTATGCACAAAGCTGTAGCCCGTCGTCCATCCCGCCTTGCTGCACGGGCTGGGATGTTCGGATGGCCTTTGTTCAGACCGGATACCCAATCATTGCACACAACCGCGTCACCGCCGCTGTCCCAGCCGCAGACTATCCCTCCTGGCCCGCCGGCGTCGAGAGTTGGAGCTATATCCGCCCTCTGCTTATTCCTGTCAGCCCACAGAGTTACTCGCAGATCGTCGCCAAGAACTACCGCCCCGATCGGTGACCTGAAGCGGTAACAGCTTCCAATATATTCGGGAGCACCCACTCTTGGACGGCCAAGGCGGCCAGCCACAAGCTTTCTGGGCCACGTGGAGGCATCTAGCGCAGACGACGAATGAGGCTTCTTCTTTTACATGTCCTGTACCCCAAGCCAAGGCGGTGGCCCGGCTGGGCGAGAAGCTTGGTTGCGCGTCTGAACGAAAGCCGAATTTTCCAGAACCAGCATCGGAGTTTCCATCATGTGATTTGCTTCACATCGGGCTAGGCTGTCTAGAACAGAAGCCTACTGTCTGGGCGACGAGACACTGGCAACCGGGCTAGTGCTTTTCAATCCAGAAGTACTCGTAGAGCCATGCAGACTTCTGCCACTTGACCCCGCGTCTGGAGGAACCGTTTGCATTCTCAATTGCGCAGCAGCGGCAGACTGCGAGACAGCCGATCAAAATAAAAGAGCGTTGCTATTTGTACTGCTGTTTTTTGCTATCAGTAGTGATTTTTACTGATAAGAAAAAGTGTACATTAGCGAAGTCCACAATATGCAACGCTATTGGCCGAACTAT
>JADHKK010000038.1:65608-133562 GCA_019925535.1 Leptographium radiaticola | reverse complement strand
CCCGGTATTGCTGTTAGTAGCGCCGGCGCCGGCGCTGCCGCTCCCGTTCCCCCCGGTGTTGCTGTTGGCAGCGCCGGCGCCGGCGCTGGCGCTAGAGAAGGCGCCGGCGTCGGCAACGCCGGCGGCGCCGCTAGCGCTAGTAACTCCTGCGCTAAGCTAGGACACCTCGGTGATGACCTTATGTGACTAATTTGACGGCACCGACTGCACCGCGAAGGTGCCCTTCGCGATGCTGCCGCCACCGCCTCTACTGCCTCAAAGGCACTAGGCTCCCGCCTAGTGCTTGACTGCGGTATATGGGAGACGGCGGCGGCCTGTATCCTATTAATCCGCTGCCGTGGCTCTTAAAATTGGCGTATAGGTGGTGTAGTGCGGCGGAGGCGCTAGTGGGCGTGAAAGTCTGAGACGTAGAGTAATTGGTGATGCTGTAGCCGCCGTTGAAGTAGGTAAACGCAAGGTAGGCTAAGGGATAATGTAAAGCGTTTAGTGTAGGGCGAAAGGGCCTCTCCTTTAGCCTCTCTTTGCGTAATTAGCCGCCGTTGTAATTTAACCTTGCGTACTGCTTTAATTAATACAAAGTTACGTAAAGCACTATATAAACCTTAGTAAATATTAATTAGCTAGTTAATAGTGCGTTAGCCGACGTAAAGGCTTAATAATTACTATAATAACGCACTTTTAATTAATCCCTAGGCTTAAAAGAGGTCCTTTTGCGAAGTCTGTAAGTAGCTTTTAATTAAAGCATAAATCCTTTTAACTTAAAAGGTAATAGCGTTACTAAAGTAAGGGTATTAGTTAACCTACGCCTTTATAAGCTTCTCCTTATATAAAAGCTATTAACTACTTATATATACTACTTTAGTAGGTTGTTATAGGGCGTACTTTTAGCGTAATTCGGTAACGCGTTAATCGTAGGTAGATTCGTCTAATAACCGTATAATCGAGTACTAGTAGTTATAGAATTTATCTTAGGCTTTGTTATCTTAAAAGACTAGCTAGTAGTAGCGGAGGACTACCTTATTAGCGTACTAAAGGTAAAAGAGGTAAGTTAACGTTAGTAGTAGGATTTTAACTACGTTAATACAAGCTACGTAGTAGTTAGTTAAAACAACTAACGGCAGCTTTACGTTATAAGCTACGTATACCTCCTTTAAATAACGTATTACCTAAAGGTAGTCTTTTTTAAACTCGCTAGCTAAATGTAAGGGATACGGCTTAACTGCCTATCTTACAGCGCTAGTTCGGCAAGCAGTCGCTAAAGGCAACTGCCAAGACGCTGCGCCACTAATGCGGCGTAAGTATGGCGCAGGCCTGTGGCGGCAACGCCATAGGCCTACCTTGCCCTAATCGCACAACTCGTGCCCTAGCCGTAATACGGCCCTCTTGTATATATATTCCCGTAGCCACTGCATACTGCTCAGCTATTGCTCGCTAAGTTAAAGTTTAAATACTACCGTTACTTCTGCTCGCAATCGCCCTCGTATTACACATCGCACCTAACCCTTTACATTCTTTAACTTCTACTCTACGAAGAGCGATGTCCGATTACGAGGCGACCGGCTACCGAGCAGGAAACCCGCTATCTAACGACCGCGCGCCGCGGCCCCTAACGCCCCTGCGCGGCTATGTAAGCAGTAGTTACACCCTGCATATAGGCGACGTTAGTACCCTTAGCACAACCCCCGATTCGTTAGTAAGCCGTCGCTAAGTCCCCTTAAACGACACCCCGGTACCCTAATCGCCTCTGCGATTAGACGAATATACGCGTATTATAAAGATGCTTAGCTAATTAACTAACGTAGTAGCTGCGCGTACCGTAGGCTCGGCGAGTAATCGCTACTAAGACGATAAGCCGCCTTAGTATAGCGTTAGTTAGCTTAACGCTAACGCTACGGCTACTAAAACTAAGGAGTAGCTAGTAGCTATAACTAACGCTTATAACTTTAAAGGTTACTATAACGCTTTAAACGATATAAAGATTATTTAAGTAAGCTCTCGCCTAACTAACGACTTAGTTACAAACTAGCGAAAGCATTGCAACCGCCTTTATATAGCTACTCCGCCGATTGCCCGACCTACGTAAACCTATTTCGTAGCGTTCGTTCGCTAAAAGCATGTTAACCCTAAACTTTAAATGCACTATATTTATAAGGAAAGCTAAAGCTTATAGCAAGGCGCCGACTCGCTAATCGCATACTAGCGCAAATAAGACTACCTTTAGCGGAAAATTAGTAATAATATAAGTTAAGCTAGCAAAACAGCGTAGCGCTATTAGCAAGGGCTTAATAAACACTTACGGAAGTAGTACTAAAATAAAACTATTAGTAAAGCTTTTAAAACCGCCCTTAAGATCGCTAACGCGTACAAAGAGCACTAAACCTAAGGGGCTAAACGGCGGAAGAAGCCTAAAGAACCGCGGAAGCGCCTTATAAACGATAGCTAAACAAAGGACCGCAACTAAAAGCGATCCCGCCGAGATAATTAGTATACAAACCGATCCAAGTCCGGCTAGTATAAGCGCTACCTAGCCCCTTAACCAGCCGCTAAACGCACGCTTACCGCTCCTACCCCTAACCCTGTAAGGACGGCCCTTAACAACATTAATGTAACGTAGAAATGCTAGAACTACGGTAAGTCTAAACACCGCGCCCGAGATTGCTTATAGCCTAAGAACCGCGCCTATCTCGAAGAGCTAGTCGCCGAAGCCTTAGATTACCTTTGAGCACCCTTTAAGCGAAACGAGGACACGGTGTTAAAAAACTAGCGCGGTCGACGGCGGAGTCTCGCCCGCCGTTAACCCTACCTACGTAGATGTAAGGGGAATCTATCCCTTACTACTGCGCGTTAGTTAAGATCTGCTTACCTAGTAGCTAAAAAGTAAACGTTATAGCGCGTATAGATTTATACTTAGACGTTAATATAGTTAACCTAAAGGTCGTCTAACAACTTAGTCTAAAGCCGCTAAAGCGTTACCTAAATCTAAATTTAGTTGCCGTTAACGGACGCCCCTTCTAAGCGCTAGGCCTATACAAGCTTATCGTAGTAATAATTAAGGATTAGGCCTTACGCTTGTCTACCTAAATCTTTACGGCTATCCGCCGTATAAGAAGCGACTACGGGTTGATTATCCTTAGCTATAAGGGCCTAGGTTACTTAGGAGTTGTCCTAAACCCTGCTTAGCGCAACTAGTCGTTTACTACCTACTTAGTAAAGACTCCTACTATAATAGCTAAGCGCCTCTTACGTAGCGAACGCTTATTCGCCGTCGCCTTCGCTAACTTAGAGCTAGGCCTACATAAGCTACGGATCCTAATAGTAGATAATAATCTTAAGGATCCGTCCGCTAATAAGGACCTACCTCCGGCTTTTTAAGCGTTTATAAACGTGTTTAACGTAGAGTAGGCGTAAGCCCTTCCCCTCTTACTTAATGTAGAATACGTAATTAAGCTAAAGCTAAGGGCGAAGGTCCTATACAAGCCCTTATACCCCTTATCGCTCGTTTAAAAAGAAGAGCTTCGCTAGTTTATCTACGACTCCTTAGCAAACGGCCGGATAGCTTATAGCAAGAGTGCTATAGGGGCGCCGGTTATCTTTATCCCTAAAAAAGATAGGACCCTTTGTTTATACGTTAATTACTAAGCGCTAAACAAAGTAACTACGAAGGACCGCTACCCCCTTCCCTTAATAAGTAAGGTGCTAAACCGCTTAAACGGCGCTATAGTCTTTTTAAAAGTAGACATTAAGGAGGCCTACTACTAGATTTAGGTTAAGCCCGCCGACTAGTAGAAGACCGCTTTCTAAACTAAGTACGGCTTATACAAGTTTTAGGTTATGCCTTTTAGGTTAACTAACGCGCCCGCTACGTTTTAAGCGTACATTTACTAAGCCTTAAGCGGACTTGTAGGTACTATTTACAAGGTGTACCTCGATAATATCCTTATTTACTCTTAGACACGGGAGGAGCATAAGAAGTATCTTCGCCTAGTGTTCGAACGGCTACGCGTAGCGGAGCTCTACGCTAAGGCCTCGAAGTGCGAGTTCTTTTAAGAGAAGGTTAAATTCCTTAGCTTTGTAATTAGTTTACAAAGGCTAGCTATAAACCCTACTAGGGTACGGGCAATAGCTAACTAGCTAGCGCCTAAGAACGTAAAGGACGTTTAATCCTTTTTAAGATTTACGAACTTCTACCGCCGTTTTATTTCGCACTACTCCTGCATTATACGCCCCCTAACGGAGCTAACTAAGTTAGGCCCGCAGCTAATTAATAAGCGATCGCTAGGCCGTAACGCTGCGTTTAACTTCGTTAGGAATCCCGCCGCTGTTACAGCCTTCTAAACGTTAAAGGACGCATTTACGTTGGCTACTATCCTCCGTTACTACGACCCCCGCTAGCTAACGTAAGTAGAAACTAACGCCTTAGGCTATGCTATCTTAGGGATTATCTCTTAATTAGCTAATAGCTAATAAAGGCTTATCGCCTACTACTTGCGAAAGCTATTAAATTGCGAAATGCGTTAGGGAGTCGGCTAGCAGGAGTTACTAGCTATTATTAAAAGCTTAGAACACTAGCAGTACTACTTTAAAGGCTTGCCTAATAAGTTCGTAGTACTTACTAACTACTAAGCCCTTAAAGGGGTTATCTAAGCCTTAGCTAAGGACCTCCGGAACCGTATTACGTAATAGGTTTTCCAACTATCCGCCTACGACTTCGAGATTAAACACTAGTTAAGGGCTACTAATCCTATAAATAGGCTGTCTTAACGGGCGGACTATATAAAGGGCGACATCGTCTATAACGACGTGCTACCCTCGCTACTACACAAGCTGTAAATATTTAAGCACTTACTAGACGGCCGGCCGGTGCCCGCTTCGTTACTCTCGGTCTAAGAAGTCCGCCTTACTATAAGCAACAATAAGCCCCTATAGCCTTAGCTAAACCCCTAGCTATATAACGTTATTAAGGATACCTAGCCTAGGGACCGTACCCTTAACGACCTCTTCGCGAAGGCTTAGAAGAGTTGCGGGTAGTAGGCGTATTATACCTAAGAAGACGGGGCCTTGTTCTATAAGGATCGCCTCGTCGTCCCCGCGGTTAACGCTTTACGAACCCGCTTAATTAGTTTGCACTACGACGCCCCTATAGCTAGCTATATAGGCATTTATAAGACCGTAAAACTTCTAACTAAGAAGTACTACTAGCTAAATCTCGTAGGCGACGTTAAGCTGTTCTTAGCTAACTGCTTCCCGTGCATAAGCAATAAGGTCCCTTAGCACAAGCCTTATAGTTACCTATAGTCTCTGCCCTTGCCGTTGCATCCCTTTTAGTATATTAGTATAGACTTTGTAATAGGACTAGGAGATAGCATTAGGCTAGACAACCTTACGTACGACGCTATCCTCGTAGTAGTCGACCGCTATACGAAGCATAGCATGTTTATCCCTACTAGGAAGACGGTTACTGCTGTAAAGGTAGCGCAACTACTTTATAACTAGGTAAAGACTAAATTTAAGCTCCCTAGCGTAATTGTAAGCGATCGTAACTCCCTCTTTACTAGTGCCTTTTAGCAAAAGCTAATGCAGCTCCGTAGCGTACAACTTATAATGTTAACCGCCTACTACCCTTAAACGGATGGCGGGACTAAAGTCCTTAACTAAACGTTAGAAAGGTATCTACGAACGTTTTACGGGCAAAAGCAGAACTAATAGACTTAAGTCTTAAACACCGCGGAGTTCGCCTATAATAACGCCCGTTATAATACTACGAGCACATCCCCGTTCTACGCGTTATACGCGTACTACCCTTGCGTAGCGGACGACTTTCCGTTTAACAACGCAAAGGTAGAGGGCGTACGCAAGCGAGCCGGTCGCTTACTAGGCGTAAGGAAGCGCTTAAAGACCTTATAGGAACGAGCTATCTAAAGCTAGTAGGAAGGGTATAATAAGCGTTACCTCCCTAAGGACTTTGTAAAAGGCGAGTTCGTTAGGCTATCGACGAAGCACTTTAACCTAGCCGGCGTTTAAAAGCTAAACCCTACGTTTATCTAAGTCTACATCCTTAAAAAACTCGGCTTAGTTACTTACTACGTCGCTTTACCGTCGTAGTATGCTTAAAAGCACAACGTCTTTTACGTGTTAAAACTAGAACCCTAAACCCCGACGGTTTAAAAGGGTAAGGAGCTGCCCTACCCCGAGCTAGTTAATAACTAGGAGGAATATAAGGTTAAGGACATAGTAGCGCACCTTAGCGAAGGGTCGGCGACCCGCTTCCTAATAAAATAGAAGGGATAGCTAACAAAGTATAATACGTAGGAACTAAAGGAGTATTTAGTATACGTCTTACGCTGCTTATAAGCTTATAAGAAGGGTATAGCGAAGAAGTACTATAAATAAGATAACTACTAAGCAACTATCTACTAAAAGGCTAAGACGGGTTATTATAGTTAGCTAAAATAAAATTTATTTATAAATGCTATTTACTACTTAAACGCGTTTAACGGTCGGCTATTAACCGTTAACCCCCTTACAAGGTTTTAACCGCGCTCCCCTAATCTATCTCCCTATTGTATTGCTTACTAGCGCTCGCCTACCCCCTACCTACTTAGCGGCCTCCTCCGCCCTAATTAACATAATCGTCGCCTCGACCTCCTCGTCCTCCTCGTCCGCCTCGTCCTCGCCCTTTACCCCGGGTACGGCTGTCTCCGCTAAGGGAGCCTAGCTAGGTACGCGCACTACTACGGCTTAGCTCGAGCCTGCCGAGGCCTTGCGCGCTCGCTTAAGCTCCGCGGTCCTCGCTATAGGCATGCGCGCCGATCGCTTACTAGGCGCCGCCGGCGGTAGGTAGGCCGGAAACCTAACCTCTTACGCCTTCCGCGTAAGCGCCTTTCTATTCGCCGTAGTGCCTGCTACTTACTTAGCGAGCTAATCCTATACTATAAAATAAAGGCACCCCTTACGGCTATTAACGGCCGCCGCGGCCTTATCGGCGCTACTTAGTACGATCTAGGCATGTTTTACCTAAGCAATTAGTAACTACGTAGTAGCCGAACACTAACGGCACGTACCATCGTTTAAAGGCTAAGGTTTAGACGGGTCTACCCCGCCGACGCCTCTACGGTCGTTAGGCGAGTAGACGGGAGGAGCGACCGGAGCTCGTTAGCGGCTACGTCGTCGCTAAAGCCGAGGAGGCCCGTCCTACGCGCGGCGAGCAGTAGTAAGCACCGGTTTTAAATAACTAGCGTCGCTAGCTCGCGGCCGCTAGCCGACTAGTTAACGGGCATCTTTGCTTAGTACGCATCTTCGTCGATCGCCTTTTGTAAATTAATGCTCGCCTTTAATAGGGCGACTACTCGCTGAGTAATTTACTTAGCTTAGGAGGCGTTAGTAACGACGAGGTCGCTCCCGCTACACTCCTTTAGTTGCTTAGCGGTCTTAGTGTAAAAGGTTTAAATAGCCTAAGCTAAGCTAATTATATCTATAGGAACCTTCCTGCCGACTAGCCGGTTAGTAGTCGTAACCTAATTATGCTAGGAACATATACTAGTACGTAGCGCTAGCTATTAGTTGCGTAAGCCGAACACTTATGCGGATTCTTTATAAGCGCTTAGCAAAGGTGCTTATTTACTAAATTAAGGTAGGCGTGCGTAACGCATTAAAGGTAAGGCGCTTAATAATTGGTTAGCTGTTGCAAAGCCCTCGCCTACCCTAAAGTAAACGTACCCCGCTACCGTTAGGCGGTAAGGCCTAAATCGGCGAGCCGTCGTCGTTTAACGTGCTAGGGTAGGCCCCTAGCACCGAAGCGCGTATTTTAGCAATGTTAAACATTGTTTAACCCGTTAGTCTCTAAGCCGTCGCTTAGGTTCGCTTAGCCGTCGCCTACTAGTCGCCTAAGCTCTAAAATAGTCGACTTACCTTAAAAAAGATTTTTAAAAGTAACAAAGGCAAGGTTTTTAAATACTATAAGACTAAACCGCCTAATACGTTTAACGTAATAGCGCTAAATTCGTCTTACCTTATTAAACAACCTTAAGCTAGCATTTAAAGACTCCCTAACGCTTATTTAAGCTATAGTTAAAAGGAGTCTAATCTCTTTTAATATGCATCTTAAAGAAATTAAAGACGGAAAGGATGCACTAATCTAACTATAAGGCGAGCGGTAGCCGATAAGTAGCCGCTTAGCCTATACTAGCACTACTATATAGGCCTAGTACTATTAAAAAAATAACTAACGCCTAGCAAGACGTCGTAAGTAAGGGGTTAGCCAACCGCTTTACAAGAGCCTCTCGTTTACGTAAGGAAGTAGAACAACGTCCGTAAACGAACATAAACAAAGGGGATTAGCCCCCCCTTATTAAACGTTAGTAGTAGCCCGAGTGCTCCCTAACAATACGTATACAAAGCCGCCTTTAAAAGTAGGCTACGTACCGTATACGGTGTTACTCGCACTAACAACAAAGAGTTGTGTACGCTTCTACGTAAACTAAATGCAGTTGGGCTAAGGCGCGACCGCTCGCCGACCGCCTATAACCTAGTCGACGCGACGACTCTTTTTCCTAAATGCATAGCATAGGTTTTTTAACGAGCGCGCGTAGCTAAACGCGCTATACGCCCTACCCGCGATAAGGACATTACGCTTAAAAGGGGGGGGATAGTATAAGGGATACGGCTTAACTACCTATCTTACAGCGCTAGTTCGGCAAGCAGTCGCTAAAGGCAACTACTAAGACGCTGCGCTACTAATGCGGCGTAAGTGTGGCGCAGGCTTGTAGCGGCGACGCCACAGGCCTACCTTGCCCTAATCGTACAACTCGTGCCCTAGCCGTAATACGGCCCTCTTGTATATATATTCCCGTAGCCACTGCATACTGCTCGGCTACTGCTCGCTAAGTTGAAGTCTGAATACCACCGTTACTTCTGCTCGCAATCGCCCTCGTATTACACATTGCACCTAACCCCTTACACTAAAAACGTAAAGGTAATATAAAAGGACCGCTAGTTTACGTTAACGCTAATAAAATTAAGTAAGGGTAGGCTGTATTTATTAGTTTTATAAGTATAGTCTATTATAAGTATGTTTAAATAAGACTAAAGGTATTTTAATAAGTTGTTATAAGCGAAAAACACTATAGTAACCTAGTTATTTAAATCTACTTAAATTTAGCTTTAAAAAAGCTTGTTTTAAAGGCTAACGATAAAGGCGTTAATTATAGTTTACCCTTAGTAGCTTTAACGCTTAGCTTTAGTAATTTAATTATAAATATCTCTCCTTATTACTAGTAAGGTTGTGTACTATATTTAAAGGAGGGTTTAAATATCTCTTAGCCGTAGTCTTACCCTTACACCTTTAAATATCTCCGCTTTTTAAGAAGTAGTTAAGCCGCGGTATATTAAGTAAGCTAAAGGGTAGCTAAGTAAGTAGTTATACGTAGCAAACTTTAGATTAGGACGGTGCTTTAAGGCCTAAATACTAGCAGCTTCTTCCTTTGCTAATACTAAATAAAGGCAGCTAACTCTCTTTAAATTTATAAACCTTTACCGCAACCTTAAAGGGTCTCGTATATAGCTAAATCTATTGCAGCCGTAGCTAATAACGCGCCTACCTTACCGGTCTGCTTTTAACCTTTTAGTTGTAAAGGCGTAGCCGCGCTGTTTAGCCTATGCGTTAATTAAAAGGAGTAGGGCTTCCTTTAATTCGTAAATATCTTTAAGAGGCAGGTCGGGAGGTAGGTAGGCAAGCAGGCTAGCAAGTAAGTCGGTAAGCAGGTTAGCAAGTAGGTTAGCAAGTAAGCCGGCAATTAAGTCGGTAGGGAGATTAACAAGTAGGTTAAGGGATAGGGAGGGAGGTAAATCGACGAGCAAGTTAGCAAGCAGTCTAACAAGCAGGTCGGTAGGTAGGTCGGCAAGCAGGCCGGTTAGTAGACCGGCGGTAGGTAGGTCGGTAGGCAGGTCGGCAAGTAGGTCGGCAAGCAGGTCGGCAAGCAGGTTAGCAGGTAGGTCGGCAAGCAGGCTAGCAGGCAGGCCGGCAAGCAGGCCGGCAAGTAGGCCGGTCGGTAAACCAGCGGCAGGCAAGCCGGTAGGTAGGTCGGTAGGTAGGTCGGTAAGCAGGGTAGTGTTTATTAAGGCCATTTCTGTCGAATTTAGTAATAATTACAATTGTAGAGGCGCACTAAATTAATTAGTGCCTCAGGGTAATATTGCATTGTCACGTACACTAAAATTGGCTGCGGTGGCAGGCGCAGTCATAGCCTGTAAACAGGATTTGTATGGTAATTGGCAGTGTTTTCAGGTCTCTCGAAGTGCGACGGTAGTCACGTGTGGCCGACTTACTAAACATGTGGCGTGTCAGTAACCAACGTGGCGTGTCTGTAACCAACGTGGCGTGTCTGTATCACGACCCTTTGACAGGCAACCTGGGAAGGAGCTTGGGAAACTACTAATAGCGGGGAGCTCTCTTACTTGATATTATGTGTAAAATAATGGCCCTGGGCACTGCGTAAACACCGAACTCACAATAGCAAACAGCAAATTCTCCACGACATCTGTAGGATTACATTGACATTCGACGTCATAGACGACCCGATAGAAGGCACTTAGAAAGGCTTCGGTTGACTACTGGTAGATCTTCCGCTTCGACCGCAAGTCAATGGTCTCTAAAACGATGGCGTCCCGCGTGGCTCCGCGAATGGCGCCCCAAATAGCAGTCTCATCAGCGTACCGATAGGCATTCTAGACGACGTCCCGGCTGACACCCCAGATGAGTGATATCACGGATCCATACCCGTACTTGTACTCGTCGCTGTGGATCCTGCCGACAACTTCGACACGCAAGATTCTCCAGAACACGACATACGTATGGCGAACGCCATAGCAAAAATTCACGATCTTATCGTGGAGCTTAGCCAGACACTCCAGAACGGCCTGACTCAAGCTGTCCAGCAAGATGCAGCCCGGGACATAGCTTGATTGGTCTCACTTATGGCGCACAAGTACTCCTTTGCTCGGGAGCATTACGACCACCTGACCTACGATGAATTTGGCTTGCTGGCACGGCCGCGACAGTCCAACGAAGATTCCCTGGTGGAGACGCTCTAGATTCAGGATGCAACTGAATTGAGACTGTTCGCCCGCTGCTCAGATAGGAGATTTTTAGTCTGCCGCCCGATGGCACCGACCTGCCGGTGTATATCCTCTTCAACCGTATAACCGAGGGCGGATAGGTAATCTGGGTCAGAGGCTGTGGCACCGTCGTCGCCATCAACATCAACGTGTTAGACTCCATAAAAACGCGGCTCCCAACTACACGCCCAGCCTGCAGTATCTCAACGAGCGCGTCCCACACGCCCCGGCCTCGATCATCCATAGAGTCGTCATGACGCCGTTGCTCAACTACACACGTTTTCTGCTGCCTCGTGGCTTCATTCTGTGTGATGTTTGATGTTTGGCCGCCGCTGTGGCGACGGCAAAGCTCTCCATCCAGGCATAACTCAACATCATGTTCCCCACTCTTCGAGGCGCTTCCTTATTACGACCTGGCCGACTGGCAATTGGGCGGCTGGTCGTTCGAACAGTGGGAATACGTGCGAGCTGTCGCGGCGTTGGACAGCTGATCAGCAAGTTCAAGACGTAACAATAGGAGCCCCATTTACACTGACGAGTCCTGAAAATACCCTAGACTGTATGATTTCTCGTACAGAGTGTTAGACTGCACATTGAGTTTGCACTGTTCTTTTATTACGAAATGGTGGTGTGTGGCATCACCGTCTGCTGCCCATGAACTATCCCGATACAGTCCTGGATCAGCCTTTCGATTCCCTGTGGTGTGATGAGCAGGCTCTGGTCGTAGACGCATCCGTCATCGTCCGACTGCAGCACAAAGGCCGGATAGCGACCGGGGTCAACACCCAGTGGCTCTGCCAAAAAGGGAAGCTCGGCAGCGTCCACAGTAGCCACGTGGAGTCGCCCGCGGTATTGTATAGCGAGTCCGGTCAGTGCGTCAGCCAAACGGCGACGTTCGGCGGCGTCGTCGGCAAGGAGAAGCCCAACGGGGATATCAGACTGTGGATGTCAGCTATTGGTGGCCGATGATGTGTGTAGGGACCGGCCAAAGCGCCACTCGCCTTCATCAAAGCCAGGAGTTCAGGAAGGCTCGTCAGTCGGGGCATGAGCGGTGTGAGGGAGGCCTCGGCAAATGCGACAAGCGCCTCGGCTGTAAGGTTTTCACTGTGTTTCGGCATGGCATCGTCGAACTTGCTGAAGAGCGTCGCATTTCGGCTCGAGCACGCCGGATCCGAGACAGTCACGACGAAGCACCGGCCGCGCAGCTGTCGGGCCGCATCATGGATCTGCCCGTCGTGAATCTTCACGTCCTCCGCAGACGATGTAATGAGTAGTATCGGCCTATCGAGGGCCTTCATAGCTTCAAGCCGGGCCTTGTCAGCCAGAGCAACCAGAGGCAGCGAGATCTCGGCAATTTCCGTGGCGATGCTGTGAACAAGTCAGGGTGCGGTTCACGAATGGAGAGTCACAGAACCTGGCCATGTCCTCACCCGCAGGCCGTGAATCTGCCTCGGTAACGAGACACCTTTCCGTCATGGACGAGTCGAACAGTCGGATACGAGACGACGCCGTGGGTGGAGCACACTTCAGAGTCTGCATCGTCGTCGCAGTTAAGCTGGATGACGGCGGCCCAGGGCTCCAGGGCCAGTCGGCCTGCGTCTATCTCGGAAGCCAATGTCTTACATGGCTCACTTTTGGTCAGTATGTTTTCAATGTTTCTGTCCATATCTAAACGAGGGCACTTACTACCATGGCTGCATTCATACAACAATGGGGATCAGTAGCGTGGTCATCTGGACACGGCCTCGACACAGGTTCGACATACCACGCAGACTCTAGAGTCAGCTCATGGGCATATAAAGACGGCAGGCGACACTCACAAGTCACGACTGTTGTTTCTCGGCTAGAAGAAACCGTTTGCAATTTCGTCTGCATGCGCGCCTCGTCCCATAGGTGCGCCCATGCGGTGCATGCCAGACAGAGCACGCCGGTTATACGCGCCCATCGCCGAAAGCTCACCATCGCGTTTTTGTCGGATCCTCGAGTCTAAATGCACGACATCGGGGCTATGTGGCTCTTAGGGGGCGTGACTGGGACTTTGCCAACATGGCACGGCGCCGGGATGGTAAGATAGGAGCACCACTCGGCAGGAGCGATCACAACACGTGGGTGGGGCGAGACAGGCGCTGACCACAAGTGCCTTTTGGGCAATGCCAAAAAATAGTATTTGACCGATGGTGACGCAGGAGCATGGATCTAGAAATGGAGCAGGCGTCACAATGCCTCCCCGGGGGCTACTGTTAATCGTGCTGGCCGCGGTGGCCGCGATACTGGGCATCGGCATTGCCGCCTGGGAGCGTCTGGCAGCTGAAGGAGCCGAAGCGGAAACGTCTCCCATGTCCGTCCAGGCCGAACCAAAGACGTTTCTGCTGTCGGAAGACCCTCTTATTGTATACATTAAGGATTTCATCACGCCGGCGGAGGCAGCATATCTCGTACAACTTGCGTGAGTCGTCCTCTACCCAACAGTGGTCCTTGCTTACCAATTGGCCGCTCTCCAGTGACGGCCATTTTGCACCTTCAATTCTCTGGGACGACAGTGGACGCCCTCATCGCGATAAGGCGTATCGTTCGTCGATGACGGCACGGCTGCCAAGTGACGACGCGACAATTGCACGGATCGAGATGCGGGCGCGGACGTTTTCCTTTTACGAACCCGTCGGGCCCTTTCAGCGGATGGTGGTGCAAAACTACGGCGTCGCAGGGCAGTACCGTGACCACTTTGACTGGTATGATGACGCGCACGCCGTTGGCGGTAACGTGGCCTCGACCTTTTTTGTCTACATTCATGCCAACTGCACGGGCGGTGGGACGAACTTCCCGCGGCTGTCGCCGCCAGCTGAGACGGCGCGGACACCGATGGTAGCCAACAACCTGCCCGGGACAGACCACCAGTGGTGCGACTTTATCGACTGTGATCGGCCGATGGAAGACGGCACGACGTTTCTTCCGGTTCTGGGTAACGCTGTGTACTGGGAAAACATTGATTTAACCACCGGCGTGGGCCATCCTAAAACACTGCACGCTGGGATGCCGGTGACCTCTGGCAACAAGATGGGGCTGAACATGTGGACGTGGCAAACGAGTGATGCGTACGAGTAGAAGGGACATTCTCTCAGCGCCCTGGTCTAGTTATTGTGGTCGTTACGCTGTTGTTTGGATATTGTCGGATTTGAAAAAAGTTGAAAGCCAAGGTAACGGGTGATGGCAGTTTATCTTGTGCTTTTTACTGTGCAACCGCCTTTTTTTGGAGGGCACTTTAGCGCTGCTCAAATGTTACAAAATGATATTTTAAGTCTTTCATAAGTACTCCTGGTTTATACGTTACCTAGGAATATGCACGAAAAATAGGAAAGAAAAATTATAGCTATAGCTAATGCTAGGAAGCAAAAGGAGAGAAGTATGTCCAACACATCAAAAAGCTATCGACGAGGCGTAAAAACGTGAAGTCCCTCACCTACATACAAGACAACGATAAGGTGGCCGCTGGCGCGGGTGGGGCGTTCGGAATTTCGGAATTTGTCCGATTACCCCGAAACAAAATCACCCATTTGACGGGGCAAACGGAACGATGTCCACTGTTCTGGTCAACAGCGGCACCATGGATGGGCACACCACCGACCCTTCTGCGGAGAAGCGAGCGGCCCCATCCGGGGAGACGCCACGGCCCAAGCGCGCAAGGTACACGTCGGCTGCGTGGTGAGCATTTATCAGGAATAAAGATGAAAGCCTCATTGGCTGATAAGGCGGTACACGGCCGGCTGCAGTGACGTATGCAAGAGGCGCAAGCTACGATGCGTGCCGAGTGAGAACGGAGGACAGTGCCAGCGGTGCGCGACAGCGGACCTGGTCTGCGTATTTGAGGCGCCGTTGCGGCAGAGCCGAGACAAGGAGGTGGTAGACAGGTTTGTGCGGTTCTGGTTTCGCTTGCTGGCTGTCGCTGACCGAGACAGCGACCAGCTGGGCCTACTGCTCAATGAACTGACTGCACTGCGACGGCAGGTGGGCGACCTAGCAGGGGCAGTGCACGAGCTGCGGCAGAGCAGCAATGGAGGCGGCGGCGGCGTAACTGCGTCACCGTCGACTGGGTTTTTGAATTCCCCTAACACGCAGGCGCCAGGGCTACAGCGGAGACCGCAGTTTCTCGGTCCGACACGGCCAGACTATGATTTCCAAGTGGGTGAGCGGGCACTGCTGCAGATGGGACTACCGACGAGCCGGAACAGCGACGGAGAGGCGGCGGGACCAGAGCCGATGACGGCGGCAGTGGAAGCTACAACAGCGATGCCGGACAACCCTGGCCTCCGGTGGACGACGGACGAGGTGGTGCGGTTGCTGGGTGTGTACGACGAAGACGTCAACTCGGTGCATCCGTTGATCGACGTGGCCGGACTGGCGGCACAGCCGCAGGCTATTCTAGAGGACGTGCTGCGCTGCCTGCGACAGCAGGACAGCGTGCTGTTGTCCGATACGCGTGCGTCGGCTGGCGCGGGCGACGCTGCACTCGCTCGTGTCGTGCTCGCCACCGCCATTGTGCTCGAGACCCGTGGCCGCAACGCCGTCAGCGACATGCTCGTCAGCCCCGTAGAGCGTAACGTGTCATGCATTGCCAGCCCCGAGGCCGACATCAAGGAGGTGCAGCTGTTGGGCGTGCTGGTGCGTATCGTGGCTTCTTGTCTTTCTCTTTTCTGTTTTCCCCATCTACCCGCCACTCACACCTGCCACAGAGCCTTTACTACTTCCACATCGACCAGGACCTTCTCGCCTGGCGTGCCATCGGCATCGCCGGCCGTGAGACACTCGAGATGGGTCTCCACCACAAGCAAAGCCTGCTGGATAACCACAAGACACCAGCCATGCGGCGGCTGGCCACGCGTGTTTTCTGGTGCGTCTACGTGCTGGACCGCCGCTGGAGCATCGGCATCAGCCTCCCCTTTACTCTTCACGACCGCGACCTGGACCCGGAGCTACCAGAGCCGGTGGGTGGCCCATGAGCTGTCTATGAAAAGCGTACGAGCTCACCGAACTAACGGCCCAGGGCCCCGAGCTGCCGTACCTTCAGTGCATGGCGGCGTACGGACGGCTGTGTTCAGAGCTGCTGGACACCGTACCGGCACTGCCGGGGGGAGGACAGTCGCCACTGCCGGAAGACCGGGCACGCCTGCTCGACGTGCGGGTGCAGACGTGGCTGGCGGAGATCCCGGCAGAACTGCAGCTGCGGCACCCACGGCTGGGTTTAGCGCCGCGGGCACAGCCGCGGGTATTGCACCGGCTGCGCACGTTGCTGTACCTGCGGGCTAACAGCCTGCGACTGCTGCTGCACCGACACCGGCTGCGCAGCTCGGCAGCAGTCGAGGCGGACCAGCGCGGTGCCTGGCTGGTCGTCGACATTGCCATGGACAGCATCCAGGTACTGACACACTTGCATGCGACGACGGAGCTGTACTCGCAGCAGCAGCGCGTGTTCAATTACTTCCTGCTCAGCGCCCTGGCCATCCTCTTTCTGGCCGTCTGCCACGCGCCACGCACCTTTACTGAGCCGTGCCGCCGCAGCTTTGGCGATGCCGTCGCTCTCATCCGCTGCTTCTCGCGTGACAGCACTGTCAGCCGCCGTCTCTGGAACAGCATTCGCGGTCTGCTGCCGGCCCTGCGCCGACTGGGTCTGCGCGACGACACCACCCGCCCGGGCCTCTCCGGCCCAGCCACTCCCGCGGCGACATCAGGGCTGCCTCCGGCTCCACCGTCGACGACTGCAGCCACCATCGGAACGGCCGAAACGGTTGGATCGGCTGCAAGAACCACTGCAACCGCCACCGCCGTCGCCTCTTCTCCCTGTCCTGAACAGCATAGTGGCAGCACCACCGCTGTCGCCAGCGACACCGCCATCAGCCACGGCCACGTCTGGCCCGACACCAACCCCTTCTTGCAGGTCGGCGATCCACTCTACGCCGCCGCGTCGGACGGCCCCGTGCCCGATTTCTTCCATGTCGACAACGACCTTCTCACGCTCTTTGATTGGTTTGGCCAGGGCCAGCAGCTGGGCGACGACCTCCACCCCGAGTTCTTCAACGATGGCCCGCTCGTCGGCGAGGGCGGCGGCATTTCCGAGCGTTTCCAATGGTTGATCTAATGTGGGGCGCTATTAATTCTGGGCCAGCCCGGTGGACTAGGTGGGGTGCAACGTCTGCTTTGCGGAGTGTTTTCGAACGAACGAGGCCGGGTGCCCCAGTGGCCCTAACCGCCCGTTAGCCCCCATAATCACCGTCTTGCCCTTTTCTCCATAGCTTCAGCGATCATCATGCCGGCAGTTTGCCGGGGCTGCAGCTCGGAATGTAAAGCGCTGTTCCGAAAATGACACCTCTGCTAACGATGAGTTGAGGAAAGTCTGATCCTTTGCAAGCTGATAAAGCCGAAGGGGAAACAGTCTGTTACTCCTATTTAAAGCCTCTGCTGCCTTCCTCCGCAAGCCACAAATGGCAGCGTCCATGTTCAATCGACTGCAGGCATCATGGCCGCGATTCCCCACCCGCTATCGAGCCTCAGCATTGAGGAGACCAACCAGGCCCGCCAGGTCGTGCTGGCGCTGCACCCCAACACTGTCATCGACTTCCGCACCATCTACCTGCTAGAGCCTCCAAAAGCTGAAGTTGTGCCCTTCCTCGCGCTCGAGCATGCTGGCCGCTTGCTCGACAGCACGCC
Source organism: Leptographium radiaticola (assembly GCA_019925535.1). Classification (NCBI taxonomy): domain Eukaryota; kingdom Fungi; phylum Ascomycota; class Sordariomycetes; order Ophiostomatales; family Ophiostomataceae; genus Leptographium; species Leptographium radiaticola. The sequence goes on along the minus strand of JADHKK010000038.1, from coordinate 115,751 downwards.
GCGGCCACCGCGTCTGGCCGATGTTCGCTATGATGTCATTGGCGGCTCCAAGGTGCCCGAGTACCACGAATCTGTGGTAGACCTGCGGACGCTGCAGCGTGTCCAACACCGCATTGTCGGAGTCGAGTCACATGCGAGCTTGAGCATGTGAGACCATCCTCCCGTCCATGTCGTCTTGTTCTAGTCCTGACTCCTCAGGCACGAGTTCGAAGTCGTCGTCGCCACCATCGAGAGCTCGCCTCTCTTCCAGGAGAAAATCCGCGCCCTCGAGCTGCCCGACGGCTTCGAGGTTGTCGTTGAGCCGTGGCCGTACGGCGGTCCTGACGCCAGCGATGGCAGTGCACGTTTCTTCCAGGGTCTTTGTTTCGCTCGCGACACTCGCTCTGGCAACCCCGACGCCAATTTTTACGCATATCCACTTCCGCTGATTCCCATCATGGACGCTCACAAGCGTGCGGTTGTGCGTGTCGACGAGCCGGCTACTGGCGGTCGTGGCGACCCGCTGGTTGGTACCACGCGCAAGACTGCCCGCCTGATAGACCACTGCCGCCCGGCTGAGTACGTGCCAGAGCTGCTTCCGGGCGGCACGCGCACTGACGTGAAGCCTTTAACGATTGTCCAGCCCGAGGGCACCAGTTTCGCGGTTACTGATGGCAACCTACTGCAGTGGCAGAAGTGGCGCATGCGTCTGACCTTTAACCCGCGTGAGGGTGCAGTGCTGCACGATATCTGCTACGACGGCCGAGATGTGATGTACCGACTGAGCATGAGCGACATGGTATGTATGATGTGCGCTTCTTGGACCATCTGCTGACCACAAGACCGTTCCTTATGCCGACCCTCGCCCACCCTACCACCGCAAGCAGGCCTTTGACTTTGGTGACGGCGGTTTGGGCCACGCGACCAACAATTTAACGTTGGGCTGCGATTGTCTTGGAACGATTCAGGTGAGAGACGTGCATAGAACAAACGAGACTTGCTGGCTGACGCAATAGTACTTCGACGGCGTCCTCACCAACGCCGACGGCACCGGTGTCGTAACCAAAAACGTCATCTGCCTACACGAGCAGGACAACGGAATCGGCTGGAAGCACACCAACTGGCGGACGGGTCGTGCAGTGTCGACGCGGCGCCGCGAGCTTGTCATTCAGTTTATTATCACACTGGCCAACTACGAGTATATTTTCGCCTTCAAGTTCGACCAGGCCGCCGGCATTGAGGTCGAGGCACGCGCCACCGGTATTGTGTCCGTCGTGAACATTGACGAAGGTGCCATTCCGCCCAACTGGGGCAACGTCGTCAGCCCGGGTGCCCTGGCCCAGAATCACCAGCACATATTCTGCCTGCGCATTGACCCGGCTGTTGACGGCCACAGCAACACGCTCGTCCAGGAAGAGAGCCTGCCGGCTGCTCTGGCCAACCCGGAGACAAACCCCAATGGAAACTACTACGAGGTTCGCCAGACGCCCATAGCGACTTCGACCGCACTCGACCTCGAGCCCAAGCTGCATCGCGTCTTCAAGATCCAGAACCGCTCCCACATAAACCCCGTCAGTGGCCGGCCAGTCGCTTATAAACTGCTGGCCCCGCCCACTCAGCTACTGCTCGCCCACCCTGACAGCATTCAGGCCCAGCGCGCCCTCTTTGCCCAGCACCACCTCTGGGTCACACGCTACCGCGACGACGAGCTGTACGCCGGTGGTCGTTACACCCTGCAGAGCCGTCGTGAGATTGGCGGCGTATTCGATGGGGCGGCCCGCCGAGAAAACGTCCTCGACGAGGACATTGTTCTCTGGAGCGTCTTCGGCCTGACCCACAACCCACGTGTTGAGGACTGGCCTGTGATGTAAGACCCCATACTCAAGCATCGATAACTCGCTCAAACAGAGACTGACAAGCCAGGCCCGTCGAGATGCTGCGGGTCCATATCGTTCCGTCCGACTTCTTCGTCTCCAACCCGGCCCTGGACGTGCCCTCCGGCACCGATGGGGGCTCGAGGTTAGCCGGCATCGGCTGCGCGAAATCTTCGGCGCAGTGTGCGTAAGCGAGATGATTCACACCACACTAGTAGGTGGTGCTTCTAAGAATACACCCGAGGAGAAAATAGTACGCCTGAAAGAATGTTCGATTATGCTGAATAATGACAAGAAAAGGTAGAAGGGGTCATCAGAAGAAGGCAACAAGACAGTTGTATTCAAGGGCTGCAATGCAAGTTACGTAGTGAATAAGCCTAACTATTCCTGTCATTCATTTCCATAGGTTTGAAGCACCTTGCCAGCAAATTGGCATCCGGCGGACAGTTATCACGTAATGACTTGGGGATACTGAAATGGGGGCGAGTAATGTGTAAGCTCGTTTCTTGTATATAAAGATGCCTCATGGCTTCTCAGTTGTCTATTTTCTCTCCGTAAATCATTCCGACAATACTTCAAAATACAGCCCTACCAATTGTTATCATATCTTACCATCACCAAACCTTCTTAAACACAACCCTAAAATAGTTGCACGACCAGTGCACGCAAAGCAACTACACCACACCACACCAGACAGCAAGCTACAGAATACAACATGCACGTCCAAACGATCATGTCCATGGCGGCTGCCATTTTTGTCCTTTTGACTCCCGCCCAGGCTCAGCGCAACACTGCTTGTGTCAAGATGCCCTCGTCGGACGGCAAGGGAACGCAGTACTACGCGCGCATTCCCCGGGGCATCCGGTACAACGACGAGCTCGATGTCATCCAGGGTAAGACCTTCTACAACAAGCTTAAGACGTGCAACTTGGAACGCTTCGACTGCATCTACGACCAGGAGGGCAACGCCCATGTCGACTTCGTCGTCAAGTCACGCACCCGCTGGGGCGGCCGCAACAATTGTGCAGTTGATCAGATCCTCAGCGATGCCGTGAACAAGGAATATGCAGTTACGTGCAAGGTTGGCACCGTCCAGGACCTCACTGAGGACTGGAAGGAGATCCAGTATTGATTGGGGAGTGGCGTGTGAAGGGATATGGACGTGCGAAGGGTGATGGACGTGTGAAGGGAGATGGACGTGTGAAGGAAAATAGCTCGTTTTGGTCTTTGTATTTTTTTTTGTCGGTGCTGGTATTAGCTGGTGGGCTTAGCCACGAAGTAGTCTTCGATGTGCATCCACCGTAAAATGAGGTTGTGCGGCCAGAGCTCGCAGTCTGGGTATTCTCTATTAATAAAAACGATACATTAACCCCCATTTGAATCGGGCAAGTCCTTCTCTTCCGCCTCTGTCCAGCGCGTCTATTTTCCCCATCTCTTGATGCCCTAGCTCGCCGTCTTGGTCGCCTTCGTGCGCAGCTTCATCATCAGGAAAACAAGTGCGTACGAGCTTATGCAGAAAATCACCGTGATGCCGACCTACGGATGAGTCAGCAATTGAAAAAAATAAACTGCAAAAGCACTTACATCTCGCCAGCCGTAGTAGCTCTCGTTGATGTTCATTGCCCGCATATAATCAGCGCCGCTGCTGTACTGGCAGTAGTCACAATACGTTGTGTTCGCTGTGTCGGTCACGTAGCCAGAATTCTCAGCTAGAAAGTCGGCCATGTAGTCGCCACACGTCGTGTTGCCCGGCAGCGGGATTGTGGTAAGTTCACTGCTCGTGCAGACGACTGTGGCGTCCCATGCGACAGGCTCTAACAGGCCATCGATCAGATAGGTGAACGGGTCGAGCCAATACATCCAGTATCGCCAAAATGCCGGGATTTCAGCATATGGCACGACGACACCGCAGTAGTTGATCAATGCTCCGCCAATGATCAACGGGTTCGCGAGGGCGGCAAAGTACTCATTGGGCGAGTATGCGGCAATGGCCTGCTTGGTTAGTATGGCGGCGCCTCAAGAGATGTGCAATGTGAGCTTACTTGGCCGATCGAAGTATACAGGAATTCGTAGACTGCTCATGGTCAGCTTCTGGCTGTTCACAGCAAAGTGCACAAGTGGGAAACGCACATATCATCTGCAGATATACCTGCCCAGAGACGCGGCCGGTGACTGGGAAGCCGGCCGTAAAGTACCAACCAGCAAAGTAGACGGTGGCGCACACGACCAAAATGGGAATTTCCGACATCACCTGCGCCGAGATAAAGGCCAGCCAGTGGTATGTCTTGGATTTCTTCTCTCGTGTCTCAAAAATGTCCCGGTTGCGAATGAAGAAAGGCTGCAGCTGGTTGATGCAGCCTGGTGCGACGAAAACAAAGTTGAAGACGGCCATTAGGCGAAGCTGCAGATCGAAGGATGAGGTTCCAATCTTCCAAAAGGTGAAGCCGCCAAAGAGCGCATTCGTGACGTGCAGCCCAATCTTGTTCCACACGTAGTCCGGGTTGCGCCACAAAGCGACCAGCTGCCGGCGCGTGACGAGCACGATTTGATATGGAATGGGGGTAGCAAAATCGCGGCTGTCCGCGTCCTTGTCAGCTACTTCGGATTTGGGCTCGCCCAGGCGCGCTGACGAGTCGTTGAGCGCATCCAGCTCGGCCATAGCCTGGGCGTACTCGTCGGAGCGCAGCCACTCCTGCGGCCAGTCGGTCTCGGTTTCGAAGCGACCCTGCACAACATCGACAATGTGCTCGGCCGGGTTGACGTTGTGTCCGCACGGGGCGCCCTTGCGGGCAAAGTAGTCGAGCAGGATTGCGGAGTTGGTGCCGGTTGGGCCAAAGTAGGTCGTCCGGCCGCCGCGGGCCAGCAACAGCAAAACATCAAAGTTCTCAAACAATGTCGCCGACGGCTGGTGGATGGTGCAAATGACGGTCTGGCCCGAGGCGGATAGCTTGCGCATGAAGCGGCAGATCTCGTAGGCGGACTGGCCATCGAGGCCCGAGGTCGGCTCATCGAGAAAGAGCAGGGTCGGCTTGGCGACGAGCTCGACGGCAAGCGTCAGCCGCTTGCGCTGCTCAATAGAAAGGCCCTCGCCCGGCGAGCCGATGACAGCGTGCTGTAGGCGGGTCAACTCTAGGAGGTCCATGATGCGCTGGACATGCTCGCGCTTCTCGACATCCGGCACGCTGTGCGGCTGCCGCAGCCGAGCCGAGAAGAGTAGGGCCTCGAGCACTGTCGCCGTCGGCTCGTGCACATCGTTTTGCTCGCAGTAGCCTGTTGTCCGCTGGAAGCTGATGCCCTGCGGGCGGCCGTTGACCATAATACTGCCCTCGATGTGTCCGCTATCTTTGCGCTGGGCCAGCACGTCCATCAGCGTCGTCTTGCCGGCACCCGAACTGCCCATCAGGGCCACTAGCTGGCCTGGCTTGACGAAGCCGGACACGCCGTCCAGCAGCAGCTTGTCTTGGCCCTCGTGGCGCACTGTGTACTTTATGTTTTTGAACGTGAACACGGTCGCGCCCGACGCAATGTGTTCCGGCTGCGCCTCGGCCTTGTCCGGCCGCAGCGCGAGCTCCGTGTCCTTCTCTTCACTCTGCTGCTTCTTGTAGGCTCGGCGGCTATACATGATCTTGGAACCGGAGCCGCTGTGCAGGTTCACTTCAAAGGCCACGGCGGTCGAGAATGCGAAGAAGAGCCAGAAGCCGATAAGAATGCCGACATTGCGCCAAATGTGGCTCGAGTATGCTTTGTACCGGTGGTTGATGAAATCTTCGCCGTTGATAACTGACTGGCCAGGCGAAGAGCCCAACACGGTGCAGCCATGGTAGCTGTCCTCGGCCGAATAGGACGTTCCGTAGGGGACATATTGCGGCGCTGTGCACTCCATGGTGCGGCTGCCCATCTCGCTCGCAACCACGGCTTCGAAAGCGTAGCTGGCCGGGTTGATATATGTAATCCAGCGGAACCATGGATGCATGCTGGTCACGGGGATGAGGTAGCCTGCCGAGTCAGCACAGAGGTCGGGCGGGAGGAGATGTGGCAGAAGGGTGGAACACACCAGTGTACACCATTGAAACCATGGTGACGAAGCCGGCGAGTTGACTGGCCACACCAAAGTGACGGCACCACGCGCCAATCGAGCGGTACAGAGACGTGCCCGACAAGGTCTGCAGGTAGTAGACGAACCAGATGGTGAAGAAGTTGCCTGCGGAATTGCGGTGGAAACCGACCATGAAATAGTAGACCAGCTCAAAGAGACTGTACATGACGAATACAATGGGAATGTCGGTGAGGACGCAGGTGACAGCGTAGGCGGCGGGTCGATTAAAGGCAAGATGCTTGTGACGGGTAAGGATGGGACGGCCCATGAAGGAAGCCACCGTCTCAGACATCTTGTAGAGTGTCCATTGCAGAATGGGGAAGAACAGGGCGCCGGGCCGGGTAAAGATGGACTGACTGTCGTTGGGCAGGTTGTACAGCAGGCTACCGGTGACGAGGGCCATGACGACGGACGAGACAAGCATGAGGACGTTGGAGTAGCGGTCGCCCCAGAGGATTTGGAATTGGCGGACGGTCAACGCGCGGACCTGCCGGACGAAGGAGGCGTGGTAGGGGCTGTTGTCGCGAGAGAGAAAGCCGACGGAGCGATTTTTTTCCAGGTCGCGGGCAGTCTTGAGGTCGGCAATTTCCCGCGCCAGCAGCGCCTCGGGAACGGAAGATATCTCACGTGTAACTAGCTGGAAACCCGCGCTGCTCTTGAAGCGCGCCTCAAACTCCTCGGCCGTGTTGGGCACGCGGTCCTCGAAGCCGGGGACGACGATGCGCTCGGTGTGGACGGCAACAGCAGTGAGAAAGTCGGCAATGTTGGCGCCCGGGGTGTAGCGGAAGCCCATGTCCTCAAAGTAGCGGCGCGCATCCGAGGCCGGTCCGTAGTAGATCTCGCGGCCGTCGGCGAGCACGAGGACCTTGTCGAAAAGGTCGTAGATGCCGTTGCCGGCCTGGTAGAGCGTGGCGATAATCGTCTTCTGCTCCTCGTCGGCGGTACGGCGCAGGACTTTGGCGAAATCCAGGGCGTTGCTGGCGTCGAGACCACGCGTCGAGTTATCCCAGCACTGGAGGGGGGCCTGCGTGGCCATGACCTCGGCTAGCGACACGCGCTTCCGTTCGCCACCGGAGACGCCCCGGATGAACTCGTTGCCAACGATAGTCTTTTTCGTATGGGTGATACCCAGGTCGGCAAGGATGCGCGAACTCGTGTGGCGGAGGTAGTCCCCCTTGGCCTGGATGTGATCGGGCCGGGTTCCGGGCAGCTTCGTGGCCGTCGCGAAGTCAATGGTCTGACCGACTGTCAGAGTCGGGAAGTGGTTGTCCTCTGTGCCGTCAGCATCGATACGTGATGATGTGCTAGTAAGGCCCTGTTACCCTCGGTATTCATGACAATGTGCTGGCGAAACTGGCGTGCCTCTTTGGGGCCAATGTTGCCGTAGCGGACCTGGCCCGTGACGGTGGGAAACTCGTGGACGTGGTTGGCAATGACCTTGAGCAGCGAGGTGCAACCGGACCCAGGGCGTCCCAACACAAGGAGCTGTGGTAGGGTCAGCCGAGTTGAGGAGCCGGAGGGCCACGATTCTTACCATCTCGCCTGGCAGGACCTGGCCCGTGATGTTCTGCAGAATCGCCTGCGGCTGTCAGTGTTCCATTGGGCCACACGTGGCGCTCCGTGACAGGATACCCACCCTCTTCGGGCTGTGCTGTCTCTGAGGGATCAGGTTTGTCACGACCGACGCAAAGGTGGACGCAAAGTCCTCGCCCAGCCCGTGGACGAGAACATTCACATCATGGAAGCTGACGGTCAGCCGTTTCTGCGGCACGCCGCTGCCGCCGCGATCGGCACCGTACACGGTTTGGTCGGTGTCGGACGCGTCCATGATGCAACAGGGCAGCGATCTGGCGAGGGATCGTCGTCGGTATTGACGGTTCCCAGACCGAGGCTGTCCATGGAGGGATCCGCCATGGTTGATATAATTGTGGCCAGAGCCGCCGGATGTACGGCTCTTCACAGACGGACGCCATGTGGTATCCGCGATGTGGGCCGCGTCCTGGCATGCCGGAAATAAATGCTAAACGGTAACCGGCCGTAGTCGTCGGGCGCAGATGCGCTAATACGCGGCGATCTGGACGGGTCCTACACGTGACGCGGCAGGCTAGCACTTGCCAGGTACATAGTGCGAGACGGAAATAATTGCCTGGTTTGTATGTACTCGTGCCACGCCCCACTTAAATTGATTTCGCAAAGCTCACCAACCAACTTAGGGTTGGTGAGCTTTGCGAAATCAATTTAAGTGGGGCGTGGCACGAGTAACAAGCTTTACGGAGTATCAACCACAGCAAGGTTGCCGGCAGGCGGAAATACGGAAATCCGCAAGTCCGATTTCCACGGCCGAATTTCCGATATCTCATTTACCCCGTAGGATGAAGGACTCGGCGGCGGTTGGGCCGCCAATTGATGCGCAGAAAATTGGAGCGGAAGCAGACCAAGATCTGCCGTGCCTGCGAGCCCTGCCGCCGGCGCAAGGTGCGGTGTAATGGGGACTTGCCGTGCCAGCACGCGGCCTGTCAGAGCAGTCCAGTGGAATGCCGGCACCGAACCAAGGCGCGCACCCGGACATCGACCAAGGGCAGTGCCGGGTTGGGCCGGGGGGTGTCGCCGGGGGGCGTGATGGGTGGCATAAAATATGCCTGCATGCGACCGCCGAGCGACATGGCTGAGGCGACCGCTTCCGGACGGCCGATGACGGCCCCGTCTATGATGTGTTGTGGCCAGCCCGCACAGCCCAGAGCAGAGCGTGTACGACAGTATCACGGCGACGCACTCGGTGCCATCGGCAACAGATAGCTCGCAGCTGTTCTAGGGATCGTCGTCCAATTTTGCCTTTCTGCTCTAGGTACAATGCCGCACGTTGCACAGCACCGCGGCGGCCGAGACAGCACGGCATCGCGATGTGCAGGAGGGCGGTCCCGGCCTCGACATGTTTATGCAGCGCACGCTTTTTTTTTGGCACGCCCTCGCGCATCGACGCCGAAGCCGGACGGCCGCCGGTGCCGGCCGCCCTGCAACACTACGACTCCCGGGGGGTGGCCGAGACGTTCCTCGGTCATTTTGAAGCGGCGTATCTTGTGCAGTTTCCCTTTATCAGCAGTGCCGAGCTCTCGCGTCTGCTGGAGGACCTCTATGGCCCCGAAGACGATCCCGATCGCAGTCAGTTACTGCCACAAACTCACGCCATCGTGCTTGCCATCCTCGCCCTCGGCGCCCTCTGTACGGACCAGACCAACGCGGCCGAGACACTACTGTTGCAGGCAAAGTACCAGATTATGCTGCACAACGATGCTGTGACGCTGCAGATGCTGCAGCTCTCTCTGTTGATGTCCGAGTATCAGCTCTCCATGGGCCGCCCCAACTCGGCCTACCTCCACAGCACGGCCTACCTCCACAGCACGGCCTCGATGTTTCCGCCTTGAGCCAATGGGAGGAATACGAGATAGTGAAGCTACTGTGCAGAAGCTATAGCGCACTTGATGTTGCAATCTGCAATTCCTTCGCGCTGGCTCTAATACGTAAGACCTAAGAGCATATTTGGGGAGCCTGAGTGTCGCGTCGTAGAGTAAAAAGTGCTGTGATGTAAGCTAGCCTGAAGTCTGTGAGAAAGTTACCCCACAATATTCGATCAATTGTTTGTAGCGGATATTTGTTTGGCCGAATCCGCTGACAAAGGCGGACATATACATAAATCAGCACGCGTGGGGGAGATCGCGAAGCCAACGCATAGCTATCGTGATCTGCTCCCTCACCTCAAAATGATGGCCGAGGAGGAATATTCTGACTCGTCATATATGGCGCTGATGAACAATGACTCAGATAGCAGTGACCCGTCGGGCATGCCCCCTTATCTTGGGTTTCCAGCACGCATACTCTTTGACGAGGAAGCAGACGAAGAGGACTCCGACGACCACGAGAGTTCTGTGACCGGCGAGTCGGGCGAAACGGACCCAGACAACTACACCGAATACGAGAGCGACAGTCAGGATGAAGAGGGTACCGAGTTCAAGCGTATCCGGCGGCGTGGCGACGACAGAAACACAGAAACGTTCCCACAGTTCATGCGACTGCCGCCCGAGTTGCGACTGCGAATCTGGGAGATGCACTGTCCAGCGGTGAAGGTACCTGTGCGGGTCCTGGGGATGCGTCAGACAGACAAGGGTGGGCTCTGGCCGGGGGAGACGCTGGCACGGGAGACGCGGCCGCTACGGCGACTTATGCGAACATGCCGCGAGGCACGGGCACTCGGGCTGCAGGCAGTGCCGGACACACTGCCGCTGAGCATGAGATCGACAACAGAGCAACAAGATGAGCCAGGCGATGTACTGCGGTTCAACGGGCAGAAGGACATCGTGCTGCTTCGGATCGAGGTGGCCGAGGAGGTGGGATATCCGATTTGCCCCATGGTGCATAACCTGGCGCTATTCGACAGAGAAGTGCGGTCACGGCGGCCGGGTGTGTACCAAGACAACGTATACGACCACAGTGTGATCAGCTTTCTGGGCGCCGAGGACGTGTCGCATCAGCGGCCTTCCGAGCTGCGGCCGCCCGGGGTTGCGCGAGCGCTCGAGACGTCATTTCCGGCGATCGAGAATTTGTACGTGGCTGAGCTGGGAACTGTACGACACTGTGACCGGTGGGTGGGCGCAGAAGACCACGAAGAGTACGAGGTCGACACATACGAGCGCGGAGAGACGGGCAGGAGGCTGCGGCTACAAACGGTCTACTGTTGGCACGCACCGCCGAAAGCTGGCGCGGAAGACTATCAGGAGGAAGTGGTGCTCAACCGGGTAGAAGCACTGCAGGCCAAGGGAGTGCGGTCCTCACGGATGTTAGTGTACGAGTTAGAGGAAGGGATGGATACCCTGATGGAGACACGGGCACTCTGCAGGGGCGGCGAGTGGCCGGTTGACGAGGACGGACGACCGCGAGATGACGACGAGCCGACGTATGGGGAGATGCACGAGCTTGAAATCGAGTCCGACGACTACGAGAGCGAAGGAATTGATGATGAGGATATTGAGGAGTCGGAGAGCAGTGAGGACAGCGACGACCTAGAGGTGGATGGTGATAGCGGTAGCGACAGCGACAGCGAGGGTGAAGGCGAGGATGCAGCAATTGCGAATTTTTCGAGTCCGGAGCCAGAGCCAGAACCAGAACCGGTGGGCAAAGGCCGACGGGGAAAGGGACGGTGGGTGGTGACAGACTCGGACGAGGAGGAGGAAGAAGAAGAAAAAGAAGAAGAAGCACAGAAGACCAGAAAGCGGCAGCGGCGGGTTATTGAATCTGACGAGGAGGAAGAGCCAACGCTCAGAAAGCGACAGCGGCAGCGGCAGATTGTCGAATCCGAGGCCGACGACGAGGAAGAAGACAAGAAGGAAAAGAAGGACAAATACCAAAAAGAGGGCAGCAGCGATAGCGACAGCGACAGCGACAGCGACCCGGATGATGACGACTCTGAATCGTCGGTGACAGAAGCCGGACAGGACGTGCGGACACTGACGCTTGCGGAGCGGCTGCAACTGAACCGGCTGCAGAATCCAATCCCGTCCGACGATGGATCATCCTCGGGCGATTCACGCGGCAGCGATGAGTACGGTGGGCTGGTGGAAGCATCCGCCGACGAAAGCGAAAACGGATTGAGCGAAGGTGGGGATGGGGAGGGGGAAGAGGAGGAGGAAGAGGAGGAAGAAGAGGAAGAGGAAGAGGAATAATTACTAAGACACGAAAGCGGGGAAGCGCCGCTTTACATTGGAAGACGGTCGATTGGACGAGCGTCGGGCATTCGGTCGAGGAGAGGCCGGAGGATATGATACGATAATTTACACGATTGACGATTAGGAACGACCAGAGAGCGTGACAGCGCCATTGAGACCATGGCCCGCAAGATAGGCATTGACGAGATTGCGCGCCATGCGACAGCCGACGACCTGTGGGTGGTCGTCGACAACGCCGTGTATGACTTGACCGAGTTTGCACGGCGCCATCCTGGCGGCGCCGCCGTGCTGGAGCGCTTCGCCGGCCGTGACGCCACGCGGCCGTACAATGCCGTGCACGCGCCGTCGCTGATTCGCACGGATCTGGACGCGGCTTGTCTGCAGGGAACGGTCGACGCAGCAACAGTGACGCCGCAGTGGACCTCGGCCGCTCTCTCGGCAGACACCGACGACTCCGATGACTCCGGCAACGAGGCCGCTCGCCCGCCGCTCGATTCCATCCTCAGCCTCCACGACTTTGCTGACGCTGCCCAGCTGGCGCTGTCGCCCCAGGCCTGGGCGTACCTTTCCGCCGGCTCATGCGACGCCCTCACCCGTGACGCCAACGCCGCCCTGCTGCGCCGCATCTGGCTTCGGCCGGCCGTCTGCCGCGACGTTGCCTCCGTCCGCACCGCCGCCTCTCTGCTCGGCCTCGACCTGACCATGCCCGTCTACATCGCCCCCACCGGTGCCTCCCGCACCGGAGGCCCCGAAGGCGAACCTGCCATCGCTGCCGCCGCCGCCGCCGCCGGCATCGTTCCTGTCATCTCCACTGTCGCCTCCTTTCCCTACCGCGACATCCTCGCTGCCCTGCCTCCCCATGCCCCCGCTTTCTTCCAGCTCTATATCGACCGCGACCGCCGCCGCACCGAGACCCTCCTCCGCTCTCTACTCACCTCTGACGCCGGTCGCGACCACATTCGCGCCCTCCTCGTTACTGTTGACCTCCCTGTTGTCTCCAAGCGTGAGCCCGACGAACGAGAGCGCGCTCGCGCTGCCCGGAAACGTGGCCTCCCTGTCGTCCGCGGCGGCCTCGCGGCCCAGACCGGCTCATTTCTCGATCCCGCCTTTGTCTGGGCCGACCTCCTCTGGCTCCGCGCCCTCGTCGACAGCGCGTGTGGCCACAATCAGGCACCTATTCCCATCCTCCTAAAGGGAATCCAGCGTGCCGACGACGCCCGCGCCGCCCTCCGCCACGGCTGCCAGGGCATCGTCCTCAGCAACCATGGCGGCCGCGCCGCCGATTCTGCCTCCCCCGCCATCGTCACCCTCCTCGAACTCCACCGGTGCTGTCCCGAGGTCTTTGGCCGCATGGCCATCCTCATCGACGGCGGCTTCCGACGTGGCGCCGACGTGCTCAAGGCCATCTGCCTCGGTGCCTCCGCTGTTGGTTTTGGTCGCCCCTTTGTCTATTCCGTCGGCTATGGCCAAGCCGGTGTCGAACATGCCGCATCCAGTGGGTTTTACTCTCTTATCTCCTGTCATATACCCTCCTACTAACTGCTCCAGTCATCCGAGATGAACTCCAGACCGCCATGCAGCTCTGCGGCATCTCCGACCTCATGCGCGATGCCCATCCCGACTTTGTCAACACTGCTGACATCGACCACCTTGTCCCCGGCCCGGGCGGCCACCCCTATGCCTGCAAGGCCTCTTTCGATCACAAACTTTGAACGCACAACACCGTAGATAAGGGACTTCTTTAATTGCCATTCTCGGTTTTCTGTAGCATCAAACAATACGATCCCCAAACTCTGCCCCCTGATTTTATCAGTGTAGAAGGAAAAATGTCTATGAGCGGAAAGTTGCGTCATCGTCGTCCGTCCCGTCACCATGCCCCCTCATGAGGCGGCCTCCGCCTCCGGCTCGCTCTTCTTCTCTGTGAATGAGCGCGGCAGGCGGTTCTCCCCCTCCGTATACGGAATCCCAGCCTCTTCCCGCGCCATGTCGTTCACCCACCTCTCGTTGCCATCCAGGCCGCCCTCGCCGCCCTCCTTCACGCCCATCTCGTTCCACTTCGCCGCCAGGTAGAACCACCCCAGTGCGTTGCCCACAGTGCCCACCTCGTCCGACACACCCGTCTCCGCCGCATGGCTCATCTTCGCGTGCAGCTCGTCATCCGTAAACAGCTCCATCAGATGGCCAGCCACCGCCCGCCAGTCGCCCAGCTCCACAAGGAAACCGTTGACCTTGTCTTTGACCTGCAGCGGAATACCGCCCGCCAGCGTCGCAATCACCGGTCGCCCAGCGTGCAACGCCTCCGACACCTTGACCTCAAAGCCCTCCCGTGTCGACAGCTGCAGCACCACGTGCGCTTTCGCAATGATCGTGTTCAGCAACTGGTCATTCGGGTCCAGCCGCATGATGCTCACGTCGCTGATCAAGTGCGGGTAGTGCGTCTCCAGCTGGTTCATCGTCTGGTCGTAAATCATCGACCCATCTGGGTCGTCAATCGACCCGTTGCCGCACACCACCAGCTGCGGCTTCTCCTCCACACCTGCCTTCTCCAGTTGCCGCCGGAACTCGGCGTACGCATCGATGACCGTCGGAATGCCCTTGGCCGGGTCAAACCGCGCTACCTGCGCAATGTACTTGCGTGCTGGCCAATTCAGCTCCGTCATGCGCTGCGAGTGGCAAGCCGCATTGTAAATGTGGCCGTAGTATCCCGTGTCCCAGCTGTTGATGTGCTTGTTCAGGCCGTCCAGCCAGTCTGTCGTTGCCGGCAGGTACACAACTTTCTCCCTGGGCACAGTCGTCGGCACAAACTGCGGGATCGGGTGGCTGATGAACATGTCCGCGCCCTTGATGTTGTCCCACAGGAAGCTCCAGATGTCCTCCTGTGGCGACCCCGCCTGCGCCGCCAGATCGCTCCGGATCTGGATGTGCGACCGGTACAGCACCGGCCGCTTGGGCGTAAGGCGTTTAATCATCGGGATCAGACCCGGCATCTGAGGGTCGTCGATCTGCCAGCCAGTCAGCTTCACCCTTGAAAAAATAAGGAAAACACAGCAATATTTCCACGTACAATGATAACATCGGCGCCACCTTCTTCGGCTGGGCGGAGCGGACCGCCCTCAGAGAACCAGTACCGGTTGGCGTTCTCAGTGATCCAGTCAATGATGGACGCCTTCTCCTCCTGCGAAATGCGCTGATCGGGGTGGCTGACACCCTGGAGAATGTTGTGCATGTTCTTGGTGATGCGGAAGACACCCGGGCGCGGCTTCGGCACATACCACGTCAAGTCAATGCCCAGCTGACGCGCGAAACGAACCAGTGCGTGGCGCATCAGCGCCACACCGCCGCCCTGAGGAGTGCTGCTGAAGAAGGCCACCTTGGTCTTCTCGTTGCGAAGCTGCTTGGCGAACGTCATCATGGCGTTCCAGGTGGCCAGACCGCACGAGTCTTTGAAATCCTGCAGGTTGAGCAGCTGGGCGCGGAAGCCAGCATCGGTCTGCACGATGCCTCGCCAGCCGACCTGCAGGATTGGCACCAGAGACGGGCTAAAGTTGAGGATACACTTGCGTGCCATGGAGTCGGCCTGCTCATCAACGCGCTTGACGTCCCAGAAGCTCTTCTCCTTGCCTTCATCGTCAGGACGGATGACGATGGGGATAATATCCAGTTCCAGCCACAGCCTCGAGCACAGAGTCGGGCTCATGTACTTCAGCGTCGCTGGCAGACCAGCACCAATGAACTTGGCAAAGTTATCATGCTCGTACTTCTGGATGTCGGCCAGAATGTGCTCGGCAATCAGGTCCTCGCCCAAGCGCATCGCATCGTCTAGCACGATACTGCGAACCGAAAAGTCGACAAGGTAGACCGTGTCGTGAATAGCCAGAGCCACCACGGCCGTGTGATCATCAGAGAAGACGGCCGAGATACCGATGTAAAGAGTCTAGAAAGTTACATCAGAAAGGCCCGACCTAAAAATCATCGAGCAGCCTTACCGTCAATGCGGGTCCGAAGAAGCCTTCCTTCTCGGCCACGACGCTCATCTGGCGCTTCCGGTGCACGGAAGTGCCAGTCGAGAATTTGCGAACATTCTTGGTGGACGGCATGGCAGCAAAAGGGTCAAAAACCGCGCTGGCGAGGTAAGGCCGGGATGCGATGGGTTCAATTTTGAAGGAAGGCGGGGGGCAGTCGAGTCTCACACTGGTAGCAGGCGAAACGGGTGGCAACGTAGAGAACAATAAACAGCGGATGAGAGGAAACAATAAAGTCTGGAAGGACAAAAACTTGGACTTTAGGCTTCCAGGTCGACGATATTTATGCTCACTACTCGAGGGCAGGCACGGTTGGGCAAAGAGGCAGGTGCAGGGGACGCCCGTAGTACAAGGTCTGTCGTATTGGCGGGCGACGCAATCTGACTGGCTGGCTAACGATTGGGGGTGTTTGGGGGTTCACGAGTCTCGTTTTTTTGCTCGTATCCCGGCTGGAAGCAGCGCGCACGAAGTCCCTGCAAGGCATGCATGTCTGCACGAAGGCACCCCCACTCCGGACCGGCGAGGCACACCACCTGGCACACCATCCAGAAGGGAAATCGAAGGGTGCGCACATCTCGTGCTGCATCTACACTACAAAGACCTGTCGCGGACGGTGAGGCGAATTCCAGGACGGCGGCGCAAGGACTCACCGACTCGAGGTGTGGCATGACATCCCGCAAGGTACGTGGCAGGACACCCGCGCCTGGCATGTCTACAACAAGGCCTAGCCGCCCCAGTTTCAGCCCCAGGGCGCGGGATGCAGGGCACGAGGTGCCCGGAAACCCGGCCCAGGAAATCTCAACGCACCCCCAAACATGTCCCCGTGGCCGTTCGCGCCCAGGTCCGTGGCCAGGCCCATCGGGCCATTCTCTGCTGCTCATGCTCCCAATGGTAAAGGCCTCGTCCGCCTCGCCCGCCACGCCCGCCACGTCCGCCACCATCCCCCCCACCCACGTGCGGTGATGTGCACGGTGAAGAGGGGCCGGGGCCGGTATGCAAGGGCCACCCGGCGCGCATGCCGGCCTCTGCGGTAATACCTCTTAGTTGTACCAGTACGAGCAACAGTGGAGCCTAGCGGTCTGTTTGCCGGTTGCCAGCGTGGGGCGCGCCAAAACCCCGCCTATCGGCCTGTTTTCCAGTCCAGGGGGGGCGGTCAGAGCGACCAGTACTCGTATCTTTTCTTGCCCATCATACCACTTACGAAAAACCTGACAATGCGGGGTCTGGTCGGCCCCCTTTCTACTGCGCGCTGCCATGGATGGCAGATTATGTGGCCAGCCTGCCGCACGATGGGTATCTGGGTCATTTCCGTGTTTTTAGACTACCATGCCGCCTGCTATATCTGTAACCAGGTCCAGCTCGTTCGACAGGCTAACGGGCCAATCATCGGCCAGCTGACGCCGTGTTCAACCCAACAAACACGAATTTCGAGCCTTGTGACTCTCCCATCTAAAATGAATTGGCCCACGAATTGGCCCAGTTCGCTTGGCTCCAGTCACATCCGGCTGTAGGGATCTGACTCCTGGATGAAGCACTGAGTCAATAGCCTCGTATCACTCATGCACAGTGCCAGCCTCAGGACACTTGTTCTCTTCCTTCTCACCGCCACCGTGTCGGCTGACCAGTCTCTTGGCCCAAGCACGAGCGTCGCCCACCGTCATGGCTTCGCCATCTTTAACAACAAACGCTTGGCCTGCCGCCAATCGTGCTCTTCCCTGAACCACAATGGCATGTCCTTACTTCTTACCAACGTGGCCAACGGCAATTTCTGTAGCATGGCGGTCCTGGACAAAGCAGCCATCTGGTTTCAAAGGCGGGATATTTGGTTGTGTGGCTTTTGAATCGGAGCATGCCTTCCTTGCCTTTTGCCTGTTCAGTGGAAACCCACGCCCAACAATGAAACAGCTCTCGCTGGCTGGGGCAAGTGGTTGTGGAATCGCTGAGCCGATGGCCGACCAGATTGCTCAGAACCTGATTGGAGGAGGCATCGGCGAGGACAGACACAGAGCACGGTTACTTTTACATGTGCTGTGCCGCACGGCCTGAAACCTTCTCTGTCGACGGCGTGAGTGCCGCCAGGCCTTACTTTGGGACATTAGGCACCGAGGACTTCTCACATTTAGACTGGACCCCCAATGATACCAACCGCCATCCTGTCTGGAGCAAATGGATCGCGCCAGGGGCCACTGTAACTTGACCGAGCAATTTGCTTGGGAAAGCGGGCAAATTGACGGTTTCATCCACAGGGATGCCGGTATATAAGTCATCTACTACAACTGCAATGATGGCGATTGAATGGGTGTGGCCAGCATCCTGGCGAGTCCGCTTGACGGCCCGAATGGCCCTATTCCTATATAATTATTCCTGCGAGCAGTTTCCATTCGCTACAACGGACATCTGACAGGATACATCGTCATTGACTGGTCTATCCTGGTGTCTACCTTTTCTTAGAACGCCGTTCTGTCCAACCCGGATGCGGCGCGCCTGGAGCTGCCGAGACTGCTAAACACGGCCGGCACGAGTGGCTTCGTTATACGGGACCATCCGCACCAGGTGTTCGCCTTTGACCATGGTTTGGCGCAGGATCACGCCGCAGTCATCGACTGGCAGGGCATCTATCGACTTGGTCGTGACGCACGTTCCCCCACGCATCCAGTTTCTGACAAGTCCCTGTCCTCGGTCTTGCTTTTCAAGGTATGTCCACCGTACTCATCCCGTACATGAACTACCGTGAATTAAAGTCCACCGAAGTCAGCATTGACCACCGTGTCTCGCATTCTTCGTGGCCTGCATTGGTATGCAACCAATCGTGGACAGCAGAGGGCAAGTACATATACACGGGAATTGAGGCGGTGATGCACACGATATGCACATCCATATTTGACATTCGCTATGTTTTGCATGACAGTACAACCGATGACTGCTCGTACACTGCCACGGCCGGTTAGGCCCGTGTACTGGCCAATCATTTCATGGGAAAACTACGATGGGCGACCGGAAGGAATGTGCCACCTTTGCGCATCTAGATGAGCTCTGTTTCGTTGCCATGCTGCCGTGGGGTGATGAGATAGATCACTATCACCCAAGTTGCAAGCGGCTGGACCAGCTCTCCGGGACGTACGGGTATTGGAAAAAAGGGCTGAACATGGACTTCGTATGACCCGGTAGGACGACTGTCTTCGTACCAGCACCAGAGCGAGCAGGGATCGGAGTGGGGGTTTTGGTTACAGCCAAGTCGGGTGACGGAATTGCAGATGGGCAGGGGCTCAAAGTGCTATGTGTGTTTGTCGCAGAATGTGCTTCCATTTGTCGTTATCTAATAGACTTGATATATTCTGCCAATAGCCCACAGCCCCCTCATCTTTACGCCTTCTCGAACCGCTCGCCGACCGTCTTCCAGTTGACGACGTTCCAGATGGCGGAAAAATATTCGGCCTTGCGGTTCTCGTACTGCAGGTAGTAGGCGTGTTCCCAGGCATCGATGCCCAGCAGTGGCACCAGGGTGCCCGAAACTGGGTCCTGGTTGGCGCGCGTCACCAATGCCAGCGTATTCGACGCCTTGTCCTTGGCGAGCCAGGCCCACCCGCTGCCTTGGATGCCAGCGAGGGCGGCGTTAAAGTCCTTGACGAGGGCCTCGGTGGAGCCAAAGTCCTTCTGTATGGCAGCCTGGAAAGAGAGGCAAATGTCAGCAGGTAGGTGGAGGGGAGTGGAGAAGTTGTGAAAGCTACCTTGAGCTTCCCGTCTGGGCTGCCGCCACCAGCACCACTGGCGGGCGCCAGATTCTCCCAAAAGAGGGTGTGGTTGATGTGGCCGCCGCCGTGAAAGTTTAGCAGGGGGGCCACCTTGGCGGCGGTTTGGAAGTCGCCCTTAGCCTCGGCCTCCTCAATCGTCGCAAGAGCCGCGTTCAGGCCGTTGACGTAGGTCTGGTGGTGCTTAGAGTGGTGCAGCTCCATGATCTTGCCCGATATGTACGGCTCGAGTGCGCCATAGTCATCTTTAAAAAAGAACGACCCGTAGGTCAGACGGTCAGCATCAAGGAGTGCGAATTGGGGTCTGCTACTTGCACTCAAGATCCGGCAGCGTTGCCTTGGTACGGACAAACGCCGTGCTTACGGCAGCGGCAGCCGGCCGGGTACGCACGGCCCGTCGAAGGGCGGTCGAACGGAGAAACGACGACATTGCAGCGACGGACGTTGAGTGTGCAAATGATTAATTAAATTAAAGAAGATGTGTGCAAGCGGCGGAGTTCGGCAAGAAAAGGGACTTGGGATCACTGCAAACGATTTTGCGAGATATAACTGATTCGAAATTCTAATCGCTGGGAAGAGCTCGGCATTGATGGCGGAATCTAGCGGAGGTAACGCCTGGCTGCCCATTCGCCGAGCTCCCACCCCGCCGTACGGAGTACCAGATGTCGTCATGGTGGGTTGGTTCTCCAATGTGGCTGTTCTGTGGCTGCGTAGCCCCACCGCACGATGCGAGCGCGACGCGTTGTGGGAATTGTTCGGTCTACCAGACTTGACGACGGCAGGACAATGTCATATTACGATATTGACGCCATCCTTACGGATGCAGAGGTACCATGGCCATTTATCTTTCTGTCTCATCCAGTACTGACCCTTTGGCTTAGAAAATCCCTTGCGAGTTCCAGATTGACGTCCCCGGCCTCGGCTACCTCGACCAGACCCCGTCGCATTCTTTGCGCGCTGGCACCCGCCTGAACCTCCCTCTATGGATGGCAGAGATGCTCGCCCTAGCCAACAGTGGCTCTGAAGACTCCCCACCCTTTGTCACCCTTAATCTCCCACCGGCCCTGTCCAACGATGTCATACAGGCTTTAAAAGCAGACCCACGAGCCGTCCCACTCCGTGACCAGTCGGCACACTTCTACAGCCTGACCACACGTATGCTTGACCTCTTTGAGGAGCGAGATCTGCAGTATTATTTACGCGAGGCGTTTATCGGGCGAGCTGCTGAGATTGGCCTGCACGCACGCAAGGTTGGATCTGGGTCCACCAGCAGTGGCGGCGGTGGCGCTACGTCTGCCAGCGACAAGAAGGAAGACACCAACAGCAGCAATCTGGGCATCGGCGCGGCTGGACAGGAGTTTCTTCGGGGACTGGATGAGTGGGAGCGGCAGCTATTCCGCCTAGCACATGATGGCGCAAAAGCCGGGCGGGAGTTCCTGGATAATGTGAAACGGAACTATTAAGAGGGCGACCAGCACCGACATGACCTTATGACACATAGGATAGTAAACGTAAATGACCGACTGATACATCTGGTTCGCAGTGTACAATGGGCGTATATTGGCTACAGAATACAATGGTCACTTATATTTTAAATCGTGACTTCTAAGCGATGATACCATGGTCGGATAGTCTCTAACCAACCTTGAGAAGTCATAAGCGCGGCAATAAAACAAACCGAGTCCTAGATACGTATAGGGGAATAAAGTCAAAAAAAAATAACACCTAAAGCATATCGTCTCCAAGTCATCCTCGTTAATGGGCAAACAAGTCGTCATCATCGTCATCGTCCTCGTCCTCGTCATCCTCATCATCCTCATCATCCATAATTTCTTCCATGCCAGGCTCGTCCCGCTCATCATCGTCCTCTATTTGTTCATTGGGTGGAACCCAGCCGCGGAACGACTTAATCCGTTTGGCCATTTGCGGAGTGGATGCCAGGAGCGTATGGTATGAAAGGCCGGCCAGCCACCTGTCTTCCTCTTCGGTCAATTCTGGCCGGTCAACGACATTTACCTCAACATTTTGCAGAAAGTCCCGCACGTAAACACATTTGTGTATCGTACAAATCACACAGTCGTGCTTCTCGGTCCGGCCACCCGTCCTTGTCCCCACGACACTCTGTTTTTTGTAGTCCACACCCTCCAGCACTGGGAAGCCGCGGAATTTGACGTAGTGGCTTCGCGACCGTGACAGAAACCAAGAGACGCTGCCGTCATTCTCCCAGTCCACCTCGCTGTCGAAAGCGTCGAAACTGATCAGCGAGATGCTATGCAAATTTGGAAAGCACAGAATAAAGTCCAGTCTTGGGTCAAGCCACGTCCGGCTGTTGTACGACCAGTGAGGTAGTCGGGGCACCATCTCGAAGCCAATGTTGTGTATGGCGCTCGCAAAATCCGGGCATATGCCGATGCTGCGCATGTGCACCAGATCTTCAATCACGCGCGCATTCCGAATGTCGAGGAAGATGGCATCTCGGCCCGGATTAAATCTCAAGACGCTGCAGCGGTCAAGGACAAGAACAGCCCCCCAATGCCGCAGAAACTCGTACCGCGCATCACGACAGATGCTGAGCAAGGCCCGCCGCGTAGCCGTCGTCGCAGCGAGGTCCGGCATGGCCGTCAACCGCAGAGTCGCCTTATGCACTGCTCTTCTGTGTCCACGGTTGACTCGTTCATGACCCCTATACAGCCGTACCCGCAATGGGTGAGGCGTCTCGACGATCGAATCTTTGTAAAGCTGCCACACGTATATGCGTAATTCTGGTGGCAACCTGGAAAAATTGCGAAAGGATTGCGTGCAATCACCGTCGATCTGCACCGCGGGTGCACGTGGAGCGCATACGCCTATGCGTGACGACTTTTCCGTCGTGGGCGGCTCCAAAGAATAAAATGGAACACCATCGCCACCTGTTTGCAGTGCAGATTGGGCATCGACTCGCCGTCTTTTTGCCGCCGATCGCGTGAGTCGCTCCATGTTACCAAGAACGGTCGTAAATTTCGGCCTCCGCTCTAAGGTTTCGAAATGGCAGTGTTATCGCACGCCGGAGAAAAGGGTAACGGCCGGTGTTTCCGTGAGGCGGGAGCGAGAAGCCGTACTACGACAGAGCGATAATTGCAGCCGAAGGCCGGAATCAAACTCTTGTATGGTGAGTGCCAAACGTATCGCGACTCTTTTCGATGTCCCAGACAGAATCCGCAGATTTAAAAAAGAAGACGGTGGTGGCGACGGTGAGCTTGGGCCTGTCGATTGTGTATCGGTAGGAGTGAAGCCGGAGACGCAAAGCGAGGCTCGTCAGTCGTGTTGTAGTGGGGTAAATGCTGACGTGGGGATGCCCACATGTGATTGGGGGAGCAGGGATCGCCACCTAAAACAACTTTCTCCGCAGCTTTCGCGAACACTGCAAAAGCCAGAAATTTGAAAAGCATTATAGAGTATGAAAGCAACTGGCAAACTCAGAAAATAAAAACTGCGAGCTCCAAGAAATTGATTATCTAGACCGGTCCTTCTTGCCGTTGTCTTGGTGGACCCGGCAAATTTATGAGGGGCTTAACTGCCTAATTGGGACATACCGGTCGCCACGGGTTGCAGCAAATCCCCGAACGGGGGCAGAGAGACGACAAGACCAGACGTTTAATATTATTTAGCTCGGAAACTCAAACAAGAACTAATAAAGAAAGATGCGTCTCATTCCGAGCCATACCTTTCATCAAAACTACCTTAGAGGAAACGCTTAGAGAAAAAATATATATAAGAGCCGTCGAAAAGCAGACATATTGGCAACCCGCTCCCTTTCAGCGCGAATTTCGTCCCAGGGTAGCTCACGACGGTCCGTGTCGACATCGATCTGGTGCGTCTGCAGCCAGCCTTTCCGCTTCCAGATGAAACCGCCGGCCCAGAAAACAAGGATGACCGGGAAGGCCAAATACGACTGGAAGAAACCTTGGACATCGTTGTAGCCTCCTGTTGCTGGGCAGACAGCGACGTAGAACTGGACCACCAGCACAATAAGGCAGAGGAACAGGCCCAGATACGAGCCATACACACCGAAAATAGCTTTGAAAGGAATCTCGTCCAGGTCATGGCCATGGTACTTCCAAGCAGCACGGAAGCGGATGTGCGACAGACAAATAGATCCCCAGGTGAAGAGTGCGGCCAAGCCAGACAGAGCAAGAAGCCAGTTAAAGACGGTGTCACCACTCGTAGTCAGGCTGACATATGCAATGGGCCCAAAAAGGATGATTGCAATGACGGAGGGAAGTGGGCGGCCTGAGCGGTCGACATAGCTGAACAGTCGGGGGGCGTATCCATGCTGGGCTAGGGCAGTAAGGGTGCGAGAGCCGCCGAAGACGGACGAAAGGCCGATGGACAGGACGGAGACAAGAATTATGACGTTCATAAAGCTGTCGAAACCCACCAGGCCAGCATTCTTGCCGACGATCACAAAGGGTGAAGCGTTAACATCAGCGTATGGATTGGCACCCAGAAGGCGGGTGTCATCAGAGTTGACCAGCAGACCGACGAAGAAGAGGCCGATAATGTAAAACAGGCTTATGCGCCAAAACACCTGCTTTATGGCGCCGGGCAAGGCTTTGGCTGGGTTGTCAGCCTCAGCCGCGGCCAGTCCGACCAGCTCGGTGCCACTGTAAGCAAAGGCAGCGGTGACAAAGACGCTGCAAAAGCCGCGGAAGCCATTCTTGAACGCGCCGGGGTTGTACCAGAGGCGAGCTCCCCAGTATTCGTTGTAAATGCCGTCTTTAGGGCCACCGCCAAGGACAAGAACAAAGGCGATAATCATGAAGACGATGGCGGCCGTGAGCTTAACCAACGAAGCCCAGAACTCCTCTTCGGCGTAGCCCAGACTACCAAAAACGTTGATAATGACAATAAGGCCGAGAAATAGTGTTATCCAAGCAGCTGTTAGGATTTGATGTCAGAATCTGTCTGCCCATTCGGCTTCCCTCTGTCAAACTAACCATGGTTGATTTCACTGTTCCAGTAGGACACCGTTAAACTGCAGACCGTCAACTCGAGTGGAAGGACGACAGCCCATTGCAGCACATAGTTCCAACCCATGGCAAAGCCCCAAGTAGGGTCGATGAATCTTGCCGAATAGGTGTAGAAGCCTCCGGAGACCGGGTACATAACAGATAGCTCTCCAAGAGCATAAACCTAGAATCGGATTAGAAAAATGTAGTTGGCGTAATTCAATTCAGACCCACCACGTTAAACATCATAACTCCAACAATCAGAAAGCCAATCAGGAGAGATCCAGGACCCTAGATAGAAAGCGTCAGTGTCGGCGAAGAGAAAAAAAAGTTTATGTCTACAACTACTTACGCCGGTACTGAGGGCACCACCGGAGCCAACAAAAAACCCAGCACCAATGGATCCCCCTATGGCAATCATGTTGAGATGACGAGGCTTCATGCGACGGTCCATCTCGACAACGTTGGTACCATAGTGACGTTTCTGGAAGGATTTGTGACTGAGACCACTGCGGATGAGCCAAGGCTCTTCCTTTGCAGTGGTCGCCATGCCTTTGTCATTGTGATGGATCACACCGGCACCATCGCATTCGGTGTTAGCCAGTTCGTAGGCAGGGTGGCCTGCAGCTTTGAAGGCCTCGGCGCCCGGCACGTCAAGGTCGGACATGGCAATAGATGATGGTAAGAAAGAGTAAAATTAAATGCGAGAAGAAAGAAGGAACAGAAGAAAAGGGGCAGGTCCTGTATGTAAATAGGGCTCCAGCTTTCCTATCCTTACATTCTGAAAGAGTGTGTGGGACTGATGCTGAGTAGTGGCACACATTTTAGGGACACAATCAGAAGGATGGCCGTGCTAACCCACCAAGAGATGAAGTTGGCTGTCCATCACGGCCCAACCGCGTTCTCGGTTGGCGGCGATTGTTATGTGTAATGGAAACAAATTAATAGTTGGCTGTCACTTTGTGTGAAGTCTAATTTATGCAACCTCTGAAGAGTTACGCTCCAGATGGCATTGGAGCGTCCATCGAGGGACGAAAAATAAGTCGCGATGAGCGAACAGGAGACAAAACAAACGGGGTTTGCCGTTAATAACAACATCAAACCCCGTTTTGAGTGACGGGCCAGCCCCACAAGCCTCCATACTAATGTATCGACATTAGTCGGGGGCAAATCGCCTCGTAGGCCGCAAGTAAGCGAAACCTATATGGGAAAAAGCCTCATGACATCTAATGGTCAGAATTGGCAAATGCTTCATATGTTGGCCGTTTAGCGAACGGAGCCAGATAAATGCCATTTCAGTACGAGTTACGAAAAATAGCTTTGTGGTCCAATTTCGGCTCCATTCGTCGTACAGAACAAAGTAGACTAGCCAGGCACGTATCTTACGACAAAACGCACAAAGCCTACTTGAATTCAACCGATATGGTTGTTCACGACTATATCATCACTTATCATCACATGACGAAAAGCAGGTTGACGTCTGGCAGTGGTTAGAGAGAGCAACACGGAAACAAACGCACACACTCACCGAGCGGATGGCTGCATGACAGCTGGGGCTTCTGCGTGTACTTGGTCTGCAGAACGTCACGGATGCTGTTGAGCAGCTGGACATAGCTCTGCTGAGGGTTCTGCTGCAGGGCGGTGATAAAGGCCCAGGACATAGCGCCAGTGGCTTGAGAGGCAATGGTGGCGTCGGCGCTGGTCTGGTCGTCCTTGCTGCCGGACCACAGGATGACATCGGCGGATGAGGTACGGGTCTGGACGGTGCGCTTGTAGGCGTCGTCACCACGGTATGCAGACTTGGCAAAGCCAAGGATGCTAGAGGCGACGCCAGCCATGTTGCCTTGAGTGTAGGCGGAGAAGGCACTTAGCAGGCCCTTTCCCGCCTCCTCCGCCAAGTTAGGCTCCTTGAGGACGCCCTTGGTTGAGTACAAGTAAGGCAGGTCAAGCACGGAGCCAGAGTGGCACGAATCGAAAATAGCCGTCAGACGGACGCCAGCCTGCAGAGGGGTGACAACAAGGTTGTGGATGTCGTCGTCGACTATGTGACCAGCGGTCTTAAAATCGACAGGGTAGATGACCTCGTCGAAGCCGTCGTCCTCATCACCGTCAAGGTCTTCGGTCTGGCCGCCGTGGCCCGAGTAGTGTAAGAACAGCGAGTCATTGGGCTTGGCACCGTCGACGAGCCACTGCATCGCGCGGATGATGTTGGCTTTGGTCGGAATAAGCACACTGTTGGACTGGTCATCGGTCAAGATGACCATGTCCTCCCGCTTATAGTTGTACCGCTCCATCAGGAACGCCGACACATTCTTGGTGTCGTTGATACAGCCATTGAGTGCATTGTCCGAGCCAATGTAGTTGATGCCGATCAGCAACGCCTTCCGCTGACCCGTACAGTTACTGTACTGGAATGTGTATTCCGAGGGAGCGCCGTGGCCAAACTGCTGTGCGCCCGACGGCGGTGCCTGCACATCGCGGCTCGCCGAGCCGTATCCCTGCTGACCACCGCTGTAGCTCTGCTGGCCGCCGCTGTAACTCTGTTGACCGCCGCTGTAACCCTGCTGGCCGCCGTATCCCTGCTGGCCGCCGCTGTAGCCTTGTTGGCCTCCGTAGCCCTGCTGAAAGCCGCCGGGGCCGCCACCTTGCTGGTGGGGAGGGCCCCCGTGATGGTGAGGACCGCCCTGGTGCGGGCCACCCTGTTGAGGGTAGCCATAGCCATCAAAGCCGCCCGGCGGGGGGCCGTTTGGCGGAGGACCTCCATAGCCGCCCTGACCGTAGCCGCCGTTCCACATCGTCGAGGGGGGAAAAAGTCGGAATAGGAAAGAAGTTCGTAGAGGGAAGAGCCGTCAGAGATAACGACAGAGTCGGAGTACGACAGCGAAGTCGAAAATTGATGGGGGATGTTGAGAAAATTGGTGTTTTGAGGGAAATATGTAAAAGCAATGCGATAATGCTTTTTGAAGCCTCGATATCGGACGAGAGCAGCTGAAATGTGGGCTTAGTGCTGGGCTTTGTGGCGGGGCAATGGAGGTTCAGCTAATAGCCCCTCCTACGAGTATCTTAGTTACTCCGTAATGCGGCCTTCACTAAATTTCATCGCCGCCGACCCCAATGCTGCGCCCCATTTGTCACAAGGGTGGCAGCGCGGCCGACATAGCCATCCCGCCTGCCAGCCCAGCAGCACCAGCTGCCACGCAAGTGTTCCTCCTGATTCAGGTAGCCACGGTCGGCTATTGAAGTGTTTGTTTGCTACGACGTACGAGACTCCACCATGTCTCGACGCGCTGATTGCGATGATTATGGGCTCTCGCCAGGTACATAGGCGGAATGCACCAGAGCACTTTGCAGATTAACAGAACAACGCTAATCTATATCCAGCCGCCCCGCGTCGAGACCGGCGACGCTACGCGGAGGATGACGACGACTTTGGGCCCAACAGCGCTGGCCATGGCGGCAGTCGGCGACGCTCGTCCGGTGTACACGGATACTGCGTTGACGACAGCGAAGACGAGCACCACGACAACGCTCGCCGTCACACCGCCTCGCTGCTTGTTGCTGATCGCCATGACCGAAGCCGCAGCCACAGCCGTGAGATGAGGGCGTCACCATCACACCAGCCTCGATCGAGACCACGATATCGAACTCACTCGCTGCCTCCTGACCCTCCGTACCATCCTCCGGCCGGTCGGCCGCCCCTACCGTCGGGCTGGATCCCGAAATATGACCACCGTTACCGCCGCTGGTACTACTACAACGAAGCAGCCGGTCAGTCGCAATGGGAGGCCCCTGGGTTCGAGCCACCGTCACGGTCCCTCGTCGCGACGACACGTTCGTCTTACGAATCGCGCAGTCTGGCGCCATCCAGAAGGCCAACCGACCGCCATCACCACAAGAATCAGGACGCCCCGGCAAGCACAGGCAGCATCTTGGCCGGAGCCGTGGGAGGCATCGCAGCGGGCACGCTACTGGCTAGAGCTTTTAGTAGGTTGTCGCTAATCTTATTTATTTTAGACTTATCAATTGACCAGCTGCAGACTGGCATCGTCCTCGTTCGCCCGGCAGATGACGTTTGTAGGGTGGCCAGCAGGTGGAACAGTTTGCAGACCTGTAATCAAGGGATGCGACCACTACATACTTTTGTATACAGTCCGATTGTGTGTAAACCCTAAGCTGGACCCCTCCTGACCACTGCCTCAGCATAATCGCTGTGCTACGTAAAATCACGTTTCAAATGAGCAATCCTAGGTTTACCCTCCTCGTACAGCTCTGCATTGGCAGAAGATAAGTCATTGGCTTTGGTGTTCTTCTTATCTGCCCCGCACGTGCGATATTAAGCTTATTGAGCGGAAGTTTCTAGGCTTATTGAAGCTGACCTTCTTTCGATTGCCGTCGTCTGATCGCAATGACGGCAGCTTAATGCGACACTCCTCTGGCAGCGACTTCTCGTGTTAAAGGACGACGTCTCCGACCGCTCTTGCAGCCACCCCACCTCGATCACCCTAACCACGCTGTGGTGCTTTTTTATCGCGGTTGCCGTCCTAAGTGCCACCGGCGTCGGCGCCGAGAAGGTGCCGTGCAGTGCCTTTCTAAGCACGTGTCATGTGGTCGGGCTTACTCGAGGGCCTACGGTACACGCACGAGTGAGTTCCGCTCCGACTGGCGCGCCATTCCAAGGGCGTGCTCTCCCGGTACCTCGCGACATATCCGGCCCACGCCCCTTTCAGCTTCTGGAAATTCACACAAGCCGACTCGCCTGTTGAAGTCGTTGATGCTGCAGTGTTACTGCTTGTCGTCTCGGCCACCTTGGCCTACGGCACCTACACCGTCATTCGCATCGCATCCAAGTCCATTATTCAACACCATAACCCGGCCTATATACTCTTTTCGGAATGCCCGCATCCTCCACAAATTGGGCTGCTTCGTTGTACCGTTTCGTGCCTCTGCCTATTATGTCGCCGTCCCGTTGCCAGCCTACTTTCTGCCCAAAACGGCCATTCTCGGCTTCGCCCAAGGCTCTGGTATCACACAGGCCGTATAACTAATCATGATCGAGGCGCTCCCCTTGGTAGCCGTAGGTACGTACCTGACTCGGTTGTAGGAGGCGGAGCCACCGTTCTAACAACACAGGCAGCCTCCGTCCCTAGATGGATGAAAGTACCAACCCGTTCCATATTTCCATCTGCTGCGTCAACCTCGTAAATGCCATCGTGCTCATCTTCTTCTCCGGCGTGCTCGGCCAGCCAGCACTGGGAATAGGCGTCATCGGTCTCATCTTCTGGATTCTTAATGCCGTAATCACCCCAATCACCCCTACCCTGCTACTCATGATCACCGTGAAGACTGCCATCATGCTTTTGCAGAAATATCCCGATGCTCGTTACCGATTCATGACCAACGACCGCACGTCATTTGTCACATCTCAGTAGAACTTGACGAGAAATGAACTTGATGAGCTCGCGGCCACCGCCCGTACCGATTTTCGCAACCTTCAAGGGAGACACCCAAGACAGACTCCATTAAATATTCGGCCTCTTGGTATATCGTAACGATGTTGAGTTTGTACACTACAACCCACTTTTGCATCGTTGTGGCAATTCTCCATGCACTCCTACAAGTACAATCCCTTCGCATAATCGTCTCGCAAACTATTGTATTGTAAGAATTCTACTAGAGCTTCAACCGATCATTTCTTTACTGATAGCATTGGCTCGATATCTGAGAATCTGTCAGGACGCTGCAGCTCAAAATTGGAAGCCAGGAGCAGACATGGGATGGAAAGCTCTGACTCACCTGCACCTCCGTCGAGGTAGTGGTAAAAAAAAGGAATCACAATCATAAATTATTGGCCTGTCAAGCAGTTTCGTGCGGATAGAGAGGAAAGGCTACAGAGATGGTGGAGGATAACGGTGATGACGGCCATTTTATAAAAAAATTTCACGGAGATGCTCTCGAATGGCTAAATGAGGGACATTCCTATCATTTCGGATTATTATGTTCATAGAACCATAGTTTCAATACCTTATCTCGCGAACCTCTACATCAGCCGCCATCTCGGGAGCGGAATTCTAAAAATACTGTACATAAAGTCAAAGCAAGTACAACCCGCAGAGGCAGTATTTCCAAAGGCCAACAAATGCAAGGAGACAACGAAATATGATCCAGTCCCATATCAACTGAAATAAGAATCAGGGCGTCATACTCCCCCGCCCCTGACCGTGCACCAGCCGTGCCTGGTCGTGGTCGTCGGTGCCATACTCGACGACATACGACTTTGTGAATATTATGCCACTTTGGGAACCGCTTGATGTGGTGACGGGCTCTATGGTGATGGGCAAGGTCAGCTTGTCGGGAGAATCGGCCGTAGCCTCGATGCGTAAGATGCGTTGCGTTCTGGTCGTGCCAGCCAGTGGAATGCTGTAGGGAGTGTGGCCATATTTGCGCGGGCCTCGACCCGAGTAGAGAGGACATGGCTGATTATAAGCATCTTTGTGGCTACCGGAGCCCAGAGTGGCTGGAAAGAAGTGTACGAGTAAGAGGCGGATGGCGGGCATGCAGGAGCAGATTATACCGACATTGATCTCAATAGTAGACCAGTTGGTAACGTCGTAGTCCTCCCAGGTGGGATTGATGGAGTTGGCGAAGTTGAGCAACGACTGTAGGCGGAGGATGGAAACGATGGTGACGCTGGCGGCCGATCTGTCAGTCTTGTAAGTTTTTTCTTCTCGAAGAGGGCACACATACAATGTTCCGACGCAGAACATAATGGCTACGCCAATCTTTTTCTTCCAGTGCAGGTGAAGTCCACTCAGCTGCGACATAGGAATGGCTAGCATCCAGAGGTCGACGGCAATGCTGATGGCGGCATGAGCCCAGGCGATAGCGTTTATGTTAAGGCAGACGCCCGTATGCTCACCGTCCCAGCGAGTCCAGTAAAAAGAGATCGGTTGGCACTGAAAGATGGCAAGCAATACAAAGACGGCACCAAAGACGCCGGTGATGATAACTGTACCCCAGAGCAGCTGACGAACGCCGTGGGAGGGGAAGATGCGCAAATAAAACACGAGGAGGGATATCTTTAGCAGGACAATATCGACAAAGTATAAGACCTCCATGGCGTAAAGATAGCGACCGAAGCGGTAGACCATGTAGTCTGGTAGCGTCCATATATCGCGTCCAAGGCCGTTGGCGGCTAGTCCGTACTTATTGATGATGGTACAGGGCACGCCGGCGATGGTGGCGAGGAGTGCCAGCCAGTCGTCTGCGGCGAGGCGCTCCCGGACAACAAAGAGGCGGTAAGCGCAGCGAATGGACACGGCGGCACCGGTAAGGACACCCAATGTAGTTGACGTTGTCGTAAAGAGCATGCCACGGTCGCGGATGGGGGCGTGGCAGGCCGTGGCAGTAATATTCTTGGAGTCTGTATGCAGCCATGGCACATGTCAGAATCGTTAGAAGGCAGTGAACTGTGGACTGTGGATTCAACGAACAAAGAGTCTGCTTAGCGGTACACGCTGCCCGAATGCACCATGTGGCTTGGTTCTCAATGGCGCTGTTGCCGCAAAGACATGTCAGATTGAGAGAGTCACATGAATAGTCGGTGGCGGACGTCGTGATACAGTTGATCTGTAGATGCGACGTTAGTCGGGGACGGTATGAGAAGTATCTACATAACTCACAGCACACTGGGGCAACAGTGCAAACGTGGAGTTGGCATCTTGGGCCGTTGCCTGTGGGAGGAAGAGGCCTGCAGACAGCAGGGTGAGTATCCAGCTTCTCATGTTGATACCTAGACTCAATTGCCTGTCACAGTCAGAAGGTAATTTTGAGATGCATGTGTAGGAGTTGCGCGGGAAAATACAACGACATGGACTACATGGTATTGTACAGAACGCGATGACTGCAAGCCTATGACATTAGGGTTAGACCTGAAGAGACAAGTAAGGGGTTTCGCCTGTGCTAAGGGCCAGTCGGGGTAAAACCTTGCGTTATCACGGCTAGTCTGTGACAGAAGGGTGTCGGTGCGCGGGAGGCGACCAAATGTGGCAGTCGTGAAGATGAGCAGAGGCCTGCAGGCCGACAAGAATTCCGCCACCCCCCTTTCTCCTCTGCTTTGCGAAAGACGAAGATACCAAACGCACTACAGAATTACATCAGTGCCTCATTCGGTATGAGTCCCAGAACGTTTCAGCTGAAGGCAAACGTGCCAGAGGTCAGAGGACTCGGATACCTATGGTTTGGCAGGGTGCCGGCCATCTACTGAAGCGTAGATAATTCACCGGCAGTGGATAATTCCGCAGACTCTTTTCATGGCCAGAAGTTATTATGGATGCAATGCAAGATATCTTCGAAAGCAAGTTACGATATCTTCCCCAGGCTGAATGATCCCGTCCAGGGGGTGGGTCTGCCATGCCGTAGAAGGCAAATGGAAGAGGGCAGGCGAGTGCTAGAAGAAACAGTGCTTGGCACCTGCCTTAAAAGGACGATTGACAGCAATTAGCGTTACCGAGAACTGCGTACGGTTAAAGGTGGCGCTGGAAGGGCCCCTGAAACTTTCTATCAGTGCGATATTCCGGCCTGGCGTCTTCCTAAAGCAGAAAAGCGCGAAGGGCTGAACGGCGATGGTAACGACAAAGAGTGCACACGGCTTTTTACAAGCTTGTGGCGGTCTGTTTTCTACACTTATTTGCCGCGGCAATTAATAATAGGGGACGTGCAAACTCAGAGAAGTCGGATATCACATCAAGTAAGATATGACCTTGAGCCTGGTCCTCGCGCTTCATGCTATCACTGTGTGGCTGTATGCAGGTCTAAGGTCCTACAGTATACTAAACTTGAATTGCTCAACAACTAATCGGTAGCCATTATCAGATGCGTGCGTTTTAACTGCCTTAGCAGCCTCTTTAAGCGTGTAATAGGTTGTAGTAGGAGGCGAAGGGCCGCAACTTAGAGCTATTTCGTTGTTAAAGTTAGCGATATTTGGTGCAATTTTCAGTGCGTCGTGGTAGTAAATAGAGGGCTGTCCAAGGTATACACGCTATAGCAGGGACTTGAGTATATTTTCAAGTACCTTTTTGACTTTTGAGTACTGCTTGTACACAGGCCCACAATTCATCTAGCGCAAGGGCCGTCTAAAGGAATCGTGAGGGCCGTGTAGAGAAGCCCTACAGTATCTCCTTCATTACACTAGTTCAAATGAAGACTGGACTCTGGCGTCTGATTAGACAAGTATGTAGGCAAGAGGGCTCCGCGGAAAGTTAAGAAAGCCGTTGCGGTTTTTTGACTCGCAATGGTCTGACCGAAGAGCGCTACCAGGTCCCAAGCGCCTGTATCCAGGGCACCAACAGCAAGAACGCCGGCAATTGCCGCGCGACCATTCGCCGGCTTGTTCCCTAGTGCATACTAACAAAATACGATCTTGAGAAATATGATAACATCAGGAGACTCGACGGGCGATCTCGCCGCGGAGATGCAATTATGTGAAAACAGTTGCGATGCGAACAATACGATACTTTTCATTTGCCGAGAGGTGGCTGGGGGTCACGCTACGTCTCGGATAGCGACGGGCGATGCCGCCGCGGAGATGTGATTATGTGAAAACAGTTGCGATGTAAACAATACGATGCTTCTCATTTGCTGAGAGGTGACTGGCGTCGCACTACGTCTCGGACAGCGACGGGCGATGCCGCCGCGGAGATGCAATAATGTGAAAATAGTTGCAATGTGAACAATACAATGCTTCTTATTTGCTGAGAGGTGACTGGCGTCACACTACGTCTCGGACAGCGACGAAGACGAAGAGCTTGTGAGTCATGGGGACGGCGAGTACAAATACATCGATGACAACGAGGAAAGACGTCTGGGCTGCCATTAGTAACATATTGCATCATGGCTACCGAACTTCATCCAACCCCGGAGCCCTTGACAGAAAAGGCGGCCGCTTTGCCCGTCCCAGTCAACTCGCCACCCCCCCTCAAGGCCGAGCAGATTGCCATTGTCAAGGCAACAGCGCCAGTATTGCAGGAGCACATCGTGGCCATCACGACGCTCTTTTACCACGATCTGCTCGTTGACCACCCAGACCTGCGCAACGTGTTCAGTGCCACGTCACAGGCGACAGGCGCGCAGCCACGGGCGCTGGCGGCGGCGGTGCTGGCCTACGCAACGTACATTGACGATATCGAACGGCTGAACCATGCTATCGAGCGCATCGCCCACAAGCATGTATCGCTCATGATACAGCCAGAACAGTACGACATCGTCGGGCGCTTCCTGATTCAGGCTATTGGCACCGTCCTTGGCGAAGCCGCCACGCCTGCCATAGTCGACGCCTGGACGGCGGCCTACACCATGCTTGCCTCTGTATTCATCGGCCGCGAACATACTCTCTACGACGAGGCCCGTCATCATGACGGAGACCGTGGTTGGGTCGGCTGGCGGGCCTTCCGGCTGGCCCGCCGCGTACCTGTCTCGCCCTCTGCCGACGTCCTCGCCCTCGATCTGGTCCCCGTCGACTGCCGTCCCTTGCCAATCTTCCGACCCGGCCAGTACGTCAGCTTGCAACTGTTTGTGCCCGACCTTGGTGTGCTGCAGAGCCGCCAGTACAGTCTGAGCACTGCGCCTCGGCCAGCAGGTGACCTCTACCGCATCTGTGTCCGTCGTGACGACGGCCACGGCGGCACCTCTATACCAGGTCGCATTTCCAACATTCTACACGGCCTTCATGAGGGTGATCAAGTCGAGCTCTCACAGCCGCAGGGAGAGTTTTTCTTTGAGCCTCCCGCGGGTGCGGCCGACACCACGCCCCTTGTTCTCATCTCTGCGGGCGTTGGCATTACTCCCTTACTGGCCATCCTCACGAGCGTCGCCGGCCAGACTGCCAACCCAGTGAGCTGGCTGCATACCTCGCACTCCTACGCATCACTGCCGCTGCTTGGCGAAGTCCGCGCCCTGCAGGCCTCCAATCCGGACCAGATCAAGTCCTATGTTGTCCTGTCCGAAGCTAGCGAGGGGGAGCACACCGAGCAGGCTAAGCTATTGCCGTCCGTGGACGACCGTGTCGTTATCGGGTCGCACCTTGAATTGGCCTCACTTTCCGCTCCTGACCGTGCTAATTATCTCGTCGTCGACAATCCTCTCGCGCTCTACTACGTCTGTGGGCCGTCGGCTTTTATGCTGGAAGTCCGAGCTGCACTCGAATCGCTGGGTGTTGGCGCCGATCGCATTCACCTTGAGCTGTTTGGCACTGGCGACCTGTAGCGCTATGCCCGGCAGTGCATGGATGGGGGGCGCTGAAGAATACATGGTAGCAATTTTCCTCTCTTAGAAATAAAACCAACAGGTTTAGGTCCAGGGTTCAATTGCCCAGCATTATGTGTCTTAATGCAGCTCGCAGGGGACGCGGAAGCTTTGCGGGCTGCATGGCAATGGGCCAAATGGCCGCTGCTGCCCGGCCTCATTTTCATTAGTCTGCTTCGCATGGCGATGTCTTAAACATGCATCATATTGTATCCCGTTTTGTGCGATGGTGCAGCGGCGCGTTTGTATCATTGGTTCTGGTCCGGCGCGGTGCAACAGGTAGACGCCAGCACCAAAGTCCCTATCTCTGTGCTACGAAAAGCACTAATACTGCCCAGAAATTTTATCGAACAGGCAAGATGGCCGAGCGGTTAAGGCGCTAGCTTCAGGTCTACCAGGTTGTTCTGGAGTACTGCTAGTGTGGAAACACGCGTGGGTTCGAGTCCCACTCTTGTCAGCTATTTTTTTTTCCATATTCGTAACTCTTCAATTTTTTTTTTCATATTGGATTTCTTTCTGTTCTGTCCTCACTTCACAATCAGCTGTACTGTCATACCGACCACAGAGTGCGTGTGGCCCATCGCACACAAAATCCAGTCTTGGTCCACACGTGCACAACAGGGGCTGGCGGACGTCGCACTAAGGAAGCTGATATCACAACCCGTTAATTTTTTCTCGCTGCTGTGCGAATGTAACAATGACAGGCCACAGCACGGGCGATGGCGCACATCGTATGGCAGCGCTACCATTTGATTGGACCACGTCCGTGCATTCGTCTGCGGCGGCACCCGCAGAATCGAGTCTAGAGAAGCAGGCCTGGCCAGTCGTTTCTATTTGGCTGCTCCACTGCAGCGACGTGTAAGCTAGTATCCCTGAAATTCTTGTATTATCGCGACTTCTCTCTTTAAACGCACCCTTTTCCTAGACACCCGAGACATTGACTCGGTTCACCGCTCCATGGTAAACGTTCGGGACTTGTTGGTCCCATCGTCTGTGTGGCGATGTGACAGCCAACCAATTTCCTATCTGTGTTTATCCCTGATTCTTCCCTGGCCGGAAGCCCGGGGGACGGGCGGCAGCAGATTGAAGACACACATCCAGATCCGTGATTAGTTTTGATTTCGACGAAATCTCCCATAACAAAAGAAGTTCTGGATGTAGAACGTAACACGCAGCGAAAATAGAACACAGGCCAGTTGAGCTCGAGCTCGCGAATACGCAATCAAGACCTACTGGCATGCGTCGTACTAGATGATGCCGACCTCCCTCTCCGCTCCCCATAGAGAAGTGGGGGAAGCCTCGGCCTCATAAATTTGGCCACAATTGCGCTTGAGGTGGCAGGACAGCAAGGTATGTGGGAACACCACAACTGAGAGAGACACGTATCTTATCGTTTGTCTACCCGGGT
Source organism: Leptographium radiaticola (assembly GCA_019925535.1). Taxonomy (NCBI): domain Eukaryota; kingdom Fungi; phylum Ascomycota; class Sordariomycetes; order Ophiostomatales; family Ophiostomataceae; genus Leptographium; species Leptographium radiaticola. Next base: position 78,620 of record JADHKK010000038.1, on the reverse strand, counting down.
GAGACGGCCATCCTAGAAGGCTGCCTAGCCACAGACACGCAGGATCGGCAGAGGTGCCACTACGATCATGCTTACCAAGCTGAGATCCGCGGCTTGTTCAAGATAGCCGAGTTCCGGCTGGGCCCGCCGTGGAAAACAGATTGTGGAGGAGAGCGGGAACAAGCGTAGTTTTCAGCAACGGTGGGATATGGGGCAAAATTACTTTAGTACATAGATTATCGATTGCTTTGAGTAGCTGTCCGACAAGGCGTAGTAAGTATCGCATCAGTGAGAATACAGGGATATCGCACGCTCTGTCCAAGTAACCTGCAGGTCCAATAATATTATAGCCCCTTGGTCCAGTTAGACGCCGTGCGGCAGCCGGCAGACCAGCTTGATCAGGCCTGCTGGGGTCTGACCCGCCCACCACGCCGCCCCCTCTCGCTTGGTCTCGATACGGTATTCGACCAAGGTCCAGGGAGGGGGGGAGGATATCCAATCCATGTGGCCTGACTGCAGCCCACAGTGTGCCCCCCCCCCCCTTCTTCTTTTTCAGCTTGCAGAATATCCCCTGTCCTTCAACGCAGACTGTCGATATACTCTTGACATGTGGAGAGAGGGGGGCTCGTCTTTCTCTACTGCTATTCATATGTAGGTCACATCCCCGCGCCAGTGCCTCTCGTTAAATAACTGTTCGTATTCAAAGCTACCCTACCTCTATTTCCCTTTCAGCCCCCCCTTTTCGCTGTGCATTCACCATGGTCGATAGCCCCATCCGACGGGCCTGTAACCGTTGTCACTCCCAGAAGCTGAGCTGCAAGCGCATGGGCAGTGAACCGTGCGAGCGCTGCGTCCGGCTCAAGACTGAATGCAAGTCCAGCCCATCGCTGCGTTTCCGGAGGCCGGGCAACAAGGCAACAACTGAAAGTGAGACAATACGTCTGCGTCAGGCTCTCAGCGCCAGCGTCCTCTCGACCGGCCATGGTCCCCTATCGAATCCATGCGCGCCCAGGCCAGATTTTTACCTGGAAGCGCCCTACCAGGCAGCATGCTACCCACCGGTCGACTACCCGCTCAGCTTGGATCTCGGCCAGGCGCCGCTCCATGCGCCTCTGCCCGGAGCTGACCTGTCCTTGCTACTTCCACTTCCGTCCTCTGCCGTTACGGCTCACGTCTGTGTACCGGCCCCAGAAATCGCCTACGGCCAGGATGACGACTGGGACAAATGGATGTCGGTATCGGCCGTCCCCCTGGACTTGGACGCCTTCTCATTTTCATGTAGCGGCAATGGCAATGGAAACCTGGTCAACGATACCCGGTCACGTTCGCCTCTGCTTATGACAGGACAGCCCACCATAGACATGGTTGGCCTTGATCGCGAGAACCTCAGTCACCAAGAGTCCCTCGATGCGGGGGGGAACCTGGTCAGTGTAGCACCAGCGCCGTCGCTGATGCTAAAGAAACGCCACGCTCAGAATCCACAAAAGCACAGGAAGAGTCAACCCAATCACAAGGCCGGCATTGCACGGCTGTTCGACATCAGCACCGCACTTTGGGAGCTAGGAGCAATCGTGCCTGTACCGCCGGCTGCCGAAAGACTTATGGCGTCTATGGCGGCCGTCGCTGAAACGTCGCACCAGATGCTGGGGGTTCCTGTCGAGCAGCCCTTCCCGCTGCACTGTCTGTTCACCCTCTCGCAAAATCTGATGCAGACGCTTGAAACACATTGCATTAACGCCGACACGACGGCGCCATTTGTCGACGCCGCCGGGGACTGGAACGCAAGCGTGCTACCTCTGGTGCACTCGGCCTGTGCTGCCTTTCTGGATGCGTATGAGCGGCTGCTGAATCTTATGTCGGCGACAGCCACGTCAGCGACCGCCGCGGTCACTGCCATTCCTTCCGCCATGACCGTCGCGGTGCACTTTGGCGACACGACGACTTGCCATAACGTGACTGCCGAGACCTGCCTCCAACTTTGCTGTCTCCTGCACGCGATGCCAACCAGCCTCTCTACAGCCTCCACTACCCCCACTGCCTCCGCTGCCTCCGCTGCCTCCGCTGCCTCCGCTGCCTCCGCTGCCTGCACCACAGCACCGGCCGTACAGTTGGGCCTAGCCCTGCACCTCACTGACGAGTTCCTGGTTCGATTTTGCCACGCTGTGGTCGGGCTTTGGCCTGCGTTGCTTTCGACGTTGGCGTGCACGAGCACCGAGGGAAGTATCACCTTGCCTTGTCTGACATCTGTTCAGGCACAGCCGTTCCTCGGCCTTGGTGGCACTGCTGCGGGGCCTGAAGACATGATTGAGAGGGCGATGCGCTTGCGAGGGAAACTAATTGACCTCCGGCTGAAGCTGGAGTTGACCTGAGTCGTCTCTGTTTCTCTATTTTTCTCCGGCTTGATAGGTAGAGGAAGGAGCCGTACACCTATGTGTAGGGCAAGACATAGCCGTTGGAGGGCCGAGTTCTTTTGTTTCCTGATTGGTCTCACCTGTCTGAACTGCATTGATTCAAAGACAGAGGGAGTGTAAAATACCATCTGATTTACGTGGAGGCATCACGCTCTATCTGTTCATTATACAGTCGAAGAATCACAAACTGTCTGAAGTAGTTGCTGTTACCCCTCGTTTGTCGAACACGATTCTGTGCTGCAACTCTGTCCACCCACCACGTTCATTCCTTTGACCAGATGAAAATTACCCGACACAGTCAAAATTCAGCAGGTCATATGTCTGGACAGCCAACAGCAGATAAGCTGGTAAGCTGGATTTTCGCAATTCAAGGCTTTCCATGCTATAATATATGCACGTACGGAGTTCCGAGAGTCAAGGAAATGGAGATAATCGCCCGATCTCGAGGGTGGCAGAGCAGTCGATCTATGGCCGCCTACCGATGTAAGACCCGTAGGTGTCCTCATCCATGTCCCCTGGGCCTCGATATCAGCTTGTGCTCTTACTCCCTGGCCCCTGTCTACTTCCCCATGATGCAGCCTGTCGAAAAATTACTGGCCAGAGCTTTCTGCATGACCCCTGTGGGCTGTCTTCCAATTCCAACGAGCCGGAGGGCACTCGAACCATAGATAGAAGAGTCTTGACATTAATATCTCCGAAGCCGATAGTCTACCCTTGTCACATTTTGTGCGAAAGCATCGCATTCTCGGTAATCACGCCGTCGTCAATCTCCTCTCAGCTGGCGATGATGTGCGTGACTTGGACCGGGGTATTTTTTGTCCCAAATTCAACGAGCATCTAGGCTTCCATTATTGTCTCGCGTCATTCAGTTATAAGATGCTTTAGACTCTTACAAAAATTGACGTGCCGAGCCCGCGTCTCGTCTCCTAAACATAAACCCCCTCTCCATCACTACACCTCTTCTTCCTCCTCCTCTTCCGCCCCTCTATTCTGCCCTCATAGCTATTATTCGGCCCACGTTTCTAATTATTAGACAACTCTTATTGTCTTCATCTCCACTGTCATCCCCTCACTTCTAATCTAATTTTTGCTAACTCACATCCTTCTGAAACGGCAAGCCATGACGTACAAGCAACCTATCTCCGAACCCATAGCGGTTGTTGGAAGCAGCTGTGTCTTTGCAGGGGGTGCAACGTCTCCCTCCAAGTTCTGGGAACTGCTCTCTCGGCCGTCAGATCTTTCTCACAGAGTCCCGCCAAACCGCTTTAACATTGACGGCTTTTACCACCCGGACGGCGACTACCACGGCACCACGAACGCCCCCAAGGGTTATTGGCTTGACCAAGATCCCCTCGCTTTCGATGCAGCCTTTTTTGGGATTGCACCAAAGGAGGCCGAGGCGGTCGATCCGCAACAGCGGCTGCTTCTTGAAGCAGTGTATGACGCCCTGGAAGGCTCCGGACACATTCTTTCAGATTGGGCGGGAAAAAATGTGGCCGTGTACGTTGGGGCGATGACGGCCGACTTCGATATCGTATCACAGCGTGACGACCTGACAACGTCGCCGTACTATGCCACTGGAAATGCCCGGTCGATCCTCTCGAACCGCATTAGCTATTTCTACGACTTCCGGGGACCTTCAGTCACCATCGACACGGCCTGTTCCTCTAGCCTAGTAGCACTGCATCAAGCGGTCCTTAGTCTGCGCGCCGGTGACTGCGTGGCGGCCTGCGTTGCTGGGGTCAATCTGATGCTGGCACCAGAGCAGTTTGTGGCCGAGGCATCTATGCATATGCTAAGTCCTACAGGCCACTGCCGGATGTGGGACACAGGTGCCGACGGCTACGCCCGAGGAGAAGGTGTGGCTGCGTTACTTCTTAAGCCACTCAGCCGGGCATTGGCCGACGGTGACGGCATAAGGATCCAAGCCCTCATCCGCGAAACGGGAGTCGGATCCGATGGCCGAACAGCTAGCATCACAATGCCTAGCTCAGAAGCCCAGGCAGCTCTGATTCGGGCAACATATCACCGTTCTGGGCTCGATCCGTCCCGGCCTGAAGGCCGATGTCAATATTTCGAAGCCCATGGAACAGGCACGCCCGTTGGCGATCCCCGAGAGGCCAAGGCTATTTTCTCGGCTTTCTTCGGCGACTCCGAGGACGATACAGATTTGCTGGTGGGATCCGTAAAGACAATCATTGGGCACACAGAAGGAGCGGCTGGTCTGGCAGGACTACTCAAGGCGATCTTGTCGATGCAGCACGGCAAAGTCCCAGCGAACCTCCACATGAAGGAGATGAGCCCGGAAGTAGCCTCAGTCTGTGGTCGAAAGCTGCGGGTGCCAACTGAGTTGACTGCATGGCCTGCCGTTCCTGCGGGACAGCCAGCCCGAGCGAGCGTGAACTCTTTCGGTTTTGGCGGTACCAATGCTCACGCGATTATTGAACTCTACGAACCCAGCATCCATAACCCGACAGAGCAGCTGGACGAGCTGCCGGAACTCTTCGACCTTCCTCACATTCCTCTTCTACTGTCGGCCAAATCATACACCTCATTGTGCAAGCTAGCGGCAGAATACCGGGATTACCTGAGGCATGCCGATGTAGTAGACCCCTGTCAATTTATTCGAGGCCTGTCGTGGGGCGCATACGCCACTCGCTCGGTATTTCCCTTCCGCTTTTCCGTGTCAGCTACAACCACCCACGAAGCAGCAGAGTGCCTCTCTCGTCTTGCAGGCACTGATGAGGATGAAGGCGGAGAGGTTCTTCCAGCTTTGAGCCTTCGGGCCCATCGATGGAACGTGGCAGACAACGGGCGAGGGCCAAAGCTGCTGGGCGTTTTCACGGGACAGGGTGCACAATGGTCAGGAATGTCCCGATATCTTCTCTCCGAGAACGCAATCTACCGTAAATCGATTCTGGCACTGGATGTTTTCCTTTCGGAATGTCCGGATCCACCAGCTTGGTCAATTTTGGAAGAACTCGAGCGCCTACCCTCAACCGAGTCCAGGGTACACCAAGCCGATATTGGACAGCCTCTATGCACAGCGGTACAGATTGGGCTGATCGACTTATTGAATGCCGGCCTAGGCCTGAAGTTTTCCTACGTGGTTGGCCACTCGTCTGGCGAAATCGCCGCCGCTTATGCCGCTGGTCTTCTGACAGCTCGGGATGCAATTCTGATTGCTTACTATCGTGGCCGGGCTGTGTTACTAGGCAGCCAGTGGAGGCTGCGAAAAGGCGGTATGGCTGCTGTTGGTCTTTCTCGACTGGATGCTACACAATTCTGTGAAGGAGAAAGATATCGGGGCCGGCTTGAGATGGCGGCCAGCAACTCGCCAAACAGCACGACACTGTCAGGAGACCTCGATGCTATTGAGGAAGCTGAACAGGAGTTGGCATCCCAGAGTATTTTTGCCAGACGGCTCCGGGCCGACGTCGCCTATCATTGCAAGCACATGGCTGCCGTTTCGGAAGTGTATTTAGAGTCCCTCGAAAAGTGTGCCATCTCGCCATCTCGACCGGATTCCCCAGAAACTAAATGGATCTCCAGTGTCGATCCTACAGGAAATCCCCCGTCATCTGGGCAGCTGGCTGGAAAATACTGGATGGCCAATATGATTTGCCCCGTCCTCTTTCACGAAGCCCTCACCAAGGCACTCGAGGACTGCCAGACACCTTTCGATATGGGAATTGAGATTGGGCCACATCCGGCTTTGAGAGGGCCAGTAAAGGAGACCCAGGCCATATTGTCTGGAGGAAGCCAAATTCCATACACCGGAATTCTGCAGCGAGGGAAGCGAGACGACATTGCCTTCTCGGATTTTATTGGCTTCATGTGGACGCAACTGGATCCAGTGCCCTTGGATTTGAAGAGACTTCTGGAGAATGAAGCAGTTTCTTCTCTGATGGCACGCCGGTGTGGAAACGGTGCTCAGCAGCTTCCTACATATCCGTGGGACCACTCACAGACCTTTTATCTCGAGTCACGCATTTCAAGACAGCTCCATTTCCGCTCACAGCCGCCGCATGAGCTACTGGGCAGCCGGACCCGTGACGACATTGACGGCCATGAATATCGGTGGCGTAACCTCTTGCGGCTGGACAAGCTTCCGTGGCTGCGTCACCACTCCTTTCAGGGCCAGCCTCTGATGCCTGCTTCAGCGTACTGTCTCATGGCTCTGGCGGCAGCCAAGGCGCTTCTGGATGGCCGATTGGCGGCCGTGATCGAGTTGGAGGACCTTCGATTTATCAGCGGCATTGTCTTGGAAGTCGATGGGCCCCCCCATGAGATAATGTTCTCCCTCGCTCTTGACGAGACGATAACTCAGCAAAGCTCACGGAGCCGCGTGCAAAACACCGTCTCTGCCACCTTCCGAATTTATTCTGGCCCAAAGGGCGCGAAAGGGCCTTTACAACAACGATGCACTGGGAAGATTCACATTGTTCTTGGCAACCCAGCGGACACCGAGCTGCCTCCACGGGTAGATAAACAAGCAGAGACTCTCAGCGTGAGCACTGGATCATTTTACAAAATGATGGCCGGTCTCGGTCTGCAGTACTCTGGTCCTTTTAAGGCGCTAACTTCCATTGATCGGCGTTTCAACTTCGCCACGGCAACCCTTATACGGCGTCATTCAGCAGATACCACAGGTCTCGAAATCAGCCCGGCAACTCTGGATGCGTGCCTGCAGGCCTGCTTCTGTACATTTTCGTCCCCTGGAGACAAGTACGGCAACTCACAGCAGAGTCTTTTTACGCTGATTATGTACTGACTGTGATCTTAGTGCTCTGTGGACAGTTTTCCTTCCGGTTGGCATAAAGAAGGTCACCTTCAATATGGCATTTTGCTATGGATTGGAAGAGTCGTATTCTGCCCGGGCCGATGGTCTCATCGTCGACGCGTCACTGACGCATTGCTCTGCCCCAAGTGGTGACTCCCAGGCGCGCATTACCAGTGACATCAACATTTTCAATGACAATGGCCAGATGGAGGTGCTGATCGAAGGACTCACGGTCGGTTCTTTGACCCCTGATTCGCCCCAGGACTCAGACAGATACGAGCCGTACCTTTACACTGCTATGGACGCGGACCCCGAACATGCAATCATACAAGAGTGTTCTGACTCTACTGCTCGATTTGATAGGGTATTTGACGAGGAATTCGACCGAGTAGCCACGTTCTACCGAGGATCGATCGATGGCAAAGCTCGCAGTGACTGGCCGGACAACCCCAAGGATGTCCTTGAACGCATCGTGTTGGAATCGCCACATTTTGCCACCCTCAACGCCATTCGCCTTTCTGCGTCCTCTGAAGTTGAAAGTTCTCCCAACCCAGGCCTCATGCCCTTTCTTAGGGAGAATGGCAGACACCTCCACCGCCTCCAGCGCCATGTTGCGAGGATCATCCGGCAACTTGTCCACCGGTATCCGCGAATGTCTATTCTAGGCCTGACACATCCAGATATCTGCCTCACCTTGTCAATAATCGAAGGCAGTGGCACGTCCTTTTCGTCTTTTGTGGTCGGCCAGGCGGGCACGGAAGGAAATCTGGACTTTCAGCTCTCGAAGCTGCCGGCATCTGTGTTAACGAGGATTCACCTGACACCATTGGATTTTGGCGGAAAGCTGGAAAATGAGCTGCTACTGTCTTCGTCTCCGGCCAGTTCGCCCTTTGACCTTGTCGTCATGTCTTTATCACTACTGCAACGCTTCACATCATTCGGAGAGGCTTTTCTGAACATCCAGAACATGATGCGGCCGGGAGGCTTTCTGATTCTGATCGAAACGGCCACACAGGAAATGCCAATGTCTACCTTCGGTCATCCAAGTCTTAGCAACGGAATGTGCACGCCTCCTGAGTGGCCCGACCTGCTTACGCTTTGCGGTTTTTCGGTCCCAGAGACCCGCGGAGCCGACCAGAAGCTTCCTGGCGGGTATTCCATATTTGTCCGTCAATGCGGAAGCGTCTACAAACGAGAGGCTTTGCAGCACGATATGACAAATCTGGTGGTTCAGGACCAGCGTGTTCTTGTCCTCGGTGGCCTGAAAGTAGAGACACCTCTGTTATCACAAATATGCGACGAGCTTCGACCACAGTTCGGCCCTATTATCACGGCCGTTGACGGACTGGATAGTCTTGTCTCACTACCACCTTCTACAGTCGCATCCTTCACTTGCTGCGTTATTTTAAACGACATGTTTCCATTTCCAAGCGATAGACATCTCTCCTGCTTTCGAGAACTACTCCAGAAACCGAATATGGCTATTTTATGGGTGACAGAAGGCGCCCGGTCTGCGAACCCAGACAGTGCCGCGGCCTTGGGCTTTGCTCGAGCCATTCGTGCCGAAATGCCCAGCCTGACGTTGCAGATGCTCAATTTTGACAGTCTTGACAAGGCTGACAGCAAGTGGGCGTCCACTACGGTGACAAAAACTTTTGCGCGTCTCATTGCCACCGTCCAGCGGAGTCGACAGAGTGCACATCGTGCAGACGACCAGCTTTGGACATGGGAGCCTGAAGTGTACGTTGACGAGTCTAATACGTATCTCATTCCGCGAGTGCTCCCCTACGACCCAGCAAACGAACGGGCGAATGCGGCACGGCAAATCGTCTCCAAGAAAGTTCACTTGCTGGAATCGTGTGTACAACTCATTCCCACACTGAAAAGAATGGTACGCTACGAGACAAGGCTACAGGAGATGCCACAGCCGATAGAGGGACATTCTCTATTGGTCAGTGTCTACTACAGCTCTGTCCTTCCCCTTTTCCACGGAAATTATGTCTGCGTCGGACAGAATGAGTCGTCTGGGGGTTTGGTTGCAGCGTTTACAACGAAAAATGCTTCATCTGTCAGTGTTACTAGAGCAGACGCCTTTCTCTTCGAGTTAGGACCAAAGATGCCCCTCCATGTGTTCCTGTCGGCCCTACAGAGGACACTTGTGAGCAATATGGCTAAGGGTCGCGCCAAGGGACGTCATACGGTGCTTCTTGGACCAGACAGTCTCTACGCCCAGTGCTCCGCCCGAACTACCTCTCCTCTTACGATCGTGCATTGCGACAGCGACAGGAATACACTCGGGATTAGATCCGCAGACAAATTCATCCATCCGCGGGCTACAGCGGCGCAGATGTCAACGACACTGTACGGTTTCCGACAGGGAGCTATCCTGGTGGACTTTTTGCCAGCTGAGCACCCCGTGTCCACTTTCATATCGGCGACTCTTCCGGAAGGCTTTGAGCATCTGAGGCTCAATGGTGACTCCGTGAATGAAGCTGCTGGCCGAGAAACAGCCGGTGATCGTGTCGCTTTCGAGTCCGCTATTTCATCGGTGTTGACTGCTGAAAGCAGCAGCAGCCTAACGGAGGCCGACACGATCCCGATTCCGGACCTTCTCGGCTCCAAATCAGAGGCACCAACCTTTCAAATCGCTGACTGGCGCATGGAGAGGAGGATTTTGCACACTGTGCAGCCGCTGGCCATAGACAGCAAGCTTTTGGCGGCAACGCGGTTGCGTCCGGACCGAACGTACCTGCTATTTGGCATGACTCGGGACATGGGCCAGAGCTTGAGCATCCTGCTGGCCAAGCATGGGGCACGGAATATTGTCCTGGCCAGCCGGAATCCAAAGAATATTAGGCCAAGGTGGACAGAAAACATGGCGAGAACACATGGCGCCATGATTCGAGTAGAGGTTGTCGACGTGACCAAAATGTCGTCGATCCAGGAACTACGTCATCGTCTGGATCTGGTGATGCCGCCCGTGGGAGGCATTGTCAATGGAGCCATGGTCTTGGAGGACAGTGTGTTTGCGCGGATGACAGCAGACATGTTCGAGAAGGCGATGTTGCCCAAGACGCTTGGCTCCCAGAACGTGGAAACGGCGTTTGGAGATCGCCGAGACCTCGACTTCTTTATTGTCACGTCGTCCTTTGCTGCGATTGGCGGCCACGCTTGCCAATCCAACTATGCTGCAGCCAACATGGTACGTGCTGATGCTAGATGGTGATCGCGTCGATACCGAACCTTGCTGATTTGGCTGTAGTACATGAATTGCTTGGTGGCAAGGCGAAAGAAGCAGGGACTAGCCGGGTCGGTGATGAACATTGGCGTCATTCATGGGCTCGGATTCTTGCACCGGGAGAGGGATGAGTTATACTCTGGACTGGAACGTGAAGGCTATCCGCCCGTCTCGGAACGGGATCTGCACGACATGTTTCTCGAAGCAATCGCATTGGGGCGGCCTGAGTTCGAAGGTTTCGTCGATATTACCACGGGATTGAGACGATTCATCCCCGGCTCACCTGACGAACGGGAGCTTCATTGGCACCGGGATCCTCGATTTTCCCATCTCACCATGGAAGCGATCGCACCGAAAGGCTCGCTGGTAGCTGTAAACAGCCACAATGTTGGGCCGACCGCGCTAGTGGGCTCCTCTATCGAGACGATTTCAAAGAAGCTGGTGTTTATGTTCTGCAAACGGCTCGAGTATTTGCTACAGACTCCGCCGGACGGATGCATCCACAGAGGCGCCAGCCCCTCGGAGGTGGGCGTTGACTCACTCGTGGCGGTGGAAATGCGCGCATGGCTGTGGCAAGTCTCGGAGCAGGACGTTCCAGTGATGAAGATATTGGGAGCCGTCAGTATAGAGAAGCGTGAGTCAAACCCGGCCTGCGTGCGGATGGTTCGCTAACGTGATAGTGTGTCGCGATGTGGCAGGCAGCTTGTTTGCAGCTCGATCAGCGGAGCTGGCGGCGGGGGGATAATTACGGGGCACTCCATACTATCCCGTACTGATAATACAAATATGGCGTCAGACCGGATTTAATTCAAGCGAGCTAGTCTAAATTTGGGGATCTGCAAGGGCTGACGGCTTAAAGGCTGGCTTTAACTCCGGAGCTACTCCTACTCGGATTTTGAATCTCAATTCGCCGACTCCGTCGGGAACGGAACGACGTCATTGAGTAAGAATGGCGGGCCTACCAGGTACAGGCCATCGTTGCTGAATTGGCTTCCTTCGTATTATATTCGCGGCCTCGCATACCTGAGTACGTCCGCCTCCCTTCTCGGAAAACTCATCACCATGGAGCCCCTGGTAAACTTCAGCGTCACTAAGCAGGAAGGTCTGGGCGCCGCGCCGGACAGCGCCAAGGACCGACCGCATCATGTTCTGCGTGTGGACGGGTCAACCGCGCGTTTCCGCAACCCGCACCCGTCGTTTGCTACGGGTTCGGGAGTTGCGGGAACTGTTGGTTTCTTAGGGTTCTTTAAAGTCATGGGGATGTTTATTCGGTGCGTAGGAGTGCCACATTCCAAGACAGGCAGAGAGAGGCTGACGCGACCCGACGCAGATACCGGCTGAGCGGACGACTGGAGACACCAGACACAACGCCGCCAACGGTGACGGTGCGCAAGCCAACGTTCCTGTCTACGCGAACGGAGGGCGACAAGTCGATGTTGCGGGCGACGTGGCTGGGCCACGCCTGCTACTACGTTGAATTCCCGTCGGGGTTGCGCGTCCTCTTCGACCCGGTTTTTGAGGACCGGTGCTCACCGCTGCCTTACATGGGCCCAAAGCGATTCACGCCGGCGCCGTGTGTGCTGGCCGACCTACCGGCGGTGGATGCGGTGGTGATCAGCCATAGCCATTATGACCACCTTTCGGGCCCATCGGTACAAACGCTGCGACAGCACCACCCACAGGCGCACTTTTTTGTCGGGTTAGGGCTGGCGGACTGGTTCCGGCGGGCGGGTATCAAGGCCGTGACGGAGCTGGACTGGTGGCAGGATGCGGACGCGACAGTGACGGTGGGGACGCGCACATTGACGGCGCGTTTCAGCTGCCTGCCAAGCCAGCACACATCGGCGCGTTCGCCGTTTGACCGAGACCGTACGCTGTGGTGCAGCTGGGCAGTGGCGTCAGCTGGGCGGTCGGTATACTTTGGCGGCGACACGGGCTATCGCAGCGTGGAGGAGGACCACGTACCGCTAGGGGCGGACGGACGCGAGAGCGCGGCGGCGGTGATCGCGGACGAGGCGGCACGCAATGCGCGGCCGGGTTGTCCTGACTTTGCCAGTATCGGGAAGCTACGTGGGCCCTTTGACGTGGGCCTGCTGCCGATTGGAGCCTACACGCCCCGGTCGCTGTTCTCGGGAATGCACGCGGATCCATTGGACGCCGTAGACATTTTCCGGGATACGCGCTGCCGGCGGGCGCTAGGCATCCACTGGGGAACGTGGGCGCTGACGACGGAACCGGTCCTGGAGCCGCCGCAACGGTTACTGGAGGCGTTGCGGCGGCGGGGGTTGCCAGAGACGGGCGTGTTCGACGTGTGTGAGATTGGGGAGAGCCGGGAGTTTTAGGGGTTGGCGGCTGTTGACAGCCATGTGCTGTTCTTGTACCCACCAAATGCATTTCAGCACGGGCTCCCTCTTCCCTAGTTTCATTCTTCTGCATGTACGTCGTAGCGGTCTACCCGCACTTGTTCACACAATACCATAATATTGATGGATTGATGGATTGATGGATTGATGGATTGATGGATTGATGGATTGATGGATTGATGGATTGATGGATTGATGGATTGATGGATTGATGGATTGATGGATTGATGGATTGATG